>NW_023590593.1:798714-973899 GCF_014843425.1 Jatropha curcas
CTCTGAGAGTTTTTGGATAAAGGCTTTTTATTCAGACCGGTGTATCACCTTTAGGAAGCACCAGTATTATTTGTAAAGAAGAAAGATGGATCACTCAGATTGTCATTGACTACAGACAACTTGAACAAACTGACAATTAGAATAAGTATCCCTTGCCTCGAATTGATGATTTGTTTGATCAAGCTAAAGGGTGCAGGCATGTTTTTCTTAAGAATCGACCTCAGGTCGGGATATCATCAGTTGCGTATAAAGGAAGGAAGATATCGCTAAGACTGCATTCAGGGACCCGATATTGGTCACTATGAATTTTGTAATTGCCATTCGGTCTCACATATTGCCACCAGCAGTTTTCTTGGATCTCATGAACCGCGTGTTCATTCATACCTGATCAGTTCGTTTTGGTGGTGTTTATAGATGACATTTTTGGTCTACTTCAAGACAGGGTTGACATTGATAAACATTTGCGGATTGTACTTCAGACATCTGAGGGATAAACAGTGTATGACCAGCTCCAGTAAGTGTGAAGTTTTGGCTAGAAGAAGTTCTTTCTTAGGAATTGTGGTCATCGGAGGGTATCAGAGTGGACCCTTATAAAAGATTTGAAGCTTATTGTTGATTGGAGACCACCCAGAAATGTCACAGAAGTCGAAGTTTCTGGGGTTTAGCCGGTTATTTTACAGAAGGTTCGTTAAAAGGATTCTCCAATCATTGCATCACCTTTACAGATTATTGAAGAAAGCGGTTTTATTCCAATGGGTGATAGATGTCAGCAGAGTTTGACACTTTGAAGAAAAGTTGACTTGAAGCACCAGTGTTGACCCGCCCAGTGTCAGGTTAAAGACTTTGAAATTTACAGTGATGCCTCTCATTACTGGGTTTAGGGATGTGTACTTATGCAAGACATTAAAAGTGGTACTTTATGTTCTCCAGACAATGAAGGCACATGAATTGAATTATCCAACCCATTGATTAGAACTGGCAAGCCATTGTTCTAGGCATTTCAAAAGTATTGGCGGAGTTATCTGTACGGTGAAAGTGTTTACATTTACACAGATCATCAGAGTTTTAAAGTATTTTACCAAACACAAAGGACTTGAATTCCAGACAACGGAATGGATGCAGATTCTGCTAATTATGATTATGTCATTAATTACCATCCAGCCCAAGCTAATGTGGTAAGCTGATGCCCTTAGCGGATCATTGTTTGCTATTGAGAGCAATGAGGAAATTTAAGCATGGAGTTGCAACAGCAGGGAGTTATTCTAGCACAGATGCAAGTACAGCCATCTGGGTTCAGGAAGTTGCAGAAGCATAGGAAGAAAGATCACAACAGCACTATGGGTTGAAACAAGCTACAGGAAGGATCTGGTGGGAAATTCAGATTGGATAACAGTGGAGTTTTATTCTATGGAAGATAGAGTTTGTTGTTACCACAGATAGGGAGCTTTACGGACAAAAAGATTCTGCATGAGCTTTCATAACAGTCCATATACAATGCATCCAGGTTTAGTACCAAGATGTATCAAGATTTGAAGACAGGGCTATTTGGTGGCCAGGCTGAAGAGGACATTTGAAATGTGTAACAAGATGTTTAAACATGTCAACAAGTAAAAGCAGACATTCAATGGCCAGCTGGGTTGTTCATCAATAACAGTGCCAACGTGGAAATGATCAGATCACGGGATTTTACTTGGATTACCTCGACGTCCAAAGCATGATGCAATAGACGATTTAACCAAATTCTGCACATTCTACATTAGGATTGGACTATTCTCTAGACAGTTAGCAGAAAATTTATGTTAGAGAAAATAGTTGACTACCATTGGCAGTTCCATCATCCATTATATATCCAAGGTTTACATCGAAGTTTTGGTATAAAACTGCAGGAAAGCATTAGTGACGAATTGCATTTTCAGCACTGCATTTCATCCTTAAACAGATTGGCCAATCAGAGAGAGTTACTCAACTTGGAAGACAGATGAGATCATGTTATAAGAATATGAAGGCAGTTGGGGCGTCTCCCGCCTACAACAACAGTATCATCGAGCATCAAGATGGCACTCCAGAGCCATTGTATAGTAGACAATGCAGACACCAGTGTTGTGGACAGAACTTTAGTGAGAAGGAAGATTTTGGTCCAGATCTTGGATGAGAAACAGAAGAGAAAGTGGAAATTCATCAGAAAACGGCTGAAAGAAGCAAGTGATCGGTAAAAGCCTATGCTGATTAATAGTGAGAAAGATATTGAGGTTTACTCGATCGGTGATAAAGTATTTTCTAAAAGTTTCACCATGGGAAAAAGATCTAAGGTTTGGACTCAAAGGGTAAGCTTAGCTCTAGGTTTCATTGTCCATACGAGATTGTGAACGTGTTATTAGCCTATCGCTAGCGTTACCTCAACCTTAGATCGGATCATAATCCTATATTCAGTTAAGGGATATCAGATCAGACCCATCACATGTGTTATCAATAGAAGAGATTAATTCAGCTGGATCTCACTTATGAAGAAGAACAGTTCAGTTCTTAGCCAGAGGAAATTAAAGAATTGCAGAAACAAGAAAATACATTGTTAAAACGTTCTTGAGGAATCATTTAAGAAGAAGAAGCAAACTTCGGAATCTGAAGAAAACCATGCGACAACAGTATTCCCGCATTTATTCACAACAGGTAAACCTTCAGGACGAAGTTTTTATTAGGAGGGGAGAACTGTGACATCCTACTTGAGTTGAGTCTTTGCATAGAGTCGAGTTGGTCAGGCGACCAAACCCCGTTGGGGTAGAATGGGATTATACGTGGACTACTTGAATGAGAGAAAAAGATCCAAATATAGGGTTAGGATTTTACTTGCACTAAAAGGGATCAAGCTGGGTATTAAGTTGTAACCTGTGACAATTGAGGTACCATTTGTAAGTTTTCACATAAAAAGTCATTTGATATTTTGATGGGCCTAACCCTGAAAACCATTTCACTTTCCCATTTTTCATCTTTATTCTTTCAATCTTTCTTCTCTCTTCCTTTCCCTTCTTTCTCCATCCATTTTTCATGGTAGTTAAGCATTTAAGGGCAACCTCTATTTTTCTTCCAAATAAGTTAGAATTTTCTTGAAGCTTTATGTATTCACCTCTAATTGAGTTATATTGTAGAATAAGTTTATAAGAATTTCGATGTATTATAGGAGAGTGAGTTCAAAAGATTGTAGGGAAAAAGGAAGCTAAAGAAAGAGCTCAAGCTTTTTTGGAGTGAAGGTTTTGATATCTCTGTTTCATTTACCATTTTTCTTTGCATGAGAATTGTGGGTGTTGAATAGGACACTATGTTGCTTAATGTTGATGAGGGGACTGAAAATGGTGAGAAAGCATGGGATGAACTGACATAAATGAAGTAAGATATTGAGTTTGTTGCTGAAAACAGGTTTTGCTGGAAAAGGAACCAGTAACTTCACCTTTGATTTGGACCCTATTTAATATGGATATTAGAAGTCTCATAGGGAAGCGTATTGTTCCTCTATGTGTTTAGCTTTACATAGGGTCTTTGAATCACCCAAATCGGAGTTTATATTTGAGAGATATGACCCAAAAGGTATTAGACTGCGCAGGCTGGAAAAACAACTCGCGCGCTCGCGATTTCATTGCGCACTCGCCCGGAATTTGCGTACTCATGACTTCTTCATGTGTGCTCTCGCGGCTCGCGACTTTTCAAGGCGCCCGCTCGCGACTTGTGTTTTTATGCTCTTTTGGACTTTCATTTTCTATGAATTGTTTTCCTTTTGCTAACTTGTATGCCTCCCATCATTTTAAAACAAAAAGCAAACATTAGGACATGTACAAAACAACATGCAATGCATGCAACATGATGTGAAACCAAGTAAAACATTTATGCATTTTATGAAGTTATTGAAACCATTAATATGCTTGTTGTGTTATACTATTGACATACCAAACATTATGCTCCATTTGAGGTTAGGTAGAAACCATTAGATAAGGCTATGTCGCGACATTAGGATAGTAGTCTGCACCCATACAGTTTGTTACTCCGGCTACAGCGTTGAGTGGATATGATTATATATGGGCCATAGCAGCAGCATACAGTTTCATCCAGTTTCATACAGTTTTTTCCTTATCACTTCGGTTTCACGTATAACCTTTTATGGAGCCATATAGATATCTTTGACTAAACATTGCATGAATCATACAGCTTATTAATAAAACAGCAAGAAAATCATCAAGGTAAAATGAAAGTATCATGATATGTGTGCTTATACGTGCCCATATGTTGTTTTACATGTTTAAGTATCCATAATGTGTTTTACATGGTTCTTTTCTATATATGTATGTGCTTATTTGTTTCTTTATAAGTTGAGATATCCACCTGAGGCTTTATTGCTTCAGCGAGTTACCTGTTTAACTCGCCAGGTTTTGAGACTGGACCGTAGAGAGTCAGCTTTAACCAACTGTTTGCAGGTTCATCTGTAGAAAGACTCAGTCTCAGTGGTAGCTACTCATTTTGGATGTGTATCTTTTGTCTATCCTTTTCAATGGCATGTACAGGGCACACAGTTGGGCCATTCCATTTGAAAAACTAGTATCATTTTCTTTGTAAATATTTAAGTACATTATTTAATATTATAAACAGCATCAGATAAATATAATAGTCTGTATCCATTATGATATCAGCATGATAGGCCATAAAAGTCAACAGTTTTGTAGCGTATCGGTTCAGATTCATTCAAGTTAACGGGTTGGACCGGGAAGGGAGTTACACGTTTGATGCCGCTTTCGAAATTAAAAATTGGAATAATAGTATGGTTCGTAGCTTATAACATTTCATTAAAATCGAGTAGTTAAAATAAGAAAAGGTATGGTTCATAATAGTATATGTACGGAGTTTCCATATTTTCCTTCTGTTCCAAATTTATTTTCAATTTTAGCATGTACTTAGAAGGCAATTGTCAATCAAAAACTTAAAATTTTGTTAAGTGAAAAAAATGCAATTGTGATTTTTAATGCTTAATCGAGTTAGCTAAATATCGGACAAATTAATTTTATATAGTTCAAAAGCATGACATTTTTACTAGAGAAACTAGATTTTGTAAGGTTTTTAATCCAAGAATTCATAAAAATTGTTAAAATAGTAAACACGTCAGTTTTAAATCGCTCAAAGCTATTTTTCCAATATTAAAAAATCCCCTTTTGCCAGTTACCAATCATTTCAAGAGTCACGAAATAACAATTGCTTCAACATTAAAATCAAATTTTTCTTCTCTTCTCTCTCTCTCTTTTCTAAAATTTTGTGAAAATTTTTTGGTTTGAATATTTTTTAATCAAGCAGTTATTTTTAGAATAAAAAAATGAAATTCAGATATAGCGTTGCATCGCAAAGCATTAAAAGTTGGTTGACAATGTTTAAAACGTTTCTATTTTTATACTTTAAAGCATTAAATTTTCAAAAAATCAAATCCTAAAAGAATTTAACTCAACTACTATAAACAATAATATTAATGATCAAAATTTGGACAATTACATGTGAGTGGGAACCTTAAAAAAAAAAAAAATTAAACCAAGTATTCATTAAAATCATAAAAAAAATGTTAAACAAGTGTGGAAATTTGCTTAAGTCAGCAATTTATAGTTTAAAAGTATCATGTCTATTTAACTAAGGTTTTTAGGGCACATCCAATTACCAGGGAACTCGATGAGCTAAAAGGAAAACTAGCTTAGAATTTTTAGGTTTATGTTTTATAAGAGGGTCTAGGTACTTAAAATATCAACTTTCTTATTGTGTTTCAAAAAATTTTAATTTTTATTTTTATTTTTTTTTCATTCGTTCATCCTAACGAACTCTAAGTACTTATTTTGTTCTTACTATTTACTATTAATATTCAGACAGGTAATTTTATGAAAAATCTCTATTGTTTGTATACACATTTTGTTCTTTCTCCCTATACAGCCTGGTATTTGAACCATTGCATTATTTATATCATGAAGGACTTTCTTATCCTTTTCCCATTTCCAAGTCCATCAAGCTCAATGGGGCACAAAGTCCTCATTGGAAGGGGCTGCACTGGATTGATCAAGCCACTATACCTTCCTTCTTAATTTTTCCCATGTTTTCGAAGCTCAATGGAGGGAATCTTTATATTATTTATTTTATAGAAACACTTGAGTTTCACCATTACCTTTTTCTCATTTCTATATGAATTATGGATCTTGCAACCGTTTTAGCCGCATAAGCGCGTCCATAGCACCAAAGCAGAATTCGATCAGGTACTCCTCCATTATTTGGGTATGGCGATCCCAACAATAGGGGGGTTAGTCAACTACCGAATCTTAAATTCTCTCTAAATTTTGGAATTTCTAGACCTTAATTCTTGCTTAAAAGGAATAAGGAAACTATGCTTAGAAGAGAAGGAATGCCTTAAGTTCCGTAATTACTTACCTAAGGCCCTACTTTTGCTTCTGATACCAACTTTGTCACGGACCCATAACTTAGGCTGGATTGGCACTAGGACTTGGGTTAGGCTTAAAGCCTATCAAAAGCACGTAGTAAGCTAAAAATATACTAGACAAACTTTCTATCAATAGAAGTGGCCTCAGGCCCAATATCATTCAACATTCACATTCATAAGTTTGGGATCGCTTGGCCCGTATCATCATACTCGATGATAAATTAATTTCCCAAAGTTCTCTAGGCGCATATTTAATATATTGATAATACCAAACTTCAACTAAGTATCCATCATTATTTCTAAATTTATTATACATGGACTGATGTAATTGCGGAAAATTAAGAATTTAAAATTTTCACCTCAGTACACCAACAAAATAAATCTCGGTTTTCGTTGTCTTACATTTCCTCTAGGTTTCGGTGGCCATAGAAATCATGAGATACCGGATGACTTGTAACCTGGAAAAATATTAAGGCAGGACTGGAGCACCTAAAAACTCAGAGAGTAGGTTAGTTAACCTTTCACCCCCCACAAATCACAAAATGCGTAAGTAAATCAATCTAGTCATTCGACTAGTTATTATGATCATGTAGTCTATTCATACAAAATGATAAAACAAAACAATCACAAAAACTAACACCTTCTATATATCACATCATGTGGAAATGAATCAGTCGTTGTTAACAAAATCCCCGACAGCCACCCCTCAGGACATGGCCCACCCTCTCATCATGTTGCACCAGGAAGCCGGACCCCCCCATACTGACCGATTCCGGTCTTCAATCTCACTTGATCTACCCTCTCTTTTGTTTTGTACTCTCTTTTCTTTTCCATACAACAGCGGAGGCTACCCTGTGGTTTTCCATAATTATATTATTCCATCAGAGCAACGGGGCGATTGATCTCCCTATACATGGCCAATGATATCGAAGACCGCCCTCACAGCTCGTGGTTGAACCCACTTTCATCCCAATTCCACACAAGCAAAGCATACATTGAAGCCACATTCATAACTAATCAAACATTTTCAATAGCAACAAATAATGTAACACAAAAAAAAAAAAAAAAAAAAAAAACCCATTTAATAAGCTAATACATGTCTAGCATTTTAAGCCGTGTATGCATGGATGCAAATGCAGATGGATGATGCGAATTATCTACACTACTCATAGTTTCTTTATTGGACCTAACAGGACCTCTCTTTATTATTGCCTCCCTTCCCAGCTTTTGTCTTAACATTTCTGAAACTTATAGCATCTAGTAGGGATAATTTTCTGAATAAGATTATAATAATTAATAATTAATAAAACTTAATTTTCATTTATTAGCTAATTATAATCATTATAGCTATTTACCTTTCCTTATTAACTAACATAGTACAAGTCCTTTATTTATTATTTATTTTCTAATTGGACATTTTTAATAAAGCATAAGGTTCTTCTATAACTAATGTTTTATATCACATAATATTAATAAATAAATAGTAATAATAATAATAAAAAAGAATACTTAAAATGCTAATAGTATAATAGTATTGTTAGAATGGTAAGTATACTAATAGGTTTAATAGTTACTCTTATTAACCCATTACAACAAAATCTAATCTTCAATATCTCTTTTTACCGAATCCAACAAATTTCTCTATAAATTGGGTTTATACTTTATACATCATAGATAATCAACGTTGTACACAGCAAAGCAATCCAATCTAAGCCCATCCTCCATTCATTATAATACCATCTAACATATTCAAACTGTAATTTACTACATATAAATATATTTCTCATCATCTGGGTCAATTCAAGTTTATAAGTATTATCATTTAAGGATATTTCATCTTTTAACTCAATCCATTCTAGACTTCACACTTAAAAGTATGAAATAGCTATCCAATATAGTAATACAATATTCATAAAAATTCCATTTTTCTTTCTCGTTTTTGATTTCATAATAGTTATTCTAAATGACTTATTTCTTAATTTTCAGAATTAAGTGTATTTATCTATCGAGGTTCTCTAACAAGAATTCATTATTCAATTAACTATTAATCGAAATTCAACTCAATCCCCTAATATTTTTAAAATTTGGATTTATACCGAAAGGAGGAACTAGGCCTTAGACGTACCCATCGAAAAATCGACTACAAATTCACGCATGAGAGAAGATGTTCTGCCTCTTGGGGCCTCGCCAGAGACTCGCCGGTCGGACCACCGGATCTCTACCGCAGCCCACCGGTGGAAAATCGAACCTTCACCAAAATTTACAAACATACATCAATTTTATTTATTTCGATGGATAGGATAACTTAATATTGATTTCAATCAGGTGGGTGTGAACTATTTGGCCGAAAATTGGTTGGGGAAGGTTCGATGGTGACCATTCGATTTTTCAATCCCGCGCTATAACAGTCGGCAAAGAGGCCATCAAATGGGAAGAGGGAAGAAGAAGTTGTTTGGTACTAACCTCGCGCTCTGGGCTTGCAAAACAGGCGTTGAATTCACCGAAAACATTTACTGCGCATGTACCAAACATTTTTGCATGTGATTTCTCTCAAATCCCATGCGACTAATGTATGAACTGAGGTTCCATTGTTGCTTCCTTGCACTCGAGTTAGATAATTTTAGAGTCCTCACTTGCTGGATTCCATGGAGTTTCAGGCGGGAAAACAGGGAAGGAGAGGAGAGCGGACGTCGGCGGATAGGGAGAGGGAGAAGGAGAGGGTGAGCGGTAGGGGTTGAGTGATTTAGTCCAATTGGTTTCCCATAAGAATCAATTTCTGGTTTTAATCTAGAAATTTCTAGATTCTTATAATTTTTCAACTGGTTGGATTATTGTCCTAGTTTGATCTGGTCAATTTGTTTTTAAGTGGTTGATTTATTTTAATTAATTATCAAGTTCTAGAACATTCTTCAATTTACTCAACTAATAATAATAATTAATAATAATATAATAATAATAATAATAATAATAACAACAGTTGAGTTTAGAATAATTAATTTAAATAGTAGGCATATATATGTTTTTAATAACTAATATAATATTTAACATCAAATAATAATCCTTGAGAAGTTTAGAAGATTCTAGATTGGGAGTTGCGATAATATACTTTGGGCTTGAGCCCAACTTGTAAGTTTGGACTTAGATTAAAATTGTTTGGTATTTGCAGCTCATGCAATTAAAAATCTAAATTTTTCATTTAATTAAAATTTGAATATTTTGAAAATAAAATTATGGGATGTTTCAGTCACACACATAAAAATGGATATGAAAATGTGAAAACGATAAATCGAATCAAGTATTACTTGATTACAAATTAGTTTTGGGACATTAAGGATAAAATTGTAATTTATATTTAATTACAATTTTACTTAAATTATTAAGTATAAGGATAAATTGAATTTAATATTTAATTCACAATTTATTAAATTATTAAGTATCACCTTAATTGATTTATGTCTAAATTTCTTAATATAGTATTTTTAGAATTAAATCAATACCTTAAAAGTGATATTTAGTAAGATATACTTTAAAATACTTAAATAATTAATATATAATTTGATTAATTGAAAAATCCTATTACTATTGTAGTATGATTTATTTTATTTAAATTGTTGTAAATATATTTAAATAGGCACATATATATTTTAAGGCCTATAAATTTATTTTTAATATTTATTTAATTGTTTAAATAAATAAATAGGCACATATATATTTTAGCTATAATTTATTTAATTAAAAGGTTTAAATAAATAATTATATTTTATTTATTTATAACATAGGGTTTCATATATAAGGTTTAAGAGACGGTCTAAAAACAATTGTTGTTCATATTATATACTTTATTTTCTCAACCCTCTAAAATAGTTTTAGAGTTTTTTGATTGTCCATTTGTGTAGATAGTACTACAGGTCGAACACTTGGATGGCTTGTGGTTTGCGACAACCTAGCCGCGTAGATCGAAGTTTCGAAAAATCTGTAAAAAATGTATTCTTTTAAACAAATTTCATTATTTTAATCGTTTAAACGCATTCTTATTGGTATAATTATATTTATATAATTTTCTCTTTTCATTGCGTATTATTGATATTCAAACCCAGTAAAAATGAATTCAACAATTCCATTAGTGGTGGTTGGAGCTGAAACCTCCCTAACCCTAATGAAGATAGGACTAGCTACTTTCTCTAAGGTGCAACCTTTTTTGTCTGTGTCCATCTAAGAGCCTATCAAATTGCGGGATTGATATCCGGTGTCAGGTGATGATATAGTTATCTAACCTGCTAGTAGCAGGTATCTACCATTGATATTTTAAGTAGAATTTAATATATTAATCATTATTATATTAATCATTATTTTAGAGCATTATTTATAATTTTAGTATTTTCTTTTTTACTTTTTACTAAAGTATATGAACATACATTTAATTTTATTGTTTCCTTTATGGAGAAAAAAGTTATTTTAATGTATTATATGATTTGTTGATAAACGTGTTATATCATAATTTTTTATGTGTGTACTCCTAGTGAGTTATATTTCTATATCAAACAATAAATATGATACTATATTCTTTAATAAAAAATAATAATTTATCTTTATTTTTTTTAAATAAGCTACTTGTAGTAAATCATTATAACCGATTAAAGATTTGTTAAAAATAATAATTAAATATATTATATTCTTACTATATTTAATATGTACATTATATTATTATATTCTTACTATATTTAATATGTACATTATATAGTATAATATAACCAATCAAAATAAATTTACCTTTATTTTTTTAACCACTAAAATTAAAATTCTTAAAAAAATATTGCATTTGTATCATATTTAATATACACCTTATTTAGTATTCATCAAATAATGTTATCATATTTTATTATATTACTATATAATATGTATATATTACATAATATGTACTTTATATAGTATATAAGTAATTTTTTGTTTTATTCAATAGAATTTAAATTTAAATATGAAATTAAATATGACAAATTAAAATTAAATTATTTTTATTTTTTCAATAAATCAAATTAAAATTTTTAATGATATTTTTATCGATTCATAAATTTAGTAGAAACATTTTTAGCTCTCAAATTCATTCCCAATTTTTTATTTGATTTGATTCCAAAATAATTAGCAAATGTAGTCCCCATTAAAGCAATTCTAACATTTGTTCTATATATAGTTAAATAGATACATAAAATTACACTCATATAAATATTACGGTAAATAAGTGTATTTGCAGTAAATATTTTAATAATTATTATTTTGATATAGTTAATTATCGGCCAAATGCATAAATTTATCTACGTCTTTTACTGAAAAAACTTTGTGGCACCCTAGACGTTGCGAGGGATCTATTATATCCCTGAACTGAATTATGAATTTTATTAACATTGTGCAATAATAGTTTTTTTATGTTTATGGTATATATGTGTAAAATATTTATTTAATGTATGGTTAGTATAATCTTTGGAACAATAATTTTTACATTTTTCAATTATCCAATAAGTATTTAATCGATCTAATTTTACAAGTTTGAGCTATTAATAGAATAATTTTTACAAGTTAAAATATCTAATAAATATAATTTTATAAATTGAAACGTTCAATAAGTCAAAGTAAAAATTAAGAGTGTCATAAGGTTTTTCACATAAATACAAGGGTATAATTTTATAAATTGAAACGTTCAATAAGTCAAAGTAAAAATTAAGAGTGTCATAAGGTTTTTCACATAAATACAAGGGTAAATTTATACATTGACTGTTAATTACATTCAAATTATATTGCACGGATGAATTCAATTTAGTTTGATCAGCTTTATCACATTATACTCAGTTTAGGAAAAATTAATGATTGCTAACCGATTGGTTGAGTTTATTAAATCTTTCACATTAGAAATCCAAATGCCATCATTTGTGTATAACAGTAGCTTGGCGATGACAGTTACCCAAACTGTAAAAATTTACATTTTACAATTTTCATATTATTTGATATGAATATTTAGAGCATGAAATTAAAACTGCAATTTCAATGTTGCTGGGAAAAAATTTTAAAAATACAATTAAACCGTTTTGAAATTTGTTTTACAAGAAGATGTAAATTTCACTTCAGAAACAAACTTTAATGATATTAACTAATATTTTAATACAACATTCTTATTAGCAGCAATTAAATCCAAAATACAAATGAATAGATAAAATAATTTAGAAAACCCTCCATTCATAAAAATTACTAATTTATTATTTGAAATTTTAAATAATCTCAAAATAGTGGATTTTCAATATATGAATTAAGATTATTGATACTAAAAATGTTTTTTTTTTTTTTTAATGCACAAGGGAAGTTAATGCACAAGGGAAGAAAAAGAAAACACAGCTAACATTGCACAGGATGAAATATTAAAACATCAAACTACATTGCACAGGATGAGAATAAACAACATCAAATAAACCATGAAGCATCAAAGCAGGGGCGGCAAACTTCAAAATTTTATAAAATTTCCTCTATAAAATTGTGTAAAATTTTTTTTTTTCTTGACCCCCTTTATTTTTGGAGTCTGTCTCAACCTCTGCATCCAAGAAATAAATGAAAGAGAGTCTAGGATATGTAAGGCTTCAGAAACAAAGGTAGCGAAATTAACATAGAAAGTTTATTCATTTTTATTAATTAGTAAATCCCAATAACCATGAGACTTTGAAGGTATAAATAAAACATCCTCATATAAGAGCTTTTGTAACTTCATAGATATTATGGCAGTGGAGCAGGTGCGAGTGTCCCCACAAGAGCACATATACCTTTGAGTGTTAAAAGAAAACCAGAAGATTGAGGGAACAACATTGAGAAACAATTAGGATTGGCTTCGTTGATGAGCTTGCAACAAGGCTTTCCAATAAGATTGCCCTGGTTGGGATTAGTAGTAACTTGACTGATAGAAGTGAAGCATCCTTGAACACTAGCTAAAGAGGCAAAGCAAGTCGAAATGTTTGGAACTGGAAGCAATGGACTTTGGGCTAATCCATATGGAATTGACACTGAAAGACATGAAAATATCAACCCAATTACAAGAACTTGTGCTGAAAATGTTGTCATTGCCATTGATGTGCTTGTTGATGGAAAAAAGTGGTTGTGAGTGGGGGGATTTTATAGTGCTCTAGAGGAGAAGGCTTAGACTTTTTGAAAATTTAAAGTATATAGGATATTAGGGAATTTAATATTTGTATTTAATTTCAGTTTTCATGTAAGATGATGAGCCAACTCTACAGTGCTATGTTATATTTATATTTCAGCAAACCTTTTTAAATTTTATTTCTTTTTAGAGAAATAATTTATTTATGAGAAATATATATATCTTTTGAAAAAATAATTTACTTTCTAATTTATTTATGAGAAATATATATATCTTTTGAAAAAATAATTTACTTTCTATTATTTGATTGTTTATCGAAAATGAATTGAAAATTATTTTTATATTTGGAACATATTCAAAATAATGTAAAAGGAGAGAGATAACAATAACGTTGGTTTATAATTAATGGATGGCAAGCATAATAAAATAACTTTGTATAGTTTTTTCTCTTTTTAAATCAAAGTAGAAATTTTATTAAAAGAATTATATGGATATGAAATACAACATCTTTCTATATAAGAAGTGTGAAGAATAAAAAAGCACAATTTTGATTTGAAATATCTTATTAACTTAATGAGGCATAATACATGTGATATAGAGAATCACTCGCTCTACTTAGTGGCTATTCATAGTCACTCCATGGTCTTTCTACAAGTCTAATATGAATATTTTCAAAATTAAATTTATATCTTATTTAGTATATATTATGATTTCTTACTTTATCAATAGAATTTAGATATAACTAAGAAATCCTTAATGATATTTTTGTCAATCTATAAACTTAGTAGATGCATTTTTTTTTCTATATTTGATTGCAATGTTTATATAACACAATTAACTAATACAGTTATTCTTTTATTCAAAGTTGTCAAGTACATGTTGATTTTTCTATATTTGATTGCAATGTTTATATAACACAATTAACTAATACAGTTATTCTTTTATTCAAAGTTGTCAAGTACATGTTGATTTTTTTATATTTGATTACAATGTTTCTATGGCACAATTAATTTATATAGTTATCCTTTCCTTCAAAGTTATCAAGTACATGTTGATTTTTCTATATTTGATTGCAATGTTTATCTATTATCTCATAAGAAATTTAATTTTCTTCAATCGATATATTTAATTTCTATATTTGGTTGCAATATTTCTCAATTACTTCTGTGAGAATATCAATATTCTTTAATGAGATTACAAATTAAAGAAGGGTGAGGATGAAGTTCAAAATCATACGTAATTGATATTTGTTTTGGTTTGAAGTTCAAAATCATACGTAATTGATATTTGTTTTGGTTGGTAGATAAGGATTTCATTGACTTGTTGGGGGTCATATTAGACACAAAATATCATATTTTCATTGTAAAATTTGACACTAGTAGAAAATTACATATGTGAAGATTGAATTTATGAAATTCAACCGTTATATATTAAAATTTTCTTATGGATTTTGAATTTTTTTTAAAACTTTATATTGGATACATACTAGGCATGACCATGATCTTAAAACCACTGGATTCGATTTCAAAACATTCGGTTCCAGTTATAAGAAAGATGGAACCAAATAGTATTGTCGTATTTTATTATACATTAATTGCTTACATTTTTTTTAAATAAAAACCAAATTGATTTGTGAAAATCGTTATATGGCTTCTATTATAAGTTTTATAATTAATTTACATGTTTTGTTAATGACTTTCACTATAATCTGGTAAATACTGGGTAAATAAATATATTTTAAACAATAGAATAAAAAAATCAATCTAAAAAATAAAATTAAATATTAATAAATAATAATAAATTTTCATTTTTATTTTTATTTAGAGTATATTAAAATCATGAAAGCATTTAAAAATTATTAATAAAATTAAATTTTTTAATAGAAATAGAATTTGAATTATATAAACATCAATATAGCTAATAAAATTCGACATGTTTAAAAATAATAATTTTTTATCTTAATTTTGTCCAACTAAATTAGAGTGCAATTTGAAATTAAAAAAAATTAATCATACCCTTTTTAAATCAAAATTTGAATTATCTAGATATATTTATTTCAAATAAATTCAAAAAAATGTAAAAATTTTCAAATGCCTCATATTTACATACATTATTTAAAATAATAATATTGAAGCTAAATTTTAAATTATAATAATAATAAATTATTAAAATAAAAATTATTAAATTATTATTAATAATTTACATGATAATATAATGTAATAAATATAACTAGACATAATAAGATTAATAATGAGTAAAAATTTAAAATTTTGAAAATTGGTTAATATATATATATATATACTAATATATATATATATATATATATATATATATATAATATATTAAAAGTTAAAAAAACATCCCATTATAGAAATATTATATATATAATTATAGAAATATTATATATATTTTTAGGTTAAAATTTTTTAATTGGCTAAGACTAAAGTTATTTTAGGATATCTTAAATTTCACAAAGACAACATCAGCAATCTCATTATTTTCCTCCTCATTTCCACTTTTATATAAAATACTAGTCTATTTTATGACGTGCGTTGCACGTTGAGTATACTCGTTTTTTATCATTGTTTAATTTTTTTATTTATCTAATATTAAGCATAAATTTTTATTTTAGATCAAAATAAGTACAATAGTTAATTTGCATCACACTTTGCTTTAAACACTACAATGCTATTTGTATATAATTAATTCTATATTTACATAGTGTAGCAGTTTCAAAAAAAAATTCAATCCAACCCCTAAACCTATTTTTAGCCACTTATTTATGTGTGCAGTTCTTAAAACTCTAATAGATGCTCAAAAAAGAAAATTAAGTCATCACTCAATGCCCAACCTCCTATCCCCCAACCCTAAATTAGTGTCTATATATATTTATAATGAAAAATAAAAATAAAAAATTATTTCAGCTTGTTAAAGAAAAAAATGAAAAGTGATTTGTATTGTTTAAAAATAACACAAGCTGATAATAGTAATCACTTTGGTTATAATGGCAATATTACTTAATACATTAGAAAAAAAATGAATATATGTACATATATATATCCTTAAAACTCCAAAAAGTGACATAATACATACATAACATACATATATATATATATATATATATATATATATATATATATATATAATATATGTATATGGTTTTCCAAACATTATTTTCCTTCAAGTCAAACAGATTTAGGATATATAAGAGAAAAAATATTAAGAAAATTAAAAGTGTTTAATTATTATGAAATCGTCTATTTATTGCAATGGAGATAAATCTCCTACTAAATGAGAGTGACAGTAACTACGAATTGATTCACTATCAAAAAAGAAAATAAATAATAAAAAATAGATAAATAGTATTAAAAATAAAACTCTCCATAACTCAACATATAATAAGAAATAAATTACTTTAAACAAATTGCTAATTTGAACTTAAAAATCAACCCAATCTTTAACTGGAAACACCATTATAGAATGAAATAATTTTTGAAAAACAGTATAATAAAAATAAAAAATAAAAAATCAACCTCTCTTTCGAAAATTTCTATATATATAAATATAAAATTTTCTATATATATCAATATATATATATATATATATATATATATATTAATATATATATATAATATATATATATATATATATATATATATATATATTATATATTCTTTTTCCTTATATCTCTTCCTTGTGAACTAATTTTCGAAAAAAAAAAACTAATGTCTCCTTCAAAATTTTCCTTAAAAAAAATAATATATATATATATATATATATTCTTTTTTTCTTTTTCCTTATATCTCTTTTCTAAGTAAAATTTTTTAAATTTAAATTAAATATATAAAAATAATTGTGAAAAGTAACAGTATAAAAATGTCCAATATACTTATTAGCTACGTATGTTATTTTAAGAAATAAAATTCAAAAAGTACAAATTTAAATTTGTAAATGCTTAATTATCGATTAAGGATAATAAAATTTAATTGGACATCAATATATATATATATATATATATATCTGTATTTTTTTTTTCTTTTTCCTTATATCTCATTCCTAACTAAAATCTATTATATTTGAATGAAATATTTAAAAAAATTTCAATTCCACGTTTCAACACAAAAAGAAGATAGCTAAAACAAGAACAACACTATATATTTTGATTTCGATTTCAACATAAAAAAGATAGATTTCGATTCCACGTTTCTAATCTACTACTTTTTATGCTTCAACATCTAAGTTTAAGTAAGAACAACACCTTCTAATCAAATCTCTCTTCCGGATAGTTTTAATTTTGAAAAATAACAATATAAAAATGTCTAAATATATCTATTATCTACGTATGTTATTTTAAAAAATAAAATTCAAAAAGTACAAATTTTAAATTTTTAAATGCTTTATTATCTATTAAGGATAATAAAATTTAATTTGGCTATCAATAAAGTTATTTAGAATATTTTAAATTGAAGTAAAGACATTATGAAAAATCTCATTATTCCCCTATATTCACACATTTATATATAGTATAGACTAGTTTCTTCAAATATACATTGCACGTTGTTTGTACTCATTGATTTTTGGTCATTTTAATAAATGTAATATATATATATAATTTTTATTAATTTATATATAAAATTTATATATAATTTTCTAATTAATTTTCTATATAAATTATATATTATGAATAGTTTATATTTACTAAAAATTTAGCAAATCACAAAATAAAAAATATATATTTTATGTAGTTTATATTACTAAAAATTAGCAATCACAAAATAAAAAATATATATTTTATGTAATAATAAAATAAAAATTAATAATTTAATAACTTGTTATTTATGAAAATTACTATAATTCGGCAACTAAATTTTTGTAAAAATAAAATTACTTATCAATTAATTTAATATTTCATATTTAATATAATATCATAAACTGCGTATATTACTAAAGTATGAAAAACTAATATTAGCTTTCATATTTTATCAATCAAAATAATAAATTTTTTATTGTTGCACTAGTTTAAAAAAATAAAAAAATGTAATTATATACCAATAAATTTTCCACATGAAGACATGCCCATTGCAACTAATATAATTGTTATTGCTCTATTGAGGTTCACACAGAAGGAAATAACAACAAAATCAATCAAAAAAACAATTCATTTTCAAAATAATATTGTTTAAAAGTATAAAGTAATAAAGTAAAAATAAAGAATATTAAATAAATAAATAATTGAATAAAATAAAGTGAAAAGATACTATATGAGAAAATTTTTTCAAAATAAGTATTAGTTTGACCAGGCCTACAATGTTTTGAATCTATGTTATAGGTAGATACCCATTTATAACAATTAATATATTAATCATTATTTTAAAGCATCATATTTAAATTTAGATTTTTTTTTTTACTTTTTGCTATATTTTATGTGGATATAATTAATTTTATGATTTTTTTTTAGAAAAAAATTTCTTTCAATATGTTAAATAATTTGCAAATATTATGTGTTATATCATAATTATATTCCTTGATAAATAATAATAAATTATATTCATTTTTTTGTAGAATAAATTATTTGTAAGCAATAATTATAATCAATCAAATTATAGATATATTAAAAATAATAATTAATATATTATATTCTTATCATATCTAATATGTACCTTATATGAAATAATATAATCGATCAAAATTAAATTATCTTTATTTTTCAACCAATAAAATTAAAATTTTTAAATATATTATATTCTCACCACATTTAATATATATCTTACATACTATATAATATAATTTATTTTTATTATTCAATAAAATTTAGATTTGAAAATTAATATCTTTATTTTTCAACCAATTGATAATGTTTTTATCAATTCATAAATTGAGAGCGTTTGTTTGATGATCCCAATGTTTTCCTATATTATAGGTTATAAATTAACTTAATTCTTTCCGTTAAAAGATAAGATTATAAATTGTTTATATTACTAAAATATGAGAAACAATATTAGTATTATAATAATTAGAGTATTGTCTATCATTTATAATTTTAGTATTCATTTTTACATTTTACTAAAATTTATAGGCGTATAATTAATTTTATGATTAATTCTTGAAATTATTATTTTTTACCATGCTTAATAGATACCTTATTTAGTTCGAGATATAATTTTTTTTTCCTGAAAAGTGATGTTACTTAATATAACACATCTTCAATAATAAACCGAGGGATAGGAACCCGCTCCACCGAATTAGACATAGAAGCTGCTGCTTGAGCTGACACATAAGTACATTGGTTCGCTGATTGATTAACAAAATTAAAGGACAGTCACTGGACAAGGATTTGCAATCTTGAAGCAAAAACCCAAAACAAGAAAAATCATGACACTGTTGCTGGAGTGCCGCCATTACACCCAAGCAATCACTCTCCACAATCAAATCACCCTTTACGTCTGAATCTTTCAACTAACTAAGCACTTCCCGTGTACCCAAAAGCTTTGCCATCTCAGCACTGGCACAATCTAAGCTAGAAACCATTTTTCCTCTTCACTTGCTTAAAAATGACACGGTTCAACTTCAAATCGAAACTGAATCAAAATTGATTCGGTTAAAACTTGTACTAAATTAAAGTCAATGGTTTTGATTTCAAATTATAATCAAAATCGTTCACCTAAGGTTTGGTTTCGGTCTTTATTTTTCAAATTATACTGTGAAGACATGCTTTTAAAGAAATTTCCAAATTATTTTTTTATTTTATTATACTTTTTTAAAGTAACTTTTAACAATATTTATTAAATTGATTTAGTTTTTTTCAATAGTAATATTTATTATTATTATTATTTATTTAAACCATAAATTTAAAAAAGCATTTTAAAATGTTAAAATATATTTTTTAATTTCGATTGAAAACTGAAAAAAAACTAAAATCGGCGATTCCAAAGTCATTTTACAAATCGCATAAGAGCGGTTTGGTTCCGGTTCTACTTTTTTTATAATCGAAATTAGTGGTTTTAAAACTAAAACTGGTAGTTCTGAAATCGTTATCATACTTACCATTGAAACAACCCGTAATTTTATTTTCAAAATTTTAGAATTTTATTAAACCAAAAATCTGAATTTTTGACGGTATGGGCCGTAAACAGTGAACAATTCTAATTTGAGCCCAAAAGTTTCACGAGCTGGGCCCAAGCCCAAATAAAATGTCGAAAAAAAACTCTGAATTTTTCTGAAACGGTATGGGCCGTAAACAGTGAACAATTCTAATTTGAGCCCAAAAGTTTCACGAGCTGGGCCCAAGCCCAAATAAAATGTCGAAAAGAAATTTTGATTCGTAAACAATTAAAATTTTTGAGAAATAATACGAAACCTCAAAATTTAACATATTATGAATATATATATAAATTAATTATCCTAAAAACCAAATATTGTTACTATTAATATGTTTATTATTATTATCAAGAAAATAAAGAAAATATTACGGAACTGAACTAAACAGTTAAAATAAATTGAACCAGGCCTGAAAATCAGTTTAATTTGTCGAGGACCACACGAATAATCCAAAAACCGAGTGAAAAACTTGAAAATCAAATCAAACGAAATGAGACTAAATCACTAAAACAGACCAAACCGGTTTGAATCGAACCGAAATGGCCTAGAATTTGCTAGAAACCGCCTTTCTTGTTTCTTTTTTCTTTCTCTTCTTCTTCTTTGGCGCGACCTCGCTGTCTCTCCTCTCTGGTTTTCCGACCACCAGAACCAGCGCCTCCTCGCCGCGCATCCTTACCACGCCGCCGCCTCACTGCAGCACCAGCCTCCTCTCCTCTCTTTCCCTTTTCGTTATGGCGAACGCAACAACGGCAGGAGACCAGCGCCTCGGCCACCGCTTCCTTTTCGTCGCCTCCTTGTTGCAGCAGCTCCGGTCTCTCTCTCTCTCTCTATCTCTTTCCTTTCGTCTCTGGTGAACACAACTATTGCAGGGAACCCACGACTTCGTTTGATCAGGAAATCGTGTCGCATCTTCAACCCGATTTTCCCCCGATTTTCCGACGACTCCATTGCAAGATCGGTCGACTCCAGCTTCTTTTTAGTCGATGGTAAGCCTTGATTCAATCCTTTTGAGTTTATTTCATGAAGTTTTTTTCTTGAGTTTTTCATTTGAGATTATGATTTGTAGTATTATTGGAATGTTAGGAATTCCCTTAGTTAGCTACTGTTAGTATTGAAAGGAACTTTAAGCGTTACTCTTAAAAAAGTTTTTTATTGTGAATCGCAATTTAACATGCATATAAATCAACCAATAAATTTACTGCAGGTTTAGGTGAAGAAGTTGAGAATTTTGGAATGGCAGTAGCCATTTTAGTCTCTTTGCCTTAAACTCTTTTTGATATGGATTATGTGATTGGGATTTTAATTTGTGATGGGAATGAGTTGAACTTATGCATATTGCATATGTGTTTTTAATATATATATATATATTATATATATATATTATAATGAAATGGATATAATATTCTTGATGTTCTTTATACTTGTTGGGTTACTTGTTGGGGTTGGTATATATGTTTAAGTTGTGTATTGGATTACTTAAGAGATGAGATTACTAAATTGCAATTTAATGGAAACATTGGTACGTAATGCCTAATCTAGATTTAGTAATGATTAAAGAATGGTGGATATATTTTGGGTATTAAAAAGAAAATTTTGAATTCCTTGAGCTAGCAGCAATTAATTAGTTGGTTCCTTGAATTATAATGTTTGGGATGGGTATTTGAAGTTGTAAATTAAGTTCTTGTAGGGTAGTGAGTTAGCTAGTTTGTAAAATATGAAAATTTAATCATAAAGCCTAGACTTTTGGATTTGGCAGTTATTTCAATTTATTTATTTTTGGTAAGTTGTAGCCTAGTATAGTACATTGACGTTGTAAATTTGATTTTTGATAGGAATAGTTAGCCAATGTTTAATCCATGATTTTAACATAGAAAACCATAGAAAACTTTGATTTCTGCAAGTTGGCATCAAAATCATTTGAGTTTTTTTTTTTTTTTTTTTTTTTTTTTTTATTTTTTTTTTTTTGTGTTGCATTAGAAGGACCGCATTTATAAAACAAGTATGGGGTAAATGGATAGGCGATTTAAAATGGTTTGTTAGCCATGACGTTGCTTATTGGAATGGAGGATGGGAATTAAATTGATTGATGCCTGACGGATGGGGCTGTGTGTATTGATTGATAAAATATATATTAATATTGTATATTTGAGCAGGTAGATAAGTCCAATTTTTAGGGGAAGGTACGCGATTTCAATAGAACATAATAAATAAGCTTATTTGATAAAATTCTTATAATTTCGAACATAATAAATTATAGTGCTCTGATTATTTTAATTATCTTTATTACTCATTTAATGAATTTACATAATTTAAGAACTGTGAGTAGTGTTAGATAACTAGTATCATCCACCTGCATTCATGCATTCACGGCTAAATGTTATCATGCATTATTTTGTTGAATTGTCATATTACGATGCACTATTTGTTGATATAAAAAAATTATATGATTACTTGTGCTGTGTATATATTGTGCCTTGTTTGGGTGGAATTGGGATGAAGTGGGCCGCCATGGGTTTGTGAGGACAGTCTATGTGATATGGATCCTGAATATGATGTGATATGGAATTTGACCGTCAACCAGGTAAATGGGAGATCGGCGCCCCCGTGTGCACCTGATGATATGGATTATACAGAACCACAAGATGGCCTCTTGTTGTTGCACACCTGATAATCTAGATTTGATTGTAGCCTGCAGGGTGGTCTCCTGTTGTGAGCACTTGATGATCTAGATTGGGTGGAGACCATGGGGTTGTCTCCTGTTGGTATATATAAAAAAAAAAGAGAGAATGGAAAAACAATGAGAGGACTGGTCAGTGAGGATTAGACTAGTTGGCCGTATGGGGGTCGGCTCCCTGGTGCACATGTATGAGAGGGCGAGCCATGTGTGAGGACGGCTTGTTGGGGTTTCAGGTGGCACCACTGACTAATTTCCACGTGATATGATTACATGAAGATGATAATACTTGTGATTGCTGTTGTATTGCCATTTGTGTGACAAACTGCATGATCATATAATTAAACGGTGACCAGATAAAAATATTTTAGCATTTGCTGGTGGATGTGCCGGCCATTTGTGTGACTGCTGGCGTGAGTATAAACTGTCGGTGATGACTAGATTATATGTTTTACACATTTGGTGTGACTGTGTGTGTTGTGCAATAATTATTACTCCTTAGAAAAAAACTCCACATGTCGTTGTTTAATTTTTCAGAAAAGTAAGTTTGCTCTTTTAATTCGAGTTAGGTTCGTTTCTTTTGGACAGCAGGGGCTAACATAAAGAAATTTTCCCTAAGTTCCATAATTATTTGACTAATGTAAACTGTTATGTATAAAAGGCTATGTATATCCACAGTTATGACTCTGCAGTTGTAGAATTTACTTACATTTAGTCGTGTAATTATCATAGACGAGATGATTCTGTGAGCCCATATTAGAAACGTGAATGTATTGTTAAATTTGGGCCCCGAACTGCCTGGAATTTTTGTAAGAAAGAATTAAATTTGGCCCGAGATGTAATAAATATCTTGAAGGTTTATTTTTTAGTTTAATATTGGGCCTGAAATTTTGAAAATTTATATTGAGATTGCAAATTTTAGTGTTTCAAATTTTAGTGTTTCAGGCTTACTACGGGCCTCGGGAGCCTTAAGCTTACCTGGGCCCTAGTGCCGGTCCGGCCCATGGAAACGGGTCGTGACACCATGCATGTCACGTAAAATATAATGTAACCTAGCACCTTGATCGAAGAATCTCCGACTACATCGACATTTACTTTTAACACACCTAATGGAGAAGGTGTCCACCAAACCTTATGCTGTACCTAGGGATGGTAAGGGGTCAGGCATCCGACTAAAATGCACTACTCGAATCTGAATCCAATTATAAATTAGGTATTCAAATCCGTTTATAAATTCTCTTGTAATACTCGAACCTGATTATAATAACTTGTTTAAAAACACGAACTCGTTTAGCATTAAAAGTATTTTTATTTTTATTTTTTAAAATAAAAGTAAGTAAAAATTATAAACTTATTATTTTTGCTTAATAACATATATAATATAAATATTAAATATAATTACAGCATTAACTATAATTAAAAAAGTGTGTGTATATATATATATATATTAAAAAATAATTAATTTAACGGGTAACGGATAGCGGGTACACGAATCATTGAACCTAAGCCCATTCCAAAACCATTTATTCATTATCCGAATACACTAAAATTGGATCGGATACCTGTCGGGTCAGGTGAAATTGCCATCACAAATTGTACCTGTTGAATACGGGCTTAATATATTGTTTCACCCTCAACTTGAAGTTTTGTTGCAATTTCACTTTGATTTAACCTTTATGCCAATTTCACTTTAAAGTTGCAATTTCACTTCAATTTGACCTTTCCACTAATTTCACCATAAACTTTGACATTTTGTTGCAATAGCACTCTAAATTATAATTATAACTTAAATTATAAATAAAATATAGGTTCACTCTTGATCTTGGGCTTGGATTAAGTTAATACAATTGTGTGAGTGAAAGAGTTTGTTTCAATAGTAAGTACAATCTCTATTATTATTTTTAATATTTTTAAATTGATAATAGATAATATTTAAAAATTAATTTTTTGACACGTGAATCCTTTTTTATTTTGATAAAAAATGTTACAATTTCTAATAGTTGACGAGTCAAATAAATTGATAGTGGCTTTGTTTTATATTTTATAATTATTTTAAATTTTATATTAAAATCATAATTATTTTAAATTTTATATTAAAATCAAACCATAATAATAATTATACTCTAATTTTAAAAAGTTCATGTATCAAATAATTAATTTTTAAATATTTATTATCAATAAAAGAAAGAATTTAAAAATATTGAAAATAATAATAGAAATTGTCCTTACTATAAACCCAAACTCTTCATTTACATAAATGTATTAAGTTAATCTAAACCCTAGGATATGAGTGAATCTATTTTTTATTTACAATTTAAGTCTTAATTATAATTTATGGTGTTATTGCAATAAAAGTTCAAGTTAAGGGCGAAATTAATATAAAAATTAAATTAAAGTGAAATTGCAATAAAAAATTAAAATTCAAGATGAAATTGACGTAAAAGTCAAGTCCCCAGTTGAATAGCAACAAGAGGAGGTATATTAAGCATTTAGCACGCTATCCCGACCTTGAACTTCGAGCCACGTTCCATTCATTCAATGCCATCGAGGCTTTCCCGACAACGCCTGCAGGCTGAGTCCCTTTATCCCGCCAAACCACCCGGTTTCTGTTAAACAAAATCTCCAAGCTTGAAAAACGAATGATTGAAGTAGTTCCTTATCATATCTCTGCAACACCATAAGCATCCAATCCATAAGCGAACCATCAAACTGTAAGGCGGTTATGAATAATATTTCTCTTGTAAGTCTTATTGATACAGAGTACTCCTATTTATAATACATTGTAGAGAGAATTTAGGTGTTTGTAGAGAGAATTTAAGGTGTTACAAATATAATACAATACAAACTATATTTTATCTCTATTAACAGAATACAGCTGGAATAGTTATCCAATACCCTCCCTCAATCGATGTGTGGTTGAACACAGAGATTGCTTCGCAAAAACTGAAAACGTTATGCTGTCAATCCTTTTGTGAATAAGTCTGTTGTCTGTTCTTTTGACGGAATATGTCTAACACTTAGCTGGCCTGCACTTACTTTTTCTCTAACAAAATGAATATCTAATTCAATATGCTTGGTGTTCTAGCATGTTGAACTGGATTGGCTGCCATGTATGTTGAACTTATGTTGTCACAAAAAACTTCAGGTCTGTCCTTCAAGGTAACATTTAATTCATGTAACAAATACCGAATCCATGTCAATTCTGCTACACAACTCGCAACTGCTCGATATTCAGCCTCCGCACTTGATCGAGATTTTTTTTTTTTTTTTTTGGCTTCTTTCAACAGGTGATGATGATTGTTCCAGTATATTACTGTCTTGGCTCCCTCAAAAATTCACTTGATCAATCACGTCTGAATAGAAAGTTAGACTATTTCCATTATAATTTCTAGTTCTCACCCGTGAGAGTGGCCATTTCGCGGTTTTTAGAATCGGAATCAAAATTGGAATTGGTGATTTTTTTTAACTAGTTAGAACCAATGATTTTATCCAGTTTCAACTGTTTTTTTTTATTTTTTTAAATATTTTTTATGAAATCCTATAATTAACCCTCCTAATAATTATAAACAAATATATAACAGTTAGTTTTAAGGGTATTCGTAGAAAGTTGATTTTTTAAATTTACTATAAATACCCCTTTTCATTTATAATCCCCTCATGCAAAATTAAAAACAAATAAATTAAGTTTAAAACTCTTTTTTGAAAAAACAAATTTAGTTCAAGCTTTTTTTAAAAAAAATTAACTTCAAGCCTTTTTTTAAATTTTTTTGTTAAATTTTTTTAAA
The DNA here is from genome assembly GCF_014843425.1 of Jatropha curcas. The sequence goes on from NW_023590593.1 coordinate 825,849, forward strand.
AAAATTATTTCATAAATTTTTAAATTCTAAATTTTCAGAAAACCAATGTTCTCTAATTTTTTTAGTTTATAATTATGCGATTTGCATGAAAATCGGCCAAAACCGTCTATTTTAAGACATTAAAAAATCGAAACTGTAAACTCAATTTTAAACTGTAATTAAAATCGTCAATTTTCAATTCGGTTTGAAATCGAAACCGTATCCATCCTATTCACCCAGAACCATTGTCCTATGCTTCCTGCCTACCCTACCGTACCCTATCACGGATTTATTTAGTGGCCAAATAAATAATTTGAATTCATTAATTTTTATTTTAATTCATCAAACACTTTTAATTTATAAAAATATGAAAAAATAATTATTTCATTCTTTGAGATTTTATAAAATTAATTAATTCATACTCATATTTTTACATATTAGGTATTTAATTTCTAAGATTTGTTTCCGTCACGTCTAAATGCACAGTGAAAGACTAAAATACCTTTTGAAAAGTCAAAAATTAAAGGCACTGTCCCTCTTCTTCTCCTTCATCTCCTCAAATCTCCATTTCTGCTGTTATACAAACTCAATAAATAAATAAATATATTAAACAATCATTAAAGTTATACTGTATCTCACTTTGACAGCATTACAAATCATAAAAAAAAAAAATCATTTCAAAAATCTGCCCTTCTTCTCCAACCACTTCTTCATTTTCCAGAACTAGTACTGTGTTTTTTTTTTTTGGGTGTATTTGTGAGGTGTGTGAAGTAGTTTTCTGCCATTCATTTCTCTAACAACTTGGACAATAATCGGCAGAATAAATACAAAGTAAAGCCCATAATAAACTGAAGAGGCAAGACCTCAAATTTGAAATTAGCTTTAGATATCAAAACACCTTTTTTTTTTTTCTTTTTCTTACATTAGCAGTATCATTTAATACCTTAAAATAAAGCTTTGGCCATAACTACAGCAAAATAAAATACAACATTAACACATACTGCCACGAGTATGTTCTAACGAAAGCAGGGCCACTTCGCAGTTACAGGAAAGCAGGCAAATCAAAATCTGTTACAGAGTAGTGGAATCTCCAAGCTTCTCCAGTCTTGTCCTCGAAATACAAAATTAGCAACACCTTTAGGTGGTGGACGGAGTAAATTTGGGCTGTGGTTGTGAGAGAAGAAAGACGACGGAGAAGAGGAAAATGGGTAAGGAAAACAAAATTTAAGGGTACCATTTGTGATTTTAAATAACTCTCTCTCTCTCCTTTCTTATTTAACAGAAAAAACCTATGATTTTGAACGGAAAGATCATGACCGAAGTAAATTTCAGACACTAAATATTTAATATACAAAAATACAAAATGAATTAATTAATTTTATGAAAGCTCATGATTTTTCCTAAAATTATTTTAAATGATACAAGAGTACAGGAATAACATGGAAAGTAATCTTTTCCATTGCTTCAAGGTCTTTATCGTTGAGAAGCAACCAAAAAATGACGGAGAAGGGAGGAGGGGGGCCGGCCAAATATATTTTTTTTAAATTACCATATAAATTATTGAAATTTTTTATATTACCCTTTAAAAAAGTAAATATTTTTAATTTTGCCTCATTAACTCTTGAATTAATTTTAAACCCGTAACTTTAATTTTTGACTCCGACACTGCAACCAGATAATCTTGTCTTCTATTTCTTAAACCCGCATGTGAGGATCTGTTCGATAATATTAAATTTAGAAGTTTTGAACTGCTCAAATCTAAATTTTTTTTTCTATTTCTTATAATTAAAAGGATTGATACTGAGAGTATTTCTTGGTTTCTTCTACCAAGTTACCTTTTATAAAAAGGTAATTATGTAGTCAAATCCTCTTTGTCTTGGATTTCTTAGAATGACAATTATTTTAAATTTAATCTTTTATGACTTGACGAACCATAACACTGGAGAATCTTGAAACGCAACATGACTTGACGAACCAGAAGACGAAGACAACGAAGGAGGAAACTCATAAAGATCACCAGGACTACTGCAGCTGAGAAGAGGATTCCGCGTATGCAGATCCTTCACACAAAAGCCAAAAGGATCAAATTCAACAGTACAATTATTATCACGAGTAAACTTTTAATAGAAATAAGATTACGAGCAACTGAAAGAACAACCAGAACATTTTTAAGACGAAAATTAGAGGAAGGAGTAGACAACATATAATTACCAACATGAATAATTACCAACATGAGTAATTGGAAGTGAGGACCCATTACCAAACTTAACAGAATCATGACCTTGATAGGATTGAACATTATTAAGAATACCTGGATTGCCAGTCATATGAGAAGTAGCCCCAGTATCGGGTAACCATGGAGTTGGCACAGGTTCTTGAAGATTGAAAGCCGCATATGATTGATTATAACCAGATGGACATGACTGAGACTGACGCAGAAAGAAGGGACAATCACGGGCTGAATGAGAAAATTCAGAACAGATTTGACACTGAACAGATTGATTTACTTGTTGAGGTATAGTGTGCGAAACTGGCGGTCGTGCTCCAAGAATTCCAGTGTTATAATTTGCCATGTTATACATTTGCTGTATAGTAAGGATCTGGAAAAATGATTGCTGTGGATAGGATTGTCCTCGTTCTGCTCTACCATCGGCCTGCCACGTCCACGATTGAAGAATCATAAAAGAATTCTGGTTTTGATTGTTAACCTCGACCACCTCTTCACAGACTTGAAATTGTTATTAATTTGGTTAGGTGACCGATGAGCAGCAACAAGAGCAGTTTTGAAGAAACAAGAACGTTGCTGTAGACGAGGCTGCCTTTTGTTCGATTCTTAATCCTAGCTCTTGCAAATATAAAGCAGTCCGAGTTTCAAAAACAAACAATTTTCGGAAGAGGTTGTTTTGCTATGTGAGCGCTTATAACCACATTCTCATATTCAGTTGGTAATCCTTCAAGAACCTGCATGACCAGATCATCTTCTCCAATTTGATACCCAATAGTACAGAGAGAATCATAAATACTTTTGAGTTTTTGCAAATACTCATCAATCGAAAGAGTGTCCTTAGTAACACTGTAGAATTCTGCCTTTAATTGAAGGAGCTTGGCATGTGCCTGATCTTTAAATAGAGTTTCAATAGAATCCCAGGCTTGCTTCGCTGTAAGTGTGACATTAGGTTTAATAAGACTTCTCAAAATTTCAGAATTAACCGTAGCTTGGATCCATGAGAGGACAAGAGAATCAACTTGCTTCCATGACACAAACTCTGGATTCTTCCATGACACAAACTCTGGATTACGTATCGAAACACCATCCACAGTAATTTTCTCAGCAGGAGATTGTTCAGAACCATCAATATGACCATAGACATTGTACCCTTGAAGCACGGGTACCATAAGTGATCTCCACACCAGATAGTTTATGAAAGACAGGGTTTCACTGACATAATTTCTGATATTTGAAACAGAAAAGGAAGGATGAGTCATAGAAGGAATAGCAGAAGAAGACGACACACCAGTATTCTGAGTAATGGAAGGAGGTGTTGAGGGAGGAGTGACCATTATGATAGAAAAGACGGAAAACGCAAAGAAAAGACGGAAGACAGAAAAAAAAAAAAAAAAAAAAAAGATGGAAGACAGAAAAAAAAAAAAAAAAAAGAGAATTTGGACTAAGGCTCTGATACCGATGTAAGCGTTTATGAATAATATTTTCTCTTGTAAGTCTATTGATACATGAGTACTCCTATTTAATATACATTATTGATACAGAGTACTCCTATTTATAATACATTGTAGAGAGAATTTAGGTGTTACAGATATAATACAATACAAACTATATTTATCTCTATTAACAGAATACAGCTAGAATAGTTATCCAATACAAACTACCACCATCCTAGCAGTATTAGAGCCAGGAATTTTATTTAGATACTTGATTTATCATCTAATAAGCATTAAGTTAGAAACATACATTCTGCTATGCAACTCGAAATTGAAAATTCGAAAAATTTGAGGGCTGTCATCCATTTATTTATTGATGATGAGAGCTTAACTTTTTGTTCTTTGAAAATGAATCATAGTGCAAAAAAAAAAAAAAATAAATAAAATGTCAGTAACAGTAATTTGGTTGATGATCAATATTTTATTATAATCTTCTCCGGTCTGCATTAATATTGACACTAAGTTTTCTACTTTGCATTGTTATACGCAATGGAGTATCTAAGTAATGAAAAATGCTTCCTTCTCATTTGTCCCCCTTTTCAAATTCATCTACGTAAAAAATATTAAATTCACTGGGATTTTTAGGTTAATCTTTAAACCACTAGAACATAGTGTGATTAGATATGTTCGTGATTTTCTATGAATTTATAGAAATTATAAGTTTCTTACCCTAGAGAATTTAATTGATGTCCTTGTTAATAATCAATTTAAATTCCCAAAATAATATGCTTCATTTTTTTAGTTTTACATTAATTTAATATTAATTTTATAATTTTAAATTATTTAATAATTTTAAAATATGAATTCGGCAGAATTGGTTGAAGCTATGGCCTTAAGAGCTTTTTTCATTGGTTGGAACACCATTTTGTTGGTCAAGGCTATGTACTTTTAGATTCTCAATTGGTTGTTAGTGCTTTATGTTCATGTTGTTTGGATTTTGTCTTATTTTGGTATGGTCATTTGAAATAACCCAAAAATAAAATTTCATAGATTTTCCATTTAAAGATTTAACTTTTAATTTCGACCGATGAGATTATAAAATGAAATTTAAAAGGAAATATTTTATTATTGTTAACTGGACCCGTAAATCAGTTGGAATCCACAAACTAAATGAAAAATATATAAATCAAATAAAAATCAAAGAAAACCACTGAGTTGGACCGAATCTGGTTCGCATTGAACTAGAATGAGACAGAAAGCCCTAGAAGCTTTCCCTATTCTTTTTCTTTTGTTTTCTTTCTCTTCTTCTTCATCCCAGTGGCATTTAATCTCTCTCTCTTCCTTATGTTGTTTCCGGCCACATGAACCAGTGGAAGCCATCTTCTCCTTGTCGTCGTGCCATCATCGCTTCGTAGCTTCTCCCTCTCTCTGTTTTCATTTTCGGTGGACATAGCAAATCAGCGAGCTGCGATTGCTCCTTGGGGATTGGCATAACAGCATCGCTGGTTGTTTTCGGTGGTTCTAGTGCTGAGGGTGGGCATCAGTTGGTTCCTTTCCTCCCTGTGAACAAATCTCCTCAAGGAATCCAAGCCTTAGTCGGCATTTTGAGGAGCGGCCATAAATGGCGGAGTTACGGTGACTGTCAAGCTCGCTCCGGCCAAATAGGCCATAAACTCAGCAAACCACTACAAAAAATGGACTCTTGAGTGAAATTTAAGCCAAAGGATGTGCAGAGTGCTCGATTTTGTGCATCCACGAGTGAGAGTTACATTTATAGTTACATTTGTGGTGAAAGTGGAAATAGTAGTGAAAGTGAGAGTCCCAGTCTAAGAACTAGCACGAATGGTAGCACATTTGAGCCAAAGGATGTGGTTATACTGTGCCTTATTTGTGGGTGGAATTGGGATAAAGTGGGTCACCATGGGATTGTGATGACAGTTCGGGACCGTTGGCCATGTATGGGAGATCGATGCCCCCTGTGTGCACCTAATGAATTATGATATGAATGATATGGTAAACCACAGGGTGGCCTCCTGTTGGAAATGGAAAAGAAAGAGAGAATAGAAAAATAATGTGAGGATTGGTCAAGTGAGAAATAGAGCAGTTGGCTAGGTATGGGTGATCAGCTCCCTGGTGCACACGTATGAGAGGACAGGCCATGTGTGATGATAGCTTGTCGGGGGTTGTGTGACGCCAGTGACCAATTTCCATTTGATGTGATTATTTGAAGGTGATAATAATTATGGGTGCTGGTGTTCTGACATGTGCTTGATCGAAGGTGTGTTCATTATATAAATATGACAAACATCCTATGTGATTGTATGGGCTATCCATTATTTATTTTTATTCACTGAGTTTATGAAACTCACCCCTTTAAATTTTTTCCAGGAGGTAGTAAATTGCTGGTTCAGATAGGCTCTGCTTCCTTCTCCACAGAGTTACAATAGTAATTTCTAATTTTGAGTAATGTTATGAAAATAAAATAATGTGTATAAAATATACTCACGTCTGTTTACTGAGCTCCGTAGATAGAGAGTCATGTATTACAAGTTATCATGTAAAAGTTATTAGTGTGTTGTTCAGTAAACCTATGGATTTTCTAGTTGACTCTCTAAAAGTACATATGGACCAGTTTGCCCATATTATGGATGACATTAATGGTATGACAAGAAGTTATAGGCCCGAGCTATGAATTAATTGAAATGTGGAAGCTGCGCCAAAGATATAAATTAACATTATGATTTAATGACATCATATTATGGGATTACTGTTTCTAAACTGGTTTAAAAGATTGGATTCATGTGAGTTAGGGTTACTACGGGCCTCGGGGGCCTTAAGCTTACCTAGGGCTCTAGTTCCGGTCCGGCCTACGATTTTGGATCGTGACAAAGTTGGTATCAGAGCTTAGGTTAAAATTGTATAAGTAACTGCAGAGCATAGGGAATTCCATCTCGTCTCTCTCAATCTCCTTTCCTTCTATTTCAATTTTGCCCTTGTTGTTATGATTGGATTGGGTAGAGTAAAGGTTATTGTAACCATTATGGAATAGATATAGACTAGGAATTTCTTTATATTGGGATCGGCCGTAACCAACATAAGGAGAGAAACCTAGTGATTTTCCTCCCAAGGGATGGTGGACGCACTAGACCTTATGAGGCGGGAAAACTCATACCTATTGTATAAATTGGTAATAATGAGAGTGATGAAATAAAGATGAGGATGATAAGTAGACAATAATGATAGTATATTACAGTAACTGTAGGTCCTAATGTAGGAACCATTTCCTAGACCAGCGAATAAAGGAACATTGGATGATATTGGATTAACTTGATTACCCAGTGCATTACTTTTTATATGGAATCTTTTTCTATAGTGAATAGAATAATGTCAAAAAATAAATGGGAATATTCATTGTGTGGTAGATCATGAATGGAGATATTTATAGTATTAGTAGCTATAATGAAAGACATAGCTACTTGCACGAGAACTATCATCAAATTAAATATCGTTATGTTGTTGGTTATGGTAGTCTTGGAGTTGGAAGTCAGAATAGATATTGAATATGTATTGAGAGATAATGATATTATAATTGTGAAATTACTGAGAATGGTGAATGAGGAATCACAATTGTTGGTTGTCTATAAATTGAGTTATGTTAGTATTGCTTTAATATACATTCTTAATAAGAAGAAATGAGTTCTTTAGTCTAGTGTAAGTTAATGACTATTAGGAATTAAGAATTAAATAAGATCATAAATTGAATACTTAATGAGCTGTTTGGAGATAAAAAGGATAGATGATGTCATTGTAAACATGAATTTGTATTCAAATAATAAAGCTTATTATTGAAATTCCAAAAAGTATTAGCTTTTTGCTATAGCATTTACTTATTATTTGTTAGTATTGCTTTAATATACATTCTTAATAAGAAGAAATGAGTTCTTTAGTCTAGTGTAAGTTAATGACTATTAGGAATTAAGAATTAAATAAGATCATAAATTGAATACTTAATGAGCTGTTTGGAGATAAAAAGGATAGATGATGTCATTGTAAACATGAATTTGTATTCAAATAATAAAGCTTATTATTGAAATTCCAAAAAGTATTAGCTTTTTGCTATAGCATTTACTTATTATTTGAATTTGAGCTCAATTTAATTTTAAATTTAAATCACATTATGATAAAAGTTTGAGTGCTTATTTATATATAAAAAATATATCATATAATAATGTGAAGATAACTGTATTAGAAATTTGTCCATATATATCACGGGGCCAGTTGAATTAGACAATTAGATGAAATGATCATAATCATAGCTGGAGCTTAATGTTAAGTTAAAAGTATAGATACTAGAATGGTTTGAAAGGACAGCCTTGATACAGAAGGTAAGTTACAACTGTGTTGAAAGTATAGGAATCTTGAGTACTTGAATGAAAAAGAAAAAAAAAATATGTGGGAATGAACCTAAATATTTAAGATCCGACAAATGGTATATGATCAAACTTGAGTGTACATATTTCAAGCATTATTTAATGTGATTTAATGAGACATTTGAAAGGTAAAATAGATTTTGATGTGCTATGAATGCACTAAAAGTGGAGATTTTAAGACTAGGACTTAGATGGTTATACTGTAAATTTTTGAATTGATGGGTAATAGAGATAAGTTGAATATTTAGAATAAGTAGAGAATATTGGGTTAAATGCAAGCCATATACACTACAAAAAAAAACGCGCTTTTGTGATCGATATTTGCGACCGACGCACATCGGTCGCAATATTGCGACCGATTGCTATGGTTGAGAGGTTGAATATACACCGATGGATTTGCGACCAAACGACGACACATTTTACGACGGATTTGAGACTGACAGGATATCCATTGCTAATTTTAGCGCTAATAATTCTCGCCATTTTGGTTTTCATTTTGTGACCCCATTGCGACTACTTTGCGACTGATTATGCGACGGATTTTGCAAAATTGCGCGCTGCAGTTCAGCTCCAAATTTAGCTTTCATTCTGCGACTGATTGGCGGCTGATTAGCGACCGAACCTTTTATGACCAATTCTATCGGTCGTACTTTTTCTGACCAGAAAACGATATCGTATAATTAAAAAATGTGACCGACTTTTTAATTAATTATCGGTCAAAAAAATAGGGCTTTATAAGCTCTCGGTCGCCTTGCGCGGGTGCAGCAACTCTCCCCCTTCTCCTCTCTGTTGTGTCGCAGCCCTTCCCAGCCCAGCCGCCGTCTCCTCTGTTCTCTTGCAGCACTGGTTGTTGGAGATTGTTGCAGAAGCTTCTTTCGCATTCGCCTAGTTAGGTACGCCTCTTGCTGTCCTTTTTTTTTTGGTTTTTTTTTCTGCGGATTGATTTCATTATTTTTTCTGCGGATTGGTTTTTTTTTTTCTATGAATGCATTTCGTTTTCTTTAAGTTATTATTGTTGTTTTTTTAGTCATTTAATTATATTCGTTCTATATTAGTTATTATTTTATTTCCACACAAGACAGGCTTTGATATTAAACTGAGTTTGAGAGTAAAATTCATGATTTCATTTTTTTCGGAGGCTTTGATTTCATTTTTTTGTGTATTGATGATTTTGATATTAACATTTTTGAGAGTAAAATTGAGGCTGTTAAACTGAGTTTGATATTAATTGTTGAAGTAACATTAAACTAAGTTTGAGCAAAAATACAGAATTGTTGAAGTAATTGGCTAGCCTAAGATTTAGTTTTTATCAAATATAACCAAGTGAATCTACTGTAGCCATCAATAATAGTTAAAAAATATTTAAGTCCAACTAATGGACTAGAGTTTATTTTCTTTAGCATAGTGAAAGGTATCACAAGGATGAGAATTAGAGTTTTAGAATCTTATTGTCTTAAGAATGCAATTGTTGTAAACTATTACTTGACAAATGACCTAGTCTAAAATGCCAAACATCAAACTCTGACTTGGCATAATCATTTATTGAACTAAAAGCACTAGATATAGGAAAAACAAGCTTCACAAGATGATAAAGGGCAACTTCTTCTTTAGCTAACCCAATCATCTCCATTGCACACAATTGGAATTTTTAGTGAGTTAACTAGCGGAAATTAGATTATAGTGAAACTGAGGTACATAAAGGAAATTAGAAAGCACAAAATTGGAAGCAAAAGAAAATGTCCCTAATGTGAGAAACAAGAATAAGCTCATTATTAGGTAATCTTATAAAATAATTTGAAACGGGTTTAGGGGTTACAAGAAATTGATAAGAACAAGTAACTTGATCTGAAGCACCTATATTAAGAAAACAGGCAGGCTTATCTTGAACAAAAGAATGAGGAAAAGAGAGTGACATACAATTAAGAAAACAGGCAGGCTTATCTTGAACAAAAGAATGAGGAAAAGAGAGTGACATACAAGAAGCTATATAATTATGTTGTTTAAGCACAAAAACTGTAGTATGAGCATAAGAAATGATTGCTGATTGTGGCTTAATTAAACTAAGTAATTGTTGATATTGCTCCTTAGTAAAGAAACTGATTCAGATGTATCAGTGAGAGATGTCTTCATCAGAGGTGCTCCAAAATGCAAATTGGTCAACTAACTAACAAATAGTATAATGATAGAAAACACCAAATATACTAATTTTTTTTAAAAATTAGTTTATGTTGATTTGTTGTTTTCATTGGATTGGAAATGAAAAGAATATCTGCATTTGAGTTGGAGGGCCTAGTAGTGGCCATTTTGACTTTGGTGGATGTTGGGATGATATAGAGTATTGTATATAGTGTGTTTTGACTTGAGGAATTGATTATGTATGCCGAGATGTGCTGAAATTTTTTTTAAAAACTGATTATATATATATATATATATATATATATATTATATAATATATATATAACCTTAGTTAGAAATAATGAACTTAGTGAGTTACATATATTTATAGTTTACGCCTTATTATATTAATAGCCTTTAGTAAGTTAGAAAGGTAAATGGAACATTACTTTTGGCATAACATTACTTTTGGCATGTTTTAAGGATGATTTAGGACTAATGCAATTACATATAATTTGCCCTTTATAAACAGAGTGTTAATTAGGTAAAAAATGCGGACTAATCAAGATTGGATATACTGGAGGTACGAGGTCAATGGGATATTAAGACAATAATTCTTGCAAGGATTGGAATCGTTTATACAGTTTGCAGTTGGTAATCCCAGTTGTATTGATGGTAATAAGTTGAGGTGTCCATGTAATCACAGGAAGTGTCACAATAGAGCCTTCTTAGATATCGATACAATTAAACTTCATTTATGCAAAAATGGGTTCGTGAAAAATTATTACGAATGGATACATCATTCCAGTGGGTTAGGCCCACTCTATGTTCGGGTAAGTTAGAAGTGTCAGCCTTATCCAATTTCAGTAATGGTAATCGATGGCAAATGATTATGGTAAATCGATGCGGTAGAGTAGATTTCATTGGCGATATATGGAGGAATCGTCAACTATGCAGCACAACAATCGTTTTGAAGGAACATGCTAAGTGCAGCTTAATAGTGAACTGTGGCCTGGATGCCAAGAATTCCATTTCATTTCTATCTGTTGTATGGCACGATGACTGTACATTACTGTACATGAAAGCGGAGCACCATTTTTTAGAAAGGTGTTATGATGATTTTGTGTAGTTAGCAAAAGAAATGTTGCCTGAAGGCCATTCAATGGTTGATAGGACAAAAAAATTAGTTCGGGGATTAGGACTACCCGTGGAAAAGATTGATTGTTGTGGAAATAATTGTATGATATACTGGGGTCTTGACTCTGAATTAAGAGAATGCAAGTTTTGTAATCTTCCAAGATATCAATGGCTGGGTTAAGGGATTGGTAGAGTACAAAGAGAGAAGGCTTTCAAGAAGATGTATTATTTTCCTCTTGTTCCTCACCTTCAAAGGTTATATGCATCAAGGACGACAGTCTGAACACATGACGATGGCATGTTTTGAATTAATATTTGAGGATGGTATTAATGATCATCTGTCAGACTCTTAAGCCTAGTAAACATTTTTTGATAACCAATCATCTATGTGTTGCGCTGATATGGGAAATGTGAGATTGGGGCTTTGTACTGATTTGGCTTCAGTCGTTTTGGGCCAATCATGGACAATAATATTCATCAATATTCATCATGGTCTGTCATTGTCACACCATATAATCTACCACCCTCAATGTGTATGAAAGATGAATACATGTTTTTGTGTGTTATTGTACCTAGCCCTAATAGTCCAAAACAAAAAATTGATGTGTTTCTGCAACCTTTGCTTATCTTACTTAATTATTTATGGGAGTATGGGGTTGAAACGTTCGATATTTCATCCAATCAGAATTTCATAATGTGAGCTGCTTTACTTTGGACCATCAATGATTTTCCAGCATTTGGAATGTTATCTGGGTGGAGTACGGCAGGCAAGTTGGCTTGTCCTCATTGCATGGAAAACACTAATGCATTTACACTAAAAAATGGAGGTAAACAATGTTGGTTTGATTGTCATTGCAAATTCTTAGCAGTTAGCAGAATCTCACCGCTTGGAGGAGAAACGATAATGCTCTAGAAGAACACGACTATTGCTGATCCCCCCTTCCGCTTTGAAGTCTGGAGCTGAAATATTACAAAAGAAAATTGAAAGATTCTAGGGCTTATGGAAATTCAAGAGTTACGGTACAGAAGAGGTTAAATGGCTAGATTGGCAGGCAATAGCGGATGAGAAAAAAGCAAATATAGTATCTCTGGGAATTTGCCATACTGGAGTTCAATTCTTATCCAAACATAACCTTGATGTGATGCATTATAAAAAAAAATGTGTTTTGAAAATCTATTCAACACTGTCATGAACAATTGAGGGGAATCCAAGGATATGCTAACAAGCAGAGCAGACATTGGAGAAATATTGTCAAACTAAGAACCGAGCAATTGTACTTACTGGTAAGTTTCCCAAAGGCATGTTTATCCTTTAGATAAAACCCCAAAAGGCAATTGTTGTGCGAATGCGGGTCCGATCATTAGGTTTCCAGCATGGATACTGTTCAAATATGAGTAGATGTGTCGACATGAGAAAATATAGGATTGTTTGGCATGAAAAGCCAATGATTGTTCATGTTTTCATGCAAAGTTTGATTCTTGTGGGCATTCCAAGAATTATTTGCCAGGAAAAAATAAAGCAATGATAGAATTGAGTCTCTTTTCAAGGAATTGACGGATGGACTATTATCCGATGCAATATATGTGAACCAATTAGCGCTAGAAATCCCAGTAGTGATATGCCAAATTGGGAGCAAATTTTTCCACCGGCTTCTTTGATTCTATGGAGCATCTGCCGTTCATTTTGCCCTATGAATGTCGTTATACAGGATCGGTACAATATAGATGGATGTATCCATTTGAGAGGTGAATCACTAACATCCCATTCTAATCATTACATATTTTATTTCAACTCATATTTACATATTTGCTTTGTACAACTACAAACACCTGCAGAAAATTAAAAAGAATGTGCCCAATAAGGCAAAGGTCGAGGGATCAATTTGCAATTCATATTTGGTGTAAGAAGCTTCTACCTTCTATTCACACTACTTCGAACCACATGTCTACACCAAGCGTCGGAGAGTGCCACATAATGATGACGGAGGAGATCGAATAGAATCTGAGTTACAAGGAAATCTAACAATTTTCACTTATCCTGGGCGTACGATTGGTAAATAATAATAAAAAAAAGACGATTGACTGATGCAGAGATACGAGCGGCTCAAACCTATATTTTGTTCAATTGCGAAGAGATTACACCATTTGTACAGTGTGTATAAATCTTTTAGAGAGTCTAAACCTGGTTTAGAGCTTAGTTAAATCATATTTATGATAAATATTGTTCTGTTCATAAAATAGGAAATATATCAAGCTTTGTACAGCGTTCAAAATTCCCAATTTTGACTGATACTGCGGTTGATGGGAAAACTGCACTTCTTTAATTTGCAGAATGTTCAAATATTATGTAAGTAACTTCTAGGTCACTACAACATATATGTGTATATTCTTAGATTTCACTTGTGTTCATTTACTATTTTCCCTTAGGCTCGAAAGCTCGGAAGCGATATTTTGATAACAGATATTCATTATGGATCTAGCAAGGGGACCTCTTACCGGTTGCTAATGCCTACTTTGGCTACTTTGTAAATAGGTTACAGTTTCACACCGAGGATTATGGAGAATCACAAAGACAATTGAACCAGTGGTGTTTGCATAAAGGGATCAAATCTATAGTGGACGTGTCAAATGATTTTTATGGCAAAATTGGTTGGTTTGGAGTATAGAATATCAAGCCTACAATCAATGTTGCACAATCTTGTATTCAAATGTGAATGGGTTGATCCTACACCTAATGTTGGCATTGAAGGTTCATCCTTAAGTATAATCTTGTGGATATTAATCAAAGAAAGAAGATATACCGAAGTTCAACCCTGTATTGCAATGCAAGCTGCAATAGGTGTACTATGTTCCCCTATCCATCATTGAAACCGAGATTGTTGCAATTGATGGCAGTATTTACAAACCAAGCTAGATCAGTTGTTCATGCAGTTAGAAACAAACCAAATCTGCTTCCTCGTAGGTATCTGAGCCATTCAAGAAGTTTATAGTGATAGGAACCGATCAATTGTTTTGAGGATTAACGGATAGATGGATGATGAAAGTGAGTTATGGGAAATAGAGCATCGGAATGCATGAAGAGGAAGAGATCAAATTCATCATGGGTACCTTAGAAGATGAATAATCAAGAAGATGAGAAGAAGAAGAAGAAGAGGAAAGCAGAATGATGATGAAGACATTTAATACTTCGAACTACATTGTATTTATGGTAATAAATTAGTAGATGTATATATAATATTTATTAATGAAGAATTGTAATGTTATTCACTTCTTGATACATATTACACATGTTCTACAATTCTATAATTGTATACATACATATGTAGGTTCTGTTAATCTGTTTACACAGATGTAAGAGGGCAAGGGCATTTGATTCAAGACTGGTCGGCAATGTCCGCGTGAGGTTGGCCCGAGCACGCATTACCATGTGGGACGGGGAGGGACTATCCCCCTCCTTCTTCTTTCAGGTACATCTGGGGGCTCATCCTATGGCACAGCCTCCCGTGCCGCCATCACTTCCTTCTATTCCTTTCCTTCCTCTTCTACCCCACTTCCTAGACCAGTAGAGTCTTCACCAGCTTCACAGTCACCTACTACACCAGGTAATCATAAATGTCATTACTGTCACTTCAGTTATATATTAATTATTAATTTGTATTTATAGCATTTGTCAATTGTTTTGTAGCTTCATCATAGCCTCGTAACAAGCTCAGTTTGGTAGCGGGACAGTAAGTACTTATTTACTTTTTCCTTTGTACTTGGTTTTTTTCACTTATGTTTTTTTTCTCAGCATATATCCATCCTCTCGAGCATCAAGACAAATTATGAGGATAATCAAGCTACATCTTGATAAAGATGGATATACAAGGGATGTTGTACCACAAGAGGTGAGAGACTTTTATTGGGAAGAGTTTCAGGTACGATTTGGTTTAAGTTATATTTTCATTCAATGTTTACAATTAATCAAGCCACCTCTCTTTATTGAAATTTTATTTTTCATTTTTGCAAAAGCATTTCGTATGGGAAAAGGCAATTATGGCTATGCTAAAAGTGGCCTATGAGAAATTATGCGCTCTACGATATGCTGACTTTACCGATAGGACGCGAAAAAGCGATAAGAAGCAGTAGTGCGTGTCTCAAGAGATATGGGAGAGCTGGCAAAAGGCTTGGGACGATCCTGCATTCAAGAAAAAGCCTGAGATATTTGTAAAAAAATAGGCATAGTGAGACTGGCGATGATGGAGCAGGACCTTCTCGACACACAGGCGGATCAATATCTGCTATAGAGACATCTTCGATTATTAGTGAGTCAACTAGTCATAGTTACAAAACTAATGTTTAATGAAATGACACCATATTAATATATTATGCATAAAAATTCATTACAGGCCGAAAAATATGGTCGTGAGCCCACACTGATGGAGGTGTTTACTTACACTCACACAAAGGACCACGATTGCCATACGTTTGTTGACAGATGTGCGTTGGATGTCAATGTAAGTAACAATGAAGAATATTTACATTTACCTTCCAGTCGTTTCTTATGTGTACAAGTTTAGTATAATAAAGCTTGCAACGGCATTGATTAATTAATTTATTGTTTTTAGGAGAACTTGTTTTTAGGAGAACTATAGTACAGCTCGTGAGCGTCTTATTTCTTCTCAGGCTGAATCTGAAGTTGAGTCAAGAATTGATGAGTTAGCACTTTATTTGGAGGCCGTAGGGGGTGAAAAGAAGAGGAAAGTATATGGTATCGGGTCTCAAGCATCACAGTTTTACTGCGGCTCAGCATCATACGCTTCTGCAGCTAGCTTAGGACCACAGCCCGACCACAGTGCCGAGATTACTGCATTACGGGCTCGTGTTGATGAGTAGGAGAGACAGCTTGCAGAGCTTAGAGCGCATGTAATGCGGATGTCCGGTCAGCTTGGTGCGGGTACTTCTTCCTCTGATCCTCCACCTGCAACAGATCGAGATGTTTCGACAGCTCAACAGCAGCCACTACCGTCTCCTCTTGGTCCCGATATTGCAGACGATACCTTGGTCACTCCTGCCGACGGGACACATCCAGCAGGTACTCCTCCAGGGGATACGACATTGGATTTTGTGTAGATGACCAACCTTGTAGATTTGGATTTGGATCTCTTTTAGCTTTTTGTGGTTTTTTCATATTTTGTACAGGTACATTTAAATTAACAATATTACTCTTTACATTGTTATTATTTTGTGATGTTTGATTGATGATACTTCTGATTGTTGCGATATATACCATATATATATATATTTATTATATATATTATATATATATATATATATATATATATATATATATATATGCGGTATTCACAGGTGCAAAAAAAAAAATTATGGTTTTTAATATTATTAAGTTTTTTTTTTGTAATTGTATATTTGCGACGGATTTGCTGCCGAACTGCAACCAAAATTGTAACCGTTAAATTTAAAATTGCTACAGATCACCGACCAATCGCTTTCAACATTTGCGACTGATTTGCGACCACTGTTCATAATTACAACAGACATAATCTGCGACCAATTTGCGACAGGATTTTAGAAGGAAGACAAGACTAAAATTAGCGACTGTGAATACTCAAATTTTGAGGTTCAAAAAGCCAGTTTTCCCGGACTGCGAATAATAAAATTTGCTACACTAAATTTGACTTTGCTACAGTGCCTTTTTTTTTCGGACTGCAAACAGTCCGGCCGGGCCGGAGCCCATTTTGAAAACTTGCCGAAAGTATGCCAATATGGTACTTGAAACGTCCGAAAAATTACGAGGATTCCAGAACTGGTCCCGGAATAATTTTTGGAGGTCCGGAACCCCCGGAAAAGCTCCTGGAGCGAGGTACGAGAGACACCACCGCACACGGCGGCTCCGGACACCACCGCACACGGGCGGCTCCGGCCGCCGGACACCTGCAGCAGCGGACCGCCCAGCTGCGCGGAAGCAGCCGCTTGCCGCCGCCCAGCAGCTGCCGCCGACCACCGCGGGCACCTGCCGCCCCACCTCTGGGCGGCAAGCTGCGCCGGACCCGGCGACACCTGCCGCCCCAGACCCATTTTTTTGCCTATAATAGTCCACTTACCCCTCTCATTGCACTTACCCCTCCATTTGAGCTTGCTCGGTTCGTGTTGACGGATGCTCCTTCTCCCCCCACGCTCTTTGCGATTTCTTTTACCGCTTTTTGCATTTTAATTCAATTTTAATTGTATTCTGTTGTGATACTTGGTCACTAAAATTGAACAAATTAAAATTAATTAATATTGTCCCAAACGAGGAGCTTAATCTGAAATTAAGAAGCGGTCGTCGATTAAATTAGGTACTTAAACGAAACTCTGCCTATTTAATTTTAGCACCTCATGCATGCTTCTCTTCTACTCCTAATAATTCTACAACTGCATAAATGCATTCATAAGATGCTCATTGCGATATACATATTTAGATTCAAATTAAACTGTCTCAACTAAATAAACAATTTTGGCTAAAGAGCCTAGTTAATTAATACTCGGTTCAACTGCCTTATTTCACAATAATTCGGCGCTTAAGTCCAATTAACTTCAATAATTGATTGACTAAACAAGCCTTTTAATCAATCATCTACTGCTTTTCTGCATTTAGTTTAGGCTCTTATTACTCTGCTGTTGTGATACTTGGTCACTTAATTGAATTAATTTTAATTAATATTCCCCAAACGAGAAGCTCAATCTGGAATTTTCAAACTGAAGCTAAGAAGCGACCGCCAATTAACTCAGGTAATAACGAAACTCTGCCCATTAAATTTCAGCATTTTGTGCATATTCTCTTCTACTCTAAATTCTAATTAAAATATTAAATGACTGCATTCACACCATCGTCGTTTTGGCAGCAAACTGCCTTAAGTAAATAAGTTTAGGCTAAAATTCCTGGTTATTCAATAATCGTGGCATTAATGCTAAACTCCGAACATATTGGCTAAAGGGCCTAGTTAATTAATAACTACGGTGTAATTGCCTTTATTTCGAAAATCAATAATTGTGACCAACGGCCTCATTCAGTCTCGCCTTATGACTAAAAGCCTTAATACACATCACATATATTAACAAACGAATTGTATAATTGTGGATATCAACCCGAATGCCCGCATTAATCCAACATATATTCGTGGCATTTAAAGTCGTTAATCTCGACAAAAATGGCTTAATGCCTTATTTTGAACGGTCTCGCCTAAAAGTCCAATTAATCAATAATTGTGACCAACGGCCTCATTCAGTCTCGCCTAAAAGTCCAATTAATCAATAAATGTGACCAACGGCCTCATTCAGTCTCGCCTAAAAGTCCAATAAATCAATAATTGTGACCAACGGCCTTATTCAATCACATTTTGGCAACGAATTGCTTACAGTTTAATCAATCACCTTTTGGCAATAAATTGCCTACGGTTTAATCAATTTTAGGCAAACAAATTACCTATAAATAAGATTAACCATTTTTAGCGACAAATCGCTTATCAATCAATCTTTGCAATAATTGCTAAACAAATGCACAAAGCATATCCACACTATGCACAAAGTCATTACCACACTCAGCATTAGCATTACAATTTAAGCCCTTTTAAAAAGGACTATCGAACTTACGTTGACTTTGATCTTCATTCAACGGAAGTACGTAGGCACGTTAAGGGATTTAAACCCCGAGCGGCAAGTTCGGAAATCACTTAAACATGTTCATTTGGTCCAATTACATCTTTTACCTTGCAAAGCATTCCATCATAGGTTGTTGATCAGCATGACATGTCTCGGGATCCACTCGAGTTCGTAGTTGTGCCTTAAACATTGGGAACATTAAATCAATCATTGGTTACTTAAATTGGAGTCAACTAGGGGAATAATTAAACAAGGTGGTGACTCACACACTCACGTGCATTCCTTCTCATTCATCATATGCATTACATGCCTATGTGTTTTTCGGGGAAGGGGTTCACAAGTGCAGATAGAGAGCTAAGTCAGGACTTATGCTATGTCTTGCGATTGAGACGAACTGGAAGCCATAGTCAAAAACCTTGAAACTCGCTTGTTATAAAAACAGGACGAACTCTTACTATCTTAGCAAGACGAGAGCATTTGACTCATAGTTACTAACTAATAACTTTTAAATTTTTTTTATTTAATTGAAATTAGTTTTATTTATACATTATACTAATAATAAACTATATAAATTAATCACAATATATTTTTCTTCCTCATGGTTTACTCATTATCTTTTAGACAAAGTTACAATTTGCCTTTTAAAACTTAAATTCCATGTTGAGCTTGGTTTTTGACCAATTTGATTGAAATATTTTAGTTCATGGCTAACCAAGGTGTTCATGCTTTCAGATTGAAATAGTTGTACAAATCAAACATATAAAATAATATGTATAAGGAAAATTTTATAATTTCATTTAATAATTTGAGCTTTTAAGTGAAAGGATTCTTTCTTTATACTCGCTCTCTTTGTTTTTTTTTTTTTTTTTTTTTTTTTTTTTTTTTTTTTTTTTTTTTTTTTTTTTTTTTTTTTTTTTTTTTTTTTTTTTTTTTTTTTTTTTTTTTTTTTTTTTTTTTTTTTTTTTTTTTTTTTTTTTGTTGGAATTTTGGAAAGTATGAGTGTTATTAATTCTTGGATTGGCTTTCAAGGTGCTACATTTCATCATATGCAGAGTGTCAAAATGGTTTATACTACGAGAACACGATTCATCTAATACAGAAATTAAATATGTTAGGATTGAGTCTAAATAGATTCATGTCATAAATGAGATAACACTGGTTTAAATGGATCGTGTCATGGGTTGACTCGTTCAATCTGTGTAACCCATTTAATTAAAGATAAAAAAGTAATTTCAACATTATACGTGTCAGATTTTTTGACATGCATATCATCCATATATGATCCATTTAATTACCAGGTTGAATTTTTTAATCCTTATGCGACTCATTTATAATTAAAAAGGATTATATAGTGTTAGTATCACATTTTAATTTTTTACAGTGTTCATTTTTAAATATTTAACATAATTATTAGATGAATCATACCCTAATCACATCCCATATTAGATGGGTTCATATCCAATCCAACACGTAAACAAGATTTGACATCCTAGCCATATGTTTCATAGTAGGGCGTCAATCTCGCCATAATGAATTACCTCCTAGACCTAAGCCTCCCGATATCAAATTACACTGTAATCATTCATTTGTTTTTTATAATAGAATTATAAATAAATTGAGTGGAATATTATTTATTTCAAGTGTGGCCTATTGAACGTCTACTTTAACTCTATCATAACTCATACTCACTTTCATCTTAAAAAAATTAAATTTTATGTTACTTTTAAAAATAGTTAAGCACGAGATCGAACTCATTTGAACTATATTTAACTTGAGTTCAGCTCATTATCATTTATATTTTTTCAAAAAAAAAAAAATTGTGGAGCTCTTTTACATGTTTGAAGAAGTGGCTTACAAACTTATTTGTTCATATTGAAACTCACTAATTAGCTTATGGGCCGCATTTCAAAGTTTATAAGTAGGCTCAAATTTGACTCATTAAGCTTATTGAATATATTTTTTTTTCCATGTGAGTTTCAAGAGATCTACAGTATGCTAGTGAAACTCTATTAGAAACTAGTCCATAAAAATATTTTTTATTTAAATAAATATAAAATAAAAATTTTTTATTTTTATGTAATTATATAAAATCAAAATATATATTAAAAAAATAAAAAGATATATATTACAATAAAATCAGCACCAATTAATCAACAAAATTTCAAGAAAAATTAAACATTAACAATTGATTTCTTTTATTTTCTTGAAATATAATATACTAAAAATAATAATAATACACTTAAGGCTTTGTCTAAATATAGATGTGAGAAAATTTTGCTGTATAACTAAAAAAGGCATGTAATAGAAATAGATATTATTGAAGTCTATTTTCAGAATTAAATAAAATGTCAACACTAACCACATTTCTTGTAAAAGCGACATTCACGCCTCTGAAAAGTCAAAAGTCAATTTTCATCTAAAAGCATAAATTATTCTTAGCCATTCAATTATTTACCGTCCAACGGATCCTTCGGTCACCCCTCCCCTCATAACTTCACCAAGAATCCCTCCTCCATTTTCATCTCCCTCTCAACCTATCCAAAAATATAAAATAAAATAAAAACAATAAATGTGAAAAAAATGAGAAGAACCCTAATCTAAAAAAAAAAAAAAAAGCATCAAAATTCTCATTTCCATTTTGTTCGTTATTCTCTAACAGAGGGAGAGAAAAATAA
Organism: Jatropha curcas; assembly: GCF_014843425.1. The sequence continues at coordinate 847,486 of NW_023590593.1, forward strand.
GTAAGTTCAGGAAGTTTTTCCATTTTCTTTTTGAATTTTTGTAAATGATTTCTAAAGCTTGTAAGCATTTTTTATTTAGTGAACATTGAACGAAGCATAATTTTATGCCATTGAGTCACTGGTCGAATATATATATACACGCATATATATCTGCATGATAGTTGAGTGACTCGCCTCCTAATGCAGGAAATTTCAAAAGGATTTAAATCCTAACATCCAAGTTTTTAATTAAGGGGGTGAAAAAATAGATGTGTACATACACAGTTTTTTCCCTTTAGGACAATGGGTGAGTGCTTGCGTTTTGGTCGAGTTTTGTGGCATTTGGTCAATAACTCCATGATCGAATACTTATGTCGTGTTTCAAGAAATCAGAGGTTCAAATCTTAACGCATTTTTTTTTTCCTAAATATACAAGAAAATCAAGAAATATTCAAAAAATATATATTTTTTTCGACGTCTGTGTTATTTTTTATATATAATATATGTTTTGTCAATTTGTTAAGGTTTAATGAGTTGATTGTTATTTATTTGTTTGATGCAAAAAAATTTTTTTTTAAAAAAAAATTAGGCGTTTAATAAAAAGGAAGGGAGGGGGATCAAACAAGAAGAAGGATAATATGGCAGACGAGGCACCAGGATCTCCCGGAAAGAAAGTGGCAACGCCTTCGACATTGATGGAGAGTCTTCTAGGTTTGCTTAGAATTCGAGTCAAACGTGGCGTCAATCTCGCCGTTCGTGATGTTCGTAGCAGTGATCCTTATGTCGTGGTTAAGATGGGAAGACAGGTCTCCTTTCTTTCTTTCTTTCTTTCTTTTCTCTCTTTTTTTTTATTTTTTTATTTTTTTTTTATTTTTTTATCTTGTTCTTAAACTATTACTAGTGAGATATTCTTTTGCATACTGTTAACCATCTTCTTTCAATGATACAGAAATTGAAGACTCGTGTAATAAAGAAGGATGTTAATCCAGAATGGAATGAAGATTTAACTCTTTCTATTACTGATCCTAATCTTCCAATCAAGCTGGTAATTATGTTTCTAATTCTTCTGTATTCTTGTCGGATTAATATTTTTCCAAGAAAACTTCACCAGCTTCGATTGTGAAATTGCAGATTGTGTATGATCATGACACATTTAGTAAAGATGACAAAATGGGAGATGCAGAAATTGATGTGAAACCATACATACAGGCCTTGAAAATGAATTTGGCAGGGGTTCCATCTGGGACAGTTATATCAAGGATGCAACCTGGTAGGCACAATTGCTTGGCTGAAGAAACCTGCATCACTTATGTCGATGGGAAGGTGATTCAAGATTTCTGCCTCAGATTAAGAAACGTTGAATGTGGTGAAGTCGAAGTCCAACTTCAGTGGATTGATCTTCCTGGTTCAAAGGGTTTATAAATTTTGTGAATTTTTTTCCTATGGTATATCCTACTACAGGTATGGCGCTAGCTAAGCTTGGATTGGTTTCAAGCTTTTGGAATCCGCCATAATACAATTTTCATATTCTTGTTTCATATATGCATTTTGTATTGTCTATTCTATCAGAATTTTGTAACTCGTCAGAATTGACAATTTTGGGTTCTTGTACATTATTTTCAATTCTAAAAATTTTAATTTTGAATCATTTATTCGGATTCCTTTATCTATATTTATATTTTTACCCAGCAAAAAGAGTATTATTATCGATGATGAATAAAAAAAAAGTTAGTTAATCCAAGTTTAATCCTAGCTGGCAAACCCTGGTGTATTTTTTTTTCTATAAAATATGTAAGATGCTTAAAATTATTATAACATAATATAATTATAAGAATTAAATATATTTAATTATATATTTCAGGCTGGGCTGTTTGAGTTGAGTTACTATTAGTCCGAGTCTGACCCAATTCTTTTGTTGGATTTAAATTTGAAGCCTTACCCAATCCAAAATACTACAGCTATAATAGCCCAATATATTTTAACAATAGTCAACCAAAATTGCATTGGTGGATGTATTGTAGATCAGTTGTTCAGTTCTTCCTCTCTTATTTAGGAACTCGCTGGTTACAATTAATATCTTTTACCAATAAATAATTAAATATTGTTGTTTTTTTTTTTTTTTTTTTTATTTTTACAAGATAAATCAATTAAAATTGGTTGTTTTTTTTTTTTTTTTTTTCAGCTTCTTATAGGGAAATTTTTTTTTTTTTTTTTTTCAGCTTACTTATAGGGAAACAAAAACACTAGCTTTCTGTTTAGATAGGGAAAGTCATTATTTATTCTTCTATGTTGTCAAAAAATATGTTTTTCCTTCGTATTTTTTTAAAATACACAGTTTTGTCTATACCTTTTGCTTTCACTATGTTATTTTATTATTTTATTATTTTTATATTTTTATATTAATATAGAGACAAATTAATTAAATTGACAAAATGTAGGGATAAAATAGTCAACAAATATAGAGACAATAAATCCGTATCATTTTCTAATTTTTTTGTAAAACCATTGGTTCAATTCTAAAGTTTGCTCCACCAAACTATTTTGTATTGCTATTTAAAATTATTGTTTTCATTGTTAAATATCTTGTAGTATTTGACTATTTGATTATTTAGGTTCCATTTGTTTTAGTAAAATAACTCGCAAAAAATATTTTTTCAATTTATTTAGAGTGTTTAGAAAAATAAGTCAACGGAAAATATTTTCCTGGTCAAGAGAAAATTAAGTCATTTTTTAAGGAAAACAATTTTCCATTTTCGAGAAAGTAAAAAATTTTTCGGACATTGACAAATCTTATAAATTCATATTTTTTAATTTATTAATCATTGTAGTCACTACCACTAGTTACCATTTACCACCGACTACCACCGCTAGTCATCACCACCAGTTGCTTTCATAATTTATCCTTTTTTTTTTGCATTCTTTTCATTTTTAACAATAAAAATTTTAAATTATTAAATTTCTATTATTATTAATATGTTTTATAGTATTATGAGATAAAAAATTTAATATTTTTAACTAATTTCAACATTATAACCAAACAATGGAAAATAAGTTAGTTGGAAAATATTTTTTAGAGAAAATTTTTTTTTCCATAGAAAATATTTTTCAGCAAGTTTTTTTACGGAAACAAATAAAGCATTACATTCAATAAATATTACTATTTACTATTAAGTCCCTAATGTTTATATTAAATTATTATTTAGTTTTCTCATTCAACAATAAAATGGTACTTTTTAAATGAAAATACTAAACATTTTGATAAGATTAAATCTCAAATGGGTTTCTTTGATATAATTATACAGTGAAAACCGAAGTGCTCTCCTTTTCTCCTTTTTCTCTCTAGTCTTCTAACCCTAATTTTAGTTTGGTTGTCACTGTTTATCAGCGGTAGCCTTACCTCTTACTTTTTACTTTCTCCTTCGATTCTTTTGCTTTAATAAACTCAGAAGTGTTTTTCCTATAGAAGATTTGCCTTTTTGTTTGTTTTGTTATTTTTTGTTTGTCTCCATATTGAAGTTTTTTTTGTCCCTTCTATGTTAGGGTTTAAAATTAAAAGAATTATGATATTTGATTTTATTTTATTCGGTTGAAGATTTTATATTTTGATTTGCAGGTATGGATCTTCGATTAATAGAGTCTGATAGTGCGGCCTGTTTCTCCAGTGACGATATAGATACATCATGGCAAAAACTCATCTGTGTTCATCATATGTTACAAATTCATGGAAAATCAATCCAGTTATAGAAGATTCAGAGAAATTATTATTTTGATATTTAAATTAATTAACGGACTAGGCACTACTATAAAGATTTATATCTTTTGTCAAGATCAACTACAACCGGATAGATCTAATATTATATTTTTTAAATTTTAGTTTCATTAATTCTTTTGGTTTGTTAAAAGACCAACATAGCCACTAATAATAGAGTTCTATATCTAGTCTATATAAGTATGTGTAATTCTTAATATTATTATTAATGAATTATATTTTTAAAAAAAAAATCTCAAATGGTAGTTAATAATAAACAATATAGATAATGATAATAATTGGAATAAAATAGTTAATTACCTTGTCTTTAACAAAAACGCTATTCCAATAGTTGAGTGGGATCCACTCATGAAGCTTTTTTTTCATGACTTTTCTTTTCTTTATTAATTAATAATCATCAAACTTTACTGCTTGAGTTACCTTTTGCCCATTGAATTCAAAATAGTCTGAAAGTTACCTTTTGCTTTATTGGCTAAAAGTTATCTCGTGGCTATACAATTAGATTTGCCTAAACTTTTTTGTGATAAATATATTTATCTCATTTGATAATTTCTTATCCATGCAGAATATGTTGACTTAATTTCTAAAAAGCCAGGTGACAGATTACTCATCACCAAATTTTACTATATATTAAAAAAGATATTTCAAATAAATTACTAAGATTTAAGTTAAATTCACACGTGTATCTTTAATTTTTTTTTAATCAAATTAAAGAGTCCTTCATGTTTAAAATATATAAATGTGATTGCATAATTTTTTTTTTTAACTTTTCTTTTAATAATTACAATGTTGTTTCATTTAGAAATTTAAAGATTACTTATTTGTTCATTAGCGAGAAAGATTTTTTTTTTTTTTTTTAGTACATAGCGAGTAAGAATTATAGATAGTTAATAGATGATGAATTTTGATTGTTTAATAAAAATTTAGTGATTAAAATTGAAAAGTAAAATGAGTATTAAATTCTAATAGTCCTTCTTCTAATAAAAGAGATCCTTAAATATTAATTGATATATTTAAATTTGAGAAAATATTTAGTAAACAATATTAATTGTTTGTCACCAATTTTGAAATATGGTAAAAGTAGTTAATGTTTATATTTTTTTTTTAAAAAATCATATTTTATATTCAGTATTCATTGCTATTAATCATTCACTGTCATTATAACTCTGAGAAGGTAATTTTTTTAGTGTTAAAAATTGAAATTGTTAAATTATGTTTTTTCATAGTTTTCTGTTTTTTTTTTTTTTTTTTTTCTGTTTTTTTTTTTTTTTTTTTTTTTTTTTTGAAAGTTGTATATTGCTCAATATTTTTTTACATAAATATTCTAAGGAAAAAAAAGGTTGGAGACACTCTAACATCACATTAAACTAAACAATTAAAATATATTAGGGAAATTGGAACATTTAAATGAAAAAAAAATACTTCTAGTTGATTTAATAATTAATTTATTGTAAAATCAAGGAATAAGAAAATATAACCAACACTACAAGAAAAAAAGGAATTAGTGACCAACAATTTTTTTGCTACCGCTAATTTAGCATTACCGATAAATAGTGACAAAATCTTTTTATTGGTAAAACCCTTGTCACTAAAAAAATAGTGATAAAAAATTTTTTTATCGCTAAATATCATTGTAAAAATTAGGCAAATTTTGTTAGTAAAATTTTTGTTGCGATTTTGTTGGTATTTTATCGTTAATTTTTTTGTTATTTTGTCTCTATTTTATCGTTAAATTAATTTTAAAAATTTTAAAATATAATGTTTCATTGATAATTTATCGTTATTTTGTCATTAACTTTAAATAAAATAAATTGATTTTGTTAGTAATTTGTTGGTATTTTCTCATAGTTTTTTATTAGTGATTTTTAAATTAATAAACTAATTGTATTTTAATAATTATATTAATTAAATTTTAATAGCTAAACTAAATAAAATAATAATGATTATAAAAGCATAAAGAAGTAAAAATTAAAGAAGAAGAAGAAGAAGAAGAAGAAAGAAAGAAAAAAAAAAGTATAATAGAAGAAGAAGAAGAAAGAAAGAAAGAAAGAAAGAAAGAAAGAAAAAAGGAAAAAAAAGTATAATAGAAGAAGAAGAAGAAGAAGAAGAAGGAAGAAAGAAAGAAAAAAAAAAGTCCCTCATTTGTAGTAATATACACCGTTGATCAACTAAAGCAAGAAGATACGCAGAAAGAAAGAAAGAAAAAAGTAAATATATATATATAATAATATAATATATATTATATATAATAGAAGAAGAAGAAGATATAAATAAGCGCATAAGAGATAGGAAAAGAAGAAAAGAAAGAAAGAAAGAAAAAAGTATATATATAAAAAAACTATAAATAGAAGGAAAGAAGAGTAAGAAGAAGAAGAAGAAGAAGAAGAAGTTATATATAAAAATGTAATATGAAAGACAAGAAAGAAGAAAGGAGTTTAATGGCAAGAAGGAAGAAGAAGAAAGAAAGGAAAGAAAGAAAGAAGGAAATTGGTATTTAAAAATAACACATTATGGCGATTAGCGAGATTTTCGAGAAGAAGAAGAAGAAGAAAGAAAGAAAGAAAGAAAGAAAGAAAGAAGAAAGGAGTAATGGAAGAAGAAGAAGAAGAAAGAAAGAAAGAAAGAAAGAAGGAAATTGGTATTTAAAAATAAAATTATGGCATTTAGCGATATTTTCGGTAAATTTCATCATTTACCGCCTATTTTTTTTGCCTAAAATTTTGAATTTATTGACAAATTTATCGCTAATTTGACGATAACTTTTTAAAATATGTACGTATCTATGGCGCGATTTGTACCGATAAAATTCACATTTGTCGCTAAATTTTATCGATGATTTGTTATTGATTTGGCACCAATATTAGGTGCCTTTATTAGTGATAAAATTCAATTTTGTCGATAAATTTTATTGCTAATTTGATGATAATTTGTCGCTACTATTAAGCAATATTTTTTTATTTTACAATTAAATTTTATCGGTAATTTCTCACTAATTTGTCATTAAATGCCACAAAATCCTTTTTTTGGTAAATTTTATCAGGAAATTTTAATTTTCTTATAGTGCAAGATTCAGTTCATGTATGAAAATCAAATTCTTGTCAAGTAAGATATGCTACTTTTGATGTATCTAAATTAATTATGAATTAAAAATACGATGAAATATAATTTAATCTCTAAAAGTTCATGATCTAATAGTTAAAAATAATTATGGTAACATAAATTAATTTCTAGTAAAAAATTAGAAAAAAATTCTAAATTTATTAACTATTGCATGATGTAAAAATATTATAAAATTTACATGTTGTTGCAATTGCACCTTTTTAATTGTTGATTCTAATTAATCAAATTTAAAGTGTAAAAATATTCTGAAATTGCATTTTGTTGAGATTGTGACCTTTTTTTTTCACAATTTAAATTATTGGGTATAATTAATCTCTTGGGTCTCATTTTATAGTAATGCTTGTCAAAAAATTAAAAATATGATACAATTGTAATAAATAATAAAATTGAAGGTATTAATTAAGCCACTAACTTATTTTCTTTATTGAAAACATATTCTATAATATAAGTGACCTTAATTGTGTCACCTTATGGTCAGGCAAGATACTAAATGATCAATTAAAATAAAACTCTTATGCCATATTTGGTATGATGTAATCAACCATGTAATAGAATCATGATTATATTACATGACTAATTAAATTGTTTGGTTAGATTTTTTTAACAATGTAATGTAATTGAGATTACATATGTAATATTTATTACTTAATTTGATGTAATATTTATTATATCAAAACACACATGTATTGTTCATTACATCAAATACATGTAATACCAATTACATCAAGTTATCCCAATAAAAATTTTACCATTTAAGGCTATTTAACACTACCACCTCAACCACTACCACGCTCCACCACCATCGCCACCTCAACCACTCTATCACCATCATAGCGCCACCACTACCACCACTGCTTAACCACCATCTCCACCACCACCGCTCCACCACTGCTTAACCACCATCTCCACCACCACCGCTCCACCACCGCTCCACCACAACTACCACCACCCTCACCACCACCTCAATCACCACCACCACCACCACCACAGTTCCACCACCACTATCGCACACCACCTTAACCACTACCGCTCCACCACTCCCACTACTACTACTATACCACCATTACTGCGCCGCCACCACCGTGATGGCGCTACCACCACCACTACCACCACTGATCCACCACCCTCATCACCACCTCAACCACTATCGCCACCTCAACCACCACCACAATTATCGCTCCACCACCACCACCAACACCACTTTCACCACCACCACTACTCCACTACCTCAACCACCACTACTCCCACCACCACTGCTGCTCCACCACATCACCACCATCTTAACCACCATCACAACCATCATCACCACCATCTCAACTACCACCACCATCACAACTGCTCCACCGCCTCTGCCTCAACCACCAATCACACCATTATCACCACTTCACCACCACCAAAACTAGCATTGCTCCATCACCTCAACCACCATCGCTCCTCCACCTCAACCACCATCGCTCCTCCACCTCAACCACCATCGCTCCTCCACCTCAACCACCATCGCTCCTCCACCTCAACCACCATCGCTCCTCCACCTCAACCACCATCGCTCCTCCACCTCAACCACCATCGCTCCTCCACCTATTGGTCACCACTTCACCACCACCAAAAAACTTAGCCATTTGCTCCATCAACTCGTCAACCGACCACTGCTCCTCCACCTTCAACCACCATCGCCTCCTCACCTCAATGCACCACATCACCCACCACCACCTCAACTACCATCACCATTGCTCCACCACCATCGACCACTTGTCAACCCTCCACCATCAAACCACCCATCGACCAACCAACTACAACCACCACACATCACCATTCGCAATACCGTGCATATACCACCTACAACCATCATTTTGCATCGATTGCGTACGCTTACCATCCTCTACATTCACGATCTACCACAGTCCATTAGTAACTACACATTCCACCATTTCTTAACCACAACCACATCACCACCATCTTAACCACCATCACAACCATCATCACCACCATCTCAACTACCACCACCATCACAACTGCTCCACCGCCTCCGCCTCAACCACCAATCACACCATTATCACCACTTCACCACCACCAAAACCAGCATTGCTCCATCACCTCAACCACCATCGCTCCTCCACCTCATGCACCACATCACCACCACCACCTCAACTACCATCACCATTGCACCACCACCATCACCACTGCTCAACCCCCTCCACCTCAACCACCATCACCACCAACTCAACCACCAACATCACCATCAATACCGAGCATCATCACCACTACAACCATCATTTTGCACCATTGCTACTACCACCTCAATCACTCTACCACAGCCATTATAACTACCACTATTAACTACCCACTCCACCACCACAGCAATGAAAAATGTATATTTTAGTGGTTTAAGTATGCAACACAAAAATAAAAAATTATATTTATATAGAATGAAAATAAAAATTATATTTGTAAAGAATAAAAAAAAATTATAATAAAATTATGTTTATTATAGGGAGGAGGAAAAATAGGAATGAAATCGCTAAAAATATCAAAATACCCCATAATTTTATATTGTAATTTATTTATAATGAAAATATATAAAAAGAAATATAATACTTATTAACTTTTATTTTGTTATATTACAGTTAGAGGTGAGCATTTCGGGTTCAAGCAATTCGGTTTAATTGAGCTTGATCGTAATTCAGCCAATTTTGGTTCGGTGAAGTAAATGTTCGAGGTAAAAGAGTTCGGTTAAAGAAAAATGTAAAAATTTCGTGATCAGGGTTTTAAAAATTAATTGATTTAATTTATTTAATGAAAATATATAAAAAAAATATAATGACTTAATTAACTTTTATTTTGTTATATTACATTAGAGGTGAGCATTCGGTTCAGCCAATTCGGTTTAATTACTTTGATTAATTCAGCCAATTTGGTTCGGTGAATAAATGTTCGATTAAAAGTTCGGTTAAAGAAAATTAAAATTTCGGTGATCGGTTAAAAATTAATTGAACCAAATTCATCAAATTAATTTATTCTCAAAACTACATTGTTTTTTATTAAGTAGATAATAATATTAAAAATTAAAAAGACTTCAGTTTTTATTTTGATTAAGTAGTAATTAATAACTTCGATTAATTTTTATCTGTTAAAATCGGTTAATCATAAATTTCAGTTAAATTGGATCGCTTAATTAAGTTTTATTTTCTTTAACTTTTGTTCGGTTAAGAATAAAAATTAATTTGGCCAAAACGGTTTGGTTAAGAAAATTAATTCGGTTAAGTAAAAAAAAAATTTGAGTAATTTATTTCAGTTAAAAATTTTACTCAAATTGCAGAATTGACCAAATCATCACCCCTAAATTACTTTTTTTTTTTGCTTAAATTCTTTTAATTTTTTAGTTCAAATAAATTTATAAATCTAAATGATCTTTAATAGCTTAATATAATAAACAGTTTTTAGTTCAAATATTTCTTTTATATTAATAATGATGTGGTGGTGGTGGTAGTAGAGTGGTGTTTGAGGTGGTGGTGGTTGTGGTGGTGGTTGTTAGCGATTCTGCAAATGTACGGATCGTACAATTAGTATAATAAAGATATCATCCTTAAGGGTAGGGGATTGAATATTAGTTTTAGATTCAAATGAATTGTCTAGAAATTAAACGAAGAACCGGTGAAATTTAAATTATTTAAATGTAAAGCAAATGATTAAAGTAAATAAAAGGAAGCTAGATTTGTTGTAACCAATAAATAAAAGGCACTAGTGATGGGATCAACCCACATTGAACAACATTGTGAAGCTCAATTCCCTTTTTTATCTATTAAGGAATGCATCTTGAAGGGGAGGAATCCGTTAATATCTATGCCCTCTTCCAAGTGACAAACGTTTTGGAATCGTAAGAACATCTAACTTTTGTGGTGTAATGATGATTCCAGTCCATTACTCTTTATGACTCTTCCTAATTCCTCAAAGGAATAGCTTATTCCTAAGTCTATCTCATAGGTTGATGTGTGGGTCTGTCCAATAAAGGACTTTACCTTCCAATCCTTCATCCTCTTATTTCATTTCATAAAAACATAGAGCTCTACACATTCATAGGCATTAAGTACACACACACACGAGTTAAGAAAACATCCAATAAATAGAAATGAAAGAAATTAATTACATAATTATTGCTCAAATGGGTTTTCACCCAGCACTAGTTAAGGAAACTACTCACTACATATGATCAAATTACAAATCAAAAGATTGAAAGGAATTGGTGGCTCTAGAACCATCCTTGTCCATGAAGGAAATTAAGATCGAAATTTTGTTTCAATTGCTAACTTGGAGTAGATCCTTGAGCTAATCCCCAATTAATCCTCTCTAAATCAGAATTGTTCCCTAGCTATTGCTTGATGCCCTTCTGCATCCTTTTGTAGCCTTAAAAAAAAATCTGCAATATCCTTTTTGAAAAGATCTTTGACCTATTCTTCCGCTTTCAGTTTGCCAACTGAGGAAAACATACGAACTGGTGCTCTGGGTGTGCTTTTTATGTTGTGCATTCACTATGCCAAATTCATGGCCTACCATACAGAGAGACAGATTTTGCAGTTGGAACCCAGCAAAATTCATGGCCGGTGCAATAGCTGTAACTTTATATATGGCCAGTTGACTGGCCGTATATTTTGCACTGAATGCTTCTAACTGTGGAGTTAAATTCAAAGCCGATGCAATAACCGTAACTTTTGTATACAACTGGTTGACTGGTCGTATATTTTGCATCAAATGCTTCTAATTATCTAGAGCCAAAAGCACGACCGGTGAACTGCTTGTGCATTTTGCCACTAGGTCCTTTTCTTGTGGAACGGTCCAAAATGACTAAAGTGACCCTTGCTTTAGAGTTTTCTCCTTAAAAAAGGTAGGACCTGCGCTATAAGACAAGACAAATGCAAAATATGCACAATGCATGCAAAAACTAACTTTGATTATTAAAAGTCCCTAAAATTATACCAAACTAGGAAATTAAAGATATAAATACGTATGCATGAAATGCACACATAAAAAATCCCCCAAACTTGGATAAATGCTTGTCCTCAAGCAGAAAAATTAAGCCTAAGGTAAAGAACTTATGTCACTCATTTCAAGAAAAATTCAGGGTCGAGCCAATCAAATGACGATCAATCCTCAATTCAACCAAGCCTCCTACTGTCAATATAAGAACACCTAGTAAAAAGCACCTTCTTTCCTTAGCTCTTCTATTTGAATCCTTAAGGTCTATGTGAGTCCTATACTGCTATCCTTGGGTTATTCTCCTTCCTGTTTAAGATTTAAAGACAAATCTCATAAGCCATACCTTGCCACCTATCTCCACTAATGATGCTTACTCCACCATTCTAACAATCCATAGGTCTTTCATGGGTAGTAATGGGGTATAAAAATGTTAAATTTGGCCAATTCAAGAAAGGTTTAGAAGGATTCAAAATGTGAATTATGAATTCTAAGAGGGTTTTACTTGGTTCAACCTTAGGTTCCCAATCAAATGTGGCAATAATGTAATTCAACTAGAAGAGCTATCCTAATGATTTACTACTCTCAACTCTCAACTCTTATTCTGTTTTGATTTTTGAATGTATTCCCCCAAACTTGAAGTAGAAAAATACAACTCCCTTTTCTTTCTTTTATTTATTTTTTTTGATTATTCATGAGAGAGAGTGCTCTTTTCTTTGCTTGGAAGCTTTATCTTTAAAGAGGTGGTTGCTATTCACACATGTTGGATAGGTAAGAACTTCTTAAATGACTAAGGTTGTAGACTAGGCCCTTAAGAACTCAATTTTCACAAAAGGGTGATAAGTAAAGGTTTTAGGCTTAGAGTAATAGGGCTAAGAAGAAAATAAGTTGAAAGGCTCAAAGAGTTAGCAATGGTTATTCTTAGGGTAAGGATTCTTATGGGGTCTATGGGTTTATTACAAAGAATGCCTATTTCCTTTCTTATTAGGTTGGTGAGCTAATATTTCGCTTCAAAAGGTATGGGGTATAGTTCTAAGACTTCTAAGAGTAACTATAAGACTTCTAAGAGTATTGCGAATGGTGTAGGGATAGATAATATGACTACATTTCACATAGGGAACTCATCTAAAACAAGCATTAGGAGGAAGGTAATAAAGACTTAGTTGTAGTACATCTCAGGGGAGAGGTTTCAAAAGGGAAAAATTAACCAAAGATTGGACTTAAACCCCTGAATTTCTCTCTTAATGAAAATAACACTTATTCTAAACAAAGCAATGAAAATAAAAATTTAAGGCAAAGTAAAGTAAAGTACTGAAAAGCAAAGCTGTAAAATGAAAAAGAAAGGGGGGGGGGGGACTTTATTGCAACAAGAGCAATGAAAATAAAAAAAATTTTAAGGCAAAGAGTAAAGTTAAAGTACTGAAAAAAGCCAAAGCTGTAAAAATTGAAAAAAGAAAGGTGGGGGGGGTTTGGCTATATGGAAAGGGAAAAATGTATGTGTATGAATAATGAGAAAGCAAATTATTAGTCGTGGTAAACGTATTTACGTTGGAAATGTGTTGTGGTATGGGCAAAATATGGGGGGGGGGGGTTTGCTATATGAAAGGAAAAATGTATGTGTATGAATGAATGAAGAATTATTAGTCGTGTAAACGTATACGGTGGAAATGTGTGTGTATGGGCAAAATATGCAAATACCCATATTAATAAAAGATAAAAGTCCCCCAAACTTAGACATGACATTGTCCATAATGGCGTCTATAGTTTGAAAATCAACGCTATAAGCTTATTCGTGCAAAAGAAAGGTAAGTGGGGAAGCAAATATAACATAAACTAAAGTAGAAATAAAAAAAACTATATTATTCAAAAAGGAAATGAAAGCAAAATAAAATGAAATGAACGAAAAGTAAATGTTGGGTTGCCTCCTAATGAGCGCTTCTTTGTAGTGAATAACTTGACTCCTTACTTGCATCAATCGGGTTCTAGGATTTGGTCAATGTATGGTAAAGGGAAATGGTCTTTACAGGTGGCGGTATTAAGTTTTCTGTAGTCAATACACAACCACCATCCCATTACTACCACAGTAGCAATAGTTTTATCATTATCCCCTTTTACCAAGGTCACTCCCCCTTTCTTAGGAATCACACGAATGGAACTTGCCCATTCACTATCAGATATGGGATAGATAATCCCAGCATCAAAGAGTTTTAGTATTTCTTTTTTCATAACCTCTTTCATATTGTGGTTTAACTTCCTTTGATGCTCAATGGAGGGTTCAATGTTATCCTCAAGGAGGACTCTGTGCATAAAGATTGAGGGACTGATTCATCTCAAGTCATGGATATTGTATCAATTATTCTTTTATATTCTCTCAATACTCTAAGGATATTTTCCTCCTCTATCTCACTCAATGATGCATTAATAATGACTGGATAAGTAGAGTTAGGGCCAAGAAATGCGTACCTGAGGTTTGCTGGCGATTGCCTGAGCTCCACCTTTGGTGCATCTTCTTCCTTAAATGTTGAAGGAGAAGGTTCAGGTCTTTCGTCCTGCTGGTCCCTTAGCTGTTCAACCTTGTGTTTCAAACCGGGGAGATTTTCTTTCCTACCTCTAAATAGATTTCTATTTCGAAAGCCTTATGGCACTGCTCCAAGTCTTCCTTTGATCCTACCAAGCAACTTTGAAGAGGGTCACCAGACTTTTCTTTACTCGCTATTTCTTCGACTATCTCTTTAATATCCACTCTAAAACATTAATGAACTTAGGTCGGCTACTTCACCATTTTGAAGAGGTCAAAAACCAATTTCTCATCATCAACTTGAAATGTAAGCTCCCCATTCTTCACATCTATGAGGGCTCCAACCGTCGTTAGAAGAGGCCTTCCCAATGTGATAGGGATGTGCCTATCCCCATCCATGTCAATAATCATGAAGTCGACTGGAATGAAGAACTTGCCAACCTTTACCAACATATCCTCAACACCTCCTAGAGCATACTTTACAGTTCTATTTGCTAACTGTAGAATCACCATCTTAGGCTTCGGCTTCTTAATGTACAACTTCTTAAAAATTGAAAGTGGCATTAAGCTTACACTAGCTCCTTAGTCACAGAGGGCTTTCTGAATTTCCATCTCCCCAATTTCACAAGGGATAGAGAAGTTACCAAGACCTTTTAGCTTAGGAGGAAGCTTATTCAGGATCAAGCACTACACTCTTCCGTTAAGGCAACGATTTCATTCTCCACCTACTTCCTCTTTGAAGACAAAATGTCCTTAAGGAACTTTGCATAGGTAGGCATTTGGGAAATTATGTCAGTGAATGGAACATTCATGTAGAGCTGTTTGAGGTGGTTCAAAAACTTTCCAAATTGCTTATCTAGGTGAGCTTGCTTTAAACGCTGTGGAAATGCAACCTTATCTTTGTATTTCTTACTATCTACCGAAGGTCCCGGTAGATAAATAACTTCCATTATCTTTTCTCCTGCTACTCCTTTAGATTGTTCTCCTTGCTCAACATCCACAGTCTCATCTCCCTTCTTTTGAGTTTTGGGTTGGGGAATGGGTTGTTCATAGGTGTTGCCACTCATGAGAGTTATCGTATTACAATACTCTCTCAGATTTTCGAGAGGTTGGTTGGGCAACTTTCCTTGGGCTTTTTGGTTCAAGGAACTTGCCTGTTGAGTCATTTGGGTCTCAAGCATCTTTTGGTGAGAGGCCATTTGGTCTTGGCATTCAAATGGGTGATCATTTGCTCAAATCTGCTGCTTACTGATTCATTCACTTTTCTTACATGGCTAGTAGCGTTCGAGTTTTGAATCAAAATTTGATTAGGGTGGTTGAGTGTTTGGGAATGATGGGACGGGTATTTGGGTTGCTCTTAATTATTAGAAGCCTGGTGCTGGTGGTTGTGGGTCTCGTATATGTATGGCACAACCCAAGAGGGGGGTGAATTGGGTTTTCTAAAAATAAAATTTAACTTTTAAAACCAAACTCAGAATTCTGTCACAGCGAAAAAAGTATGCATTTGTGAGAGTAAGTTATTAAGATTAGAACTTCCTCACAAAGCTCTATGCAGAAAATAGAAAGACTTTGTAAAGAACAGTTGCGCATTTGGTGAGAGTAAGTTAGTTAAGTGTAGAACGTTCCTCACGCAAGAAGCTCTATGGCGAGAAAATAATAGGAAAAGGGACTTGTAGTAAAGAACAGTTATAGATTAGAACTGCTTCAACAAATATCTTAGTTCAGTTTCAAAAAATACTTTTATGAAGGGAAAAGCTGGATTACTATTAGAAACTTTCCTCATAACAGTTTAGGATATATATTAAAAGACTATGTAGATACAGTTATTTGAATTCTGGTGAAACTGCTTCACAAAGCTTTTAAGCCAGATTAGAAAAACTGATTAAAACCCAAATAGTGAATATAATTGAAAATAGGAAGAACAGTTAAGAAAGCGTGTGTATATTCACTATGCAGAGAAGTCCAGAGTTTCTAATGTTTCAGTTAAATTACTAAAGCTTATTCCAGGTTTAGCACATTGCTCACCAAACCGATTTAACAACTTTGGCTTTCTAAAATATAAACAGAAGTGTGAGTAAAATGAAGTATCAAGCAGAACTTCAGAAAATAAAATATTAACACAGTGATTTAGGTAGTGGTTCGCAACTAACGTTGCCTACAAGTTCTCCCACTCCCCAACACTAACTTGCCTACATCCACTCCCCAAGACTCATCTTGAGATCCTCAACTATGTTATTTTTTTTCAAGGGTAAGAGGCAAACCAACAGTACAAGGCACTAGATCAACTCCTAGATCTACCCTTTGCCCCACTAGATTTCCTAAGGTTCTAGTTAACTTGAACCCTTTCTGTTTTTAGTAGAGAAAAGAAACTCAAATCAAGACATTAGAATCTCTCTCACAGAGACGGTTGCTTGATAACCTATTTCACAATAGCTTTTCATCTAAGCTATTACACACATGTTTTAAAATAAAAACCTGTATCCAAAAGATTACAGAATCTAAATAGACAGACAGAAATGTAAATATAAGCACAGGAAAAATAAAATGTAAATATAAGCACAGGAAAAATAGTATTTAAGATTAGAAAATCGTTTTAGAAATCAGAACTGTTTTTCAAAAGAAGTTGTTATAAAATTTCTCTCTTTTAAAGATAAAACGTGAAGTAATAAGATGAAAGGAAATAAGGGAGTTGAGAGTAAGTTTTGAGAGATAAAAGATTTGATTAATGAACGTATACTCTTAAAACAAAAACCCTTGCGTCATTTAAAAAGAAAGACGCTTTTTATAGAAGGGATGAGAATCCCTTTTAGAAAGTAAGATCTCTTCTTTTCAAATCAGAATATTGTCTTTCCAAATCTAGAAGATACAAAGATCTTTGTTACCAAAAATTCTTTGAGTCAATATCTTTTTCTTTTAGGTAAGCGAATAAGAGAGAGATTTTAGACTTCCCTTTAAAACATTTTTTTCGAAATTAAGAATATGTAAAATCTTTTTTGAAATATTTTATTACCAAAAATGATTGAGATAAAATCTCTTACATTTAGGTAAGTAAATAAAACCAAGATTTTGGATTTTCTTAAAAAAATAGTTTCTGAAAATAAAAATATAAAAGATCTTTTTCGAATTATTCTACTACCAAAAACGATTGAGACAAAGTCTCTTTCATTTAGGTAAGTGAATAAGAATCAGATTTTTATAGAGATATTTTTCAAAACCGAGAAAAGGTAAGTGAATAAGAATCAGATTTTTATAGAGATATTTTTCAAAACCGAGAAAATCTTTTTCTAAGAAATTTGTTACCAAAATGATCGAGGCATAATTTCTTTCATCTTAGGTAAGGGAAATAAAGAACGAAAGCTTTGACTTTTTAAGGAAACATTTTCGAAAATATTTTTGATAAAGAGAGAAAAATTACTTTTGTGCTTATAAATGAACATTCTGTCTATCCTACAACAAATCCTAAAAAGCTAACCACTAAAATCTTCAATGGTCTTCATAATCTTCGATTTTCCTTGGATTTGTAGGATTTTGCTTTGTTTATTATTTTCCATATTCAAATCTGCACAAAATAATATTAGCACAAATAAAATAATAAAATTTATTTGTTTTGCTTTAATTATCAAAATCTCGAGATAAAAAATTGACCTTTGAGCAATTATCAAAATCTCGAGATAAAAAATTGACCTTTGAGCAAACAATCTCCCCCTTTTTTATGATGACAACACCAATAAATTTATCAAAAATAAATTATGTGCTTCCCCCTAAATTTATGCATGTTAATAAATTATAAGTTCTAAACATAACATATTTTACCATGAAGCAAGATGAGAACATATATGAAGCTCCCCCTAAATAAGTGCAGTAATATATCTATGGGAATTAGAATAGAAAAATAGTTTTAGACATTGATATTAGAACTTATATTTAGAATTGAAATCTAAGTTCTAAAGTCTAATAATCAAAGCAAACGAAAAATAGAAACTGATACTAGAATTAAAAACTAAGTTCTAATTATAACCTACAGAGCATATGTAAGAATAGAGAATTAGGTGCTAAAATCTAACTATCGGATCATCATATAAAACATATAGCTCATATCATATAGCTCATATTCTGTTGTCTATTTATATGGAAACAAAATAACATAGATAAGAACATGATAAGCATTCAGAGATTAGTACTGAAAATATAACATACTTCCTCATGTACTTAATCACCAGAATATCATGTGTTCTCTCCCTTTTTGTCATCAAAAAAGAGGGTTAGTAAACCAGAGCAATATAAAAGTAAAACAACAAATTAACAAACCTAGGAAATTTAACTAGAATTCAATAACATAAACTACAAACCCAAACAAAGAACTAAAACAAGTAACAGAAATAGTTCACAAAACATAGTTAGAGCAGATTAGAAGGGAGTTAGAGGGGTTTGGAATCAGTTCTAAGTCTCTTAGAACTTTTGAGGTTCTGTGCAGGGTTTGGCAATCAGTTCTAAGATCTCTTTAGAACGTTTGAGGTTCTGTGCAGGGAGAAGTTTCAGCAGGGGACTTCTCAGGAGTGTTTAGAAGAGGGGAGGTGCAAGAGGAGGCTTCCTTCCATGAACTTTATGTTTTCCAGCGAGTGTAGCTTCACTCTCTTAGGCTTTTTCTGAGGTAGGATGTGTTAGGTGTGGCCCGTTTAGCCTTTAGAGTAAGCTAGCCTTCTCTCATTTGACATTCTTCCATCCTGGTCCAAAGACTCAAGATGAGGGGACTATTGTGTGCAATCACAACCTTACTTTGTTGATAGCCTGCATCAAGCTCGCTTATTATTGCGTCTCAATGAGTTCTTTTTCCATTTTGCCTTAGGCATAGGTCTCTCTACTCCTGGTCTATCAGAATTCTATTTTCCTGTTTCAGGCCTTAACCTCAGTTCTTTTTCTCTGTACTCACTCTAATTTTTCGTGGATCAGTATTACTGCTCCCTCAACTTCTACTGCCTGCTTCTTTTCTCAATCTTCTTCAGGAATCCTTGCTTCTCTTTTGGCTTCTATTTAAGCTTTTCTCTTTTCTTCTTCTAATTTTCCTTTATGAATTTGTCTCAGCCTCAGCACTGTCTCCTTTTCTTCTTCTTTTCTTCCTTCTTCTCTTTCTATTTTTCTTTCTTTTCTTCGGTTCTCAGCTTCCTCAATTTTCCTTTTCCTTTTCCTCTCTTCTTTTTTCTTCTCTCAGCTTCTTCTTGCCTTTTCTTCTTTTTCTGTTCTTTTCTTTTTCTTCAACAATTCCTTTTTTCTTTTTCCTCAATCTCCTTCCTTCATCCTTTATTTCGAAAGCATCCAGCTGTCCAAACTGTTGAACACGTGTGGACGCTGCGCTATTATCTAAATTTCACTTTTCAAAGCAAAACTCAAACACAGGAAGTAAGAGCACCATTACCACGTAGGGGCGGTAATTTCTAGGGTTGTTCTGGCTTTTTATCAGAAAATAGTTGTGGACACAGATTGAAGGGGTTCTTTTCAATTATATTGCCCACATTATGCACAAATCTTAACTTGGTTAACATATGGTAGCGAGAGCATTCTGTTGGGTAAGGATAAGGTGCAACAAGATTCAGACTCTTTGAAACACTGTGACCCTCGCTATTATCTAAATTCACTTTCAAAAACTCAAACACAGGAGTAAGCACCATACCATAGGGTAATTTCTTAGGGTTGTTCTGCTTTTTATCAAAAATAGTGTGACACAGATTGAAGGGTTTCTTTTCAATTATATGCCACATTATGCACATCTTAACTTGGTTAACATAGGTAAGCGAAGCATTCTTTGGGTAGATAAGGTGCACAATCAACTTATATAGCCACTTCATGCTGTCAATTAAATTTGAGCACTCAATCACACTCTATTTTTCGCAGAACCTTTCTTCACAATTTTCTTTACAAACTCTTCCTTCTTATATCCATTTACCCTAAAAATATCCTTAATCTTTGTTACCCTAGACCCAATGTTTTGTATTTTGAAAATTTCGCTCAAATCAACGTAGGATAACGCTTTGGTTTCACCCTTAATTTTCACTGAAATTGATTCTGAACCACTGGTTTTGAGAGAACCATAAAATTTCTTTACCATATTCTCATAACAAAGCCTATTCAAGGGCAGAAACTCCATCCATCCCTGGAACTCAAACAGTTCCCTAAAGTTGAAATCTTCTTTTCCAAAGAACTTCCAGTCAATAACATATGAGCGCATGAGAGGGTAAGGAGATAAAATAACTTTACCTTTGCCGTGAGAACCAGAGACCCATTCCTTCGATTTTTCTTCTCCTTTTGATTTTTCCGTTTTACCTTTTCATTTATCTTTCTTTGAACTCGATTCCTCAATGGATTTCTTCTATCCTGATTCTTTCTGTTCATACTTCTTATATTACTTCTTAAGAAGTTGAAGTTCTTGTTCTGTCAGAGAATCAAAGGAGGAAGAAGTAGAACTTCATCCGGACATTGTTAGGGTTTAGAAGCAGAAGGTGTTTTAGGGTTTCGTTGTAGGAAGGTAATAGAGAAAAAAAAAAACAATTTTAATAGAGAAGAACTTGGAGAAAAGAAAAGAGTAGAGAAATTTGATGAATGGAATATAATTGGTTAGACAAAAAAAAAATAATTAAGTTGATAAAGTATATGAGGTGAAAGAATTGAATGGAAAGGTCCGTATGGTCAGAAGATCGATAAAGAAAGGAAATATGACTTAAATTATCTGAGCCCAATAGGAAAGGATTTAATAAAGGATGTGTGAAATAAAGTAGTCTGCTAGTTTTATATCAAAGGATTCAAAAGGATGAAATAATTTGAAATGTGGGAATGGTAATGAAGAAAATGATCAAACATAACAATAAGTATTCTATATGAATAGATGCAAAAAGAGAAAGAAGAAGATTATTGGAGTGAAATATTAATTGTATGGAGATAAATGGAGTAAAACAATTGATTAGATATTTATAAGGTAATTTGAGAAATTGAATTATTTAAAAAGTACGATTATCTTCTAATGTAGATAGGTCCTTGCTAATTATATATTAAGGATAAGATAAAATAAAAATTTGTGAATGGTGACTAGGAAAGAAGAAATTGAGAAAAGAAATGAATAGTTTCAGTCTAAAGGAGGTAACTAGATGTGGAGTGATAATAAGAAGTCATAAGAAGTGTAGTATAGCTTATAAGCCGATCTAGATGCAAGCTACGGAGTAGGTAATAGTGGTGGCAGAAAAATTTCAAAGCTTGAGAAAGAACCTTGTATAAAAAAAGAAAAAGGCCTAAAGGATTCATAATTAATACTCTAGAAGTTTGTTCTTATGGTAACATGAAATTTTTGCATTTGTAACCATCAATAAGTTTTTAATAGAAAAAGAATTTTCTATTTCTAAAGGTTATTTTATTAAATTTTGAAAAAAGAAAATATAATGAGGAAATCTTATCTATCTTGCAGCATGTCAGGACTTGGGCTATGAGAATTAACATTCTTAGTTTCTAGTTTAGAAAAAGCAAGAGGCAATATTTTGCCCAAAATTAAGGAATCTAGAGATAATGATGATATGATAAAGTGTCATAAATTAATCAATTGATTGAACAGTCGTATTAGTAAAGATAGTGAATACAATTATCTTAATCCCTAAGTTGAGATACAATAGAAATGATAAGTATTATCTCAACTTGAAGAGATATAAAAGTAAAGGTTATCCTTAAACAAAAACAATAAATATATTGAGATAAGAGACTCATAATCTCAAATACTTTCAGTTTGGCTCCACCTGTAAATGGATTGCTACTATAGAAGAAATTCTACATCGGATTCTCTAATATTAAGTAATATTTAGCCCAATTTGGAACTTTTCCTGTAAGGTCATAGCTAGTTTTTCCTCTTTTCTCATTCTTCTGAGTTTCTCAAAAGAAGACGTTCCCTCCAGAAGTGATCATGAATGATCTCCAACAAGTTCAAAAGTGTGTTATGGGTTGTGTTTCCTTCTATTTCGTCTAAGCCCATTGACTTAGTAGAATGATCTGCTTTAAAAGAATGTCCTTTTATGGTCGCTTTCATTTTAGAACCCTCCAAAGGCTTGGAGAATGGAGAAATTGGGTTGCTATAGAGTCTTGCTATTATTTAAATTTTCCCCTACTAATGAGTTCTTTTTCTTCCTCAATGACTTAGAAAAATTACGTTCCTTTTGTGTGAGCTCTTCTGGACTTATGTTATTCACTTTATATGAAGAGACCAACTGTTAAAAAACCATAGAAAGAGAAGATCCACTGATCAACTCTAGTATTAGTTACACATTAATATTGTTTATTTTATATATGTTGTAAGTTGTATCGAGGTATTCTCAAACCACGGAGTGTGAGCCTAAAAGTGAAGTAGTTAAATAGGATATGACACTAATAACTTTGATAGCTGAGGCAATGAAATCGTCTTTAGAGAATAAATTGTATGAGCTTAATGGGCTCAATGGATATATAGTTATGAGGAACAATAAATAAGAATAAATCTCAAGGAGGAAGATATTTTGGAATCATAGGAGTTTCCGAGTGGATACCCTACCCTGAATACAGATGGCATGTAAGGTGAAAATGAATCAGATAATAAGAGCTACTAAATTTTTAATCCCTGAAAGAACACTAGTAGCCTCAAGTTCTATAGGATATACTTAAAATGCAATAACTAAACTTGTTCCCAAATACAGTTAGAACTTCCTCTTAAGTTTCCTTTCTTCTTTATTTGTTTATTAAGTTTGATAATTCTTGATACGTAAGTATCTCGTGATATTTGGAGCGAA
Source organism: Jatropha curcas (assembly GCF_014843425.1). Next base: position 870,632 of record NW_023590593.1, read on the forward strand.
TCTACCTTTCATATCACAAAACTAACTTAACCACCCCTAAATTTTTTTTTTTAATAAAATAGTTTGTCTGTGCAAAGTCGAGATCTTTAATATCGTATATATGGGCAAAGAAATTTTCAAACTAATGGTTGAAGTGCAAGGAATATTTATGTTCTGTTACTCTTTAGATAGTTCCTTAAATTTTGATGATACTAAAACTAAAGTTCATTCTTTAGAACAAAACCTTTGATTTTCTTATAAACTTTGGTTTCCCTTAAAACTAAATGGGAAAGACTAGTTGAGGTTCAAACAATTAAGGAATCGGACTTTGAATTAAATGGAGTTTTTATTGCTAGTACCCCATAATGGATACCTTTCTGATAGAAGGAGAAGTATTTGAAGTAGTGGTCTAAGTACAGAAGTAATGATTGCGCTTTATTTTTAATCTAGTCAATATTACAAGCACTTCATTGTTCTCTCAGATAACGTGATAATTGAATTTTTTTCTACATCTTTAATAAGCACTTTTTCTATTCTCTTTTTTTAGTAATTTTAAATTCAAAGACGAATTATCCTAAGGAGGGGAGAATTGAAATAACCCAAAAATTTAATTTCATAGATTTTTCATTTAAAAAATTACTTTTTTAATTTCAACCAACAGAATTATATAGTGAAATTTAAAAGAAAATGTTTTATTATTGTTAAAACGAACCCATAAATCAGTTGGAATCCTTAAACTGGATGAAAAATCTATAAATCAGATGAAAATCAAGCTAAATCGCTAAGTTGGACCAAACCGGTTCAAATCGAACTGGAATTACCCAGCATGCGGTAGAAGTTTCTTCTTCTTCCTTTTGTTTCTTTCTCTTCTTCTTCTTTTCTTCTCTTCTTCAATCGAGCAGTAGACAGCCAACTTCTCTCTCTCCTCTTCTCTTTTTCCCAACCACCTAAGCTAAATTAAACCACCCTCTCCTTGTCGTCGCGCCACCAGCCTCTCTCCTCCTCTCCCTCTATTTTTGTTTCTGGTGAATGCAACAGAGGCAGGCGAACAATCTCCACCTTTGATCGCCGCGTTTTGTGATCTGAGCCTCCAATAGCCATCGCTCAACATTGCTCTCTCTCTTGCTCGCGATTCAGGCGAGCTGTGGTTTCTTCCCCTTAGACTTACGGTGATGTTAGCGGCGGCTTTATGTCCTGTCGAACTCATTCCAGCCAACTATAGGCGTATTCTTACCTTAACAACACCAAATACGGACTCCTGAATAAAATTCAAGCAAGATGGTGTGAAGATGCTACATTCTGGGAACTATAATTTTTCAGCCACCGTGCGGCACCAACCAGCGAGATCCTGGGAGACGAAAACTCGAAACTTGCACACTGAACTTCAATTCGAAAATCGATTTTTAATCGATATAATTTAAAGATTCAGTTTATTAAATTTAATGTAAATTTCAAATTTAAAAATTATTGTTATTGGGTGGAACTAATTTTGATTAAAGTAAATAAGAATTAAGTATAAGATATAGACTTTACTAAATTGAAGCAAATCATAATTGCTACCATAAAAATACATAAATTGAGAATTTTGATAAATATGGATTTGTAGTATGGATTTTAAATAAGTTAACCAAAACGTATAAATTAAATACTTGTTCATAAGAAATATGATTATTAAAAAGAAGAAAAATTAGAAGTATAATTAAATTATATTGTTTCCTTAAATTAACTATAGCTAAAGATTGATTATAAACCAAATAAATAAATAAGTGACTATTTAGTATTATATGAATTGTTCGGGAGACAGAAAGTAATTTAAGTAAAAGGGAATTTATTACTGGATGGGTACCAGTTATTTTAAAATTAGAACTATGTTATATTAACTAAGATGCTAATGAATCAAGCTACTTAGAAGATATAACATTTCAAGTGAAGTTAGCTAAATAAAAGATTATTTATATTGTGTGCGTAAGAGATTTGTTGTCTGGTAACTGGTTAAGGAAGAAAATCGTATATAAGGATTTATTGGGATTAATTGAGAGATTATTTTAATCTATAGGCTTAGAGTTGATTATAAAATTATTACTTGTGGTAGTTGGATATTGGATTATTGATTGCACGATGGATGAGTTGTATGAATAATAATCGATGAGTGTATCAAATGGTTAATACTTGATCAAATAGAAAGTCTTATTTGAGGGAAAATACGATCAGAAATATCGATAAGACATAAACTAATTAAGGCAATCCAATATTTAAGCATATATATGTTAGCTTAATTATTATTTAAGGGAAGTCATATGTTTAATGTAGTCTTTCTTTTATATTTTTGTTTTATCTAGATCGTCTGAGTTTGTCTACTTCTCCTACTAGTTAAAATCCAAATGAAAGCTTGCTCTATCTTTTATCACTGTGAATAATAATAAATGGTGCATGCCATTATCCACATACATGCATCATTCACCCTAAACTATCTAAATATAATCAGTACTCAGCTCGTATCTCCATATGTTAATATAATATTATTGAAACATAATAATTATTATTGTTATCTACCATATAAGTATAATATTATAACTATACAATGTCATATAATCATATACCCATGATTACACACATGTGCCGCATATTAATTATCGGTACGATCTATTATTTTGAATGAATTGTTTGGATTACTTATGATGTGATAATGATGGGCCTTGTTTCCGGGTGGAATTGGGAGGAAGTAGGTCACCATGAGACTGTGATACGGTCCGGGACTATTGGCCATATAAGGGAGATCGGCGTCCCTATGTGCCTCTGATGAATTATGATATCAATGATATGGAAAAACCACAGGGTAGCCTCTTATTGGTAATGAAAAGAAAGAGAGAATGAAAAAATAATGAGAGGATTGGTCAAGTGAGAATTAGACCGATCAGTCATGTATGGGGATTGGCTCCCTGGTGCACACGTATGAGAGGAAAGGCCATGAGCGAGGATGGCTTGTCGGGATTTTGTGACGCCACTGACCAATTTCTTGTTGATTTGATTATTTGAAGGTGATATTTTTTATGGGTGCTGATGTTGTGACATGTGCCTGATCGGATGAGTGTTCATCATAATAAATGTGAAAGGTATCATATGTGTAGACATCTTGCTAGTTCAGAGAAGCTCTGCTTCTTATCCGTAAGGTTAAAGTAGAAATTTCTAGTTTTTGATAATATTTGAGTATGTAGTATTGTGTATAAAAATGTATTCATCTTTATACTAAACTCCGCAGATAGAGAGTCGTGTATTACAATTTACCATGTAAAGGTTATCAGTGTGTTGTGCAATAAACCTGTGAAAATTTTCTAATTGACTCTCCAAAAGTACAATTGGACCAATTTGCCCAAATTATGGATGATGTGAATGATATATGAAATACAAGCCCGAGCTATGAATTATTTGAAAAATGGAAGTTGGGCCAGAGATATGATTTAACAATATGATTTAATAACGTCGTATTGTGGATTTATTGTTCCTGAAATCGGCTTTCAAAAATGGATTAATGTGAGTTAAACTTACTACAGGCCTCGGGGCCTTAAACTTACCTGAGTCCTAGTGTCGATCCAGCCCATGGTTTTGGATATCGACACATAGGTGATTTTATTGAATTATACATATATAGCCATAATGAATTTTAGATAAATGACGATAGAAATTAAACTGAAGTGTGTGTGCATAAACACATTGTTGTTTTATTAATTAACCGTTATATTCAAATTAATCTCATATGAAATTTTATTTTAACATTATAAAAATTTAAATAATATAAGACAAAAATTATAATCAATATTTAAAATTAAAAAAATCAATATTTAAAATTAAAAAAATAAAAACGAATACAAATAATATGTAAAAGTGAGCAATGACATAAAAATTGAACGAGTACAAATAATGAGTATAGTCAACTTGCAACGCACGTCATAAAAAGACTAATATATTATAGATGTGTGCAACATAAATTAAGAATTAATGAACATATTGAGCAGGTGGAGCCCACATTTTTAGTTTGTTGAAAGTTTAAGCAAATAAAACTACTCATTTAAGTAACTCATCATCTCTCTCATCTTTTACCATCCTCTCTCTCATTATTTACCACCATTTTATTGAGACTTGGAAATCACTTAATTGTAGGGGTAAATTAGAAAAAAATTCAGAAAAAAAAACCACCTCCTTAATCTTAGAGAAATTTTGACTTTCTCTATATAAATAGATCGGAGAGCATCAACCATTCTAATATTATATATAATATATTACTTAACATAGAGAATTTCTTATATATATATATAAAGCCTTTTGAGTTGGTAAAATCAATTATTTAATTTTTACCTTTTTAAAATATGTGAATGTATTCTTATTAAATAGCTTTTTAAAATATGTGAATGCATTCTTGTAGTTTGCTCTAGTTTAATTGATAAGTCCTTCTGCTTTTAATTTTTAATAAAAGGACTAAAATGTCTTTTATCTTATTTTTATATATTTTATATTTATTCATGCTAAAAATAAAAAGTAATTTTTAATAATATGAAAAATCATCAAAATAATTATTAATTATACTTTTTTCTAAGAAAATGAGGTTATTGTTGTATATGTATATATCCAAATGGAAAGGAAGGTGAGGCTATTCAATTCTTCTCTTTTCTATTCCTCTATCTAACACTGTAATGGTCCCACATAAGAATTAATTATGATAGAATAAATGTCAATTTGGTATCTGAATTTGTTTAGCATAATTAAAAAGGTTAAATTTGACTTTTTGGATTAATTTAGTTATTCAACTTGTTTAAAATAATTAAAAAATTTAGATTTAATATGTTGGGTCAATTTAACCCTTGAACTTATTTAAAATAATTTTAAAAAATTATATTTAACATTTTGAGTCAATTTAACTTTTAATTTTTCACTTAAATTTACAATGTGAAAATCATTATATAGAGATTTATTAAAACTGTAGTTGGGATCGAGATGACTAATTTATTAAAAAATAAATTAATTAAATAAATTAATTATAATAAGAAAAAATGATATATGAAGTAAAAATGATATATGAAGTATATTGTATCTCTCCTTATCTTGATAGATAATTTTGAATTTATTAGTTGTATTAATTTGAATATTTTAAAATTAACCTCTATTATTGAATTATCGCTTATGAAATCTATGCATTTTTCATATTGAATAAATAAAGTTAGAATGCATATTTATAAATTTATTATATTACAATAAATTATGTTTTTATGGATTTTAAATTTATATTCATATGTATTGAAAAAGTTTGATATGGAGTGCTTTTAAAATAGCATAAAAATGGATAAAAGTTAATCGTATTAAATTAAATTAATTATTAATTTATAAAAATCAAAACAAGTTTAAGGGTCAAACCGCCCTAAAAAGTGAAATCGAATCTTTTTAATCATTATATATAAGTTTAACGGTTAAATTCATCAAAAAAATTAAATCTAACCTTCTTGATTCAAGAACCAAATTCTCCTTTATTCCAATTATGATTATTTGGAATAGTTATTAATTAATTGATTTTTTGTGGGACCCAAAGGAGTGCTAGAGGAATAGAGGGGAGTGAATAGACTCCATCAAATCAGACAAGAGTTAAGTTTTTATTCTTCTCCTAAATTTTAATCACAACTGATTGCAAATTGCTAAACTGATAATTCTAGTTATATTATAATCTCATCCTATTAAAAACAAATAGATAAGATCAACAACTATTAATTTAATTTCTTTTTTCCATTTTTTTTTTTTTTTTTTTTTTTTTTTTTTTTTTTTTTTTTTTTTTTTTTTTTTTTTTTTTTTTTTTTTTTTTTTTTGCTTTAAGTGAAAAAAATTAGTCCCTTGTAATTAACAATTTGAAAAGCAATGTGAGAAAAATCTGTAAAACAAATTAGATTCTTTTTTTTTTTCTTGAAAAGGTAAAATAAGCAAAAGCATAGGTATAAATAAGGGTTATTTTAATTTATATAATAAAATTACATGCACTTTGATTTCATTTATAAGTCATTAAATTATAAATTATGAATAATTCAATTCAAGCTAATTTTTTAAAAAATTTTAATTTATAATTAGTAAATGGAATTATTTATGAGAAATTTTTTTTTCCTTTGTAATCTTCAAACTAATTTTTTAATTTCTTCTACAAATTAACTAAACTGTACTTATTCACATTATTTAAGTACCTCATTTAGTTTTCCGTTTATTTTACTAAATTTATTTTTTTTTTATTTTTTGATTGAAAACAATTAATATATCTTTTGAAATTTTCAAATTATACATACTATCATAAATTGTATATTTAAATGATAGTTAAATTAATACAATTACTGAGTTTTTCTTTTACTTAAATAGAATTTCATACTTCAAAAAAATGATAATAAAAATAGAACATAAGAATAGAAAATATACATTGATCTCTAATATTTTAAATTTCCCAAAAACAAACAAAAACTCATAAATTACGTTTTTTTTTTTAATTATAAATAACTATTTTTATTAAGCTAATAGAAATTAAATTAAAAATAACCATAAATAATAAAGATTTTGTCTTACTCAAAAGCAAAACCATGAGTTAAAAATAAAGGGGTAAAACTTTAAATATCTAAATCAAGCGAGACATGTAATTAAAAAAAAAAAAAGGAAAAAATTCATATTTATATCAACATGTAATTAAAAAAAAAAAAAGGAAAAAATTCATATTTATATCAAAGTTTTATAATATAATTACTTCTATATTTCTTCTATAACAGATCTAATTTGTTATGAGTTTTATTCCAGATCAATTCTCAATTCGATTGATTACGGTTTTTATTTCAAATCAATTGTAAATCCAGATACGTGTAATTGACATTGATATTCGTAATATATTCAATTTTTTGATTGGAAAAGCTATTTCACTTGTCAAAATTTTCCAAAAGAAAATGAACATAGATGAGAAAATTAATTAAGGTTGAATATAAGATGATGGAAATGAGTATGTAGTGTTTGTCAGGATACAAAAGAGAAGAAAAATATGCAAAAATGTCAGGCGTGGTTGTTGCTGTCTCAAAGCCCACTAAAGCAAACAGAAGAAAGAAAATTCCATGTTTTTGAAACAGCAATGAAGAGGCATCTTGACCTTTTACAATTTGAGTGTGCAAGTTTCTCATGCGGACTCTAGTTGAGATACTAATTAAGCTCAACATTAATAACAACAAAGCCTAAGATAAGATGACAGAGATCTCTTCTCTCTTAATCAGAGGTCTCGAGTTCGAGTATTGAATATAAAGTCTCTTTAAACATTCGGAATGGAACAATTTGCTCCCTTTATAGATTTGTCCGGTGCGAATCCAGATTAGTCGGACCACTGAATGATTAAAAATCAAAAAAGCTCAACAGGGGTTAGTAACATCTTATGCTTCAATTAACAAAAAAAATTAAAAGAAAAGTAGCAAATCTCTGTTTTATTAGGAACGAAGTTATTTTGTCTAATAACAAAAGGAATATTAATAGTCATTTGGAAAAAAAAAAATTTACTTCCTTCGTCCTAAAAAGATAGTCCATTTTTTTTCACATAGATTAAAAAATTAAAGTTATTATTATTACTGCACAATTTTGTTATTATAACTTTTCTATTATACTTATCTTAAATAACACACCAAAAATTAGTATATTGAAATAATAAAAACTATATTAATAATATAAAATGGAAAATACAAATTGCAATTAACGAGAGTGACCAAAATTATTGTATTTTTAAAATTCAAGAGGAAAAAAAAAAAGAAGAGTAAAGCTATTTATTAAATAATATATGAATTTGAAATTTGAAATTTGGAATAACGCTGTCTTCAAAAAAGTAATGAATTAATGAAAATTACTTTAATGAGGGCATAATATATAATTTAAAGATTAACTATAATGTAAGAAAAGTAAGTAGATTATATTTTTGAACAGACTAATATGAAAAGATAAACTATTTTTTTTAGACCAAGAGAGTAAATAATTATTTAGATAAATGACCAATTAGGATGTCTATTGAACATCGACTCTTAATTAAAATTTTTATCAAATAAATTTAATACAATTATTGAAAAAAAAAATATAGAAATCAACTAGCAGAAACATGAAATGATAGCTTTAACAATATGTCTCAATAATTTAGAGACAATGACATAATGCATGGTGACATATTGGGTTGCTGTGTGGTGCCATGTCTCTATTAGGTCTAACCCATACTACTGGAAGCCAAGTCAGCCATATCCCTTGAAGCTGTTATTCAATCTGACACTCAAACTCATTCTCCAGCAGAACCCGAATCCAATTATGAAGTACCTGAATCCATATGTAAAATATCCCAATTTACAATTTACCATAAATCCGATTTTAATTATCCGTTTAAACATTTGTTTAGCATTATTTTTTATTTTTTATTTTCCAAAAATAAAAAGTGAAAGGTGTATATATAAAATTTTTCTTTTAAAAAAATTATTTTAAATATTTTTTAAATAGTTATTAAACAGGTAGCTTTAACTTGAACCCAATACGAATAGTATTTGAACTCATCTCAAACTCGTTTATTCATTATTCAAACCCGTTAAATTCCTGATAATATTCATCTAAGGGCATGTTTGGAATTGCCAAAATACTAAAACCCAATTTTACAAGTTAGAGTCGATACATTTGCACATAAAATTTATAAATGTAAAACAAGTGCATTAACAATGAGTATAAAGAAAATCACGTAGAAATAAGTAGGGGCGGAGCTACAGCCATCCACCATCCTAGTAGGGTCAATTGGCCCTACACAAATTGAAAAAATAAAATAAAATCTATATTATATACTTCAATTAATTTTGGAAAAAATTTTAAAGTAATTAATTTATGGAAATTTAAGAATTTTCATCATCTAATTAACCCCGATGAAAATTAATAAAAAAAATATCGAATTTGAAAGTTCATTAGGTAAATTTCATTAGGTAAAATATCGAATTTTAAAACTTCTAACTTTATTTAATAATTTGTTTATCATAATCATATTCATACCGTAACTCAAACATTTACCCGTCTCACTCTCTTATAGAAGTTCTTCAAGATTTTACTTCTTTGAATGACCGCTGATCATTTTTTTTTTTTTTTTTTGATTTTTACTTCTTTCGAATGACGCTGATCATTTTTTTTTTTTTTTGTTCGCAAGCTGTTATCTTTGTTTTTTTCTTTCTCTTGAATTCAATTTTAATTTTTCTTTATCAATAATTTGAAATTTTGTATCTGGTTTGAAACAGATTTTTGAATTTTATTTAATTTGAAATTTTTGTATTGGTTTGAAACAGACATTTTTGAATTTATTCTCTCAGGTATATCTTTTAATTAATTTAATCTTAATATTTTCATTAAAGCGCCTCTTTAAGTGATGAGGTTAATTTTTTTTTTTTTTTTTTATCCTCGTAGTGGGGTTTTATTTTGTTTACTCTCCTTTTGCGAAGTTGTGAGAAGTTTTTAGGTTTTGTTTTTGATTTGTTCTTTTTGACTATTTGAAATACCAAATGAGTTAGTTACATATCTTCACGTTCGAGTAATGATCTTATACTAATAGAGTTTGATAGTGCGATCTTCCCTACATTATGTTTGATATTTTAAACTCTTTTAGGAGTTTTAGATGTAATAAGTTTCTAAAAGAACAAAATCTGGATAATATTACAGAAAGTTTTTTTTGTCCTCTAATTTAAAAATAGATCAATTTTTACCGAAAAGATTAATCTTTTCCTGTAAGATCAACTTTAAACAAAAAATATTAATTTTTTATTTGTATTTCTTATTCCTATCAAAATATAATTATTTACTCATCTTATATTTTTTATTAATGAATTGCCATTTTTTAAAAACAAAATGATATAATAACTTAAAGGTTCCTCGCAAGGTTGGTCGTGGAGGGTGAGCCAAGGCCTAAGATCAGGCCAAAAGTAATTGATGTACAACAAATGAATATTCCTTACTATTATAAATGTATAAAAGATTCAATATGATATATAAATTTTCATTTCTTTAAATAATGCATATCAAAATTTTAAATTTATTCTATTTAGTTAATTAAATATTAGTTAATAATATTATTACTATTATTAGTGTTATAGTAATTATTATTTATTTTAGAAAGTAATTTACATTATTTTAATTTGATTATTATTATTATTTTAAACCATCAGTATCCGGACCTTATAACGAGGGATCGCCTAATTCGGTTCAGAGTTTAGTCACAATTAAAACTCTTCGCCCCCTCCCTGCAGGTGCGTTTAATAAAAATCGAACTTGAGAATCTTTCCATATATTTAGCCTGCGTTGCCAACTAAGTAAAAATCACTAAATTAATTTGATTATTATCAGTAAATTATAAATAATTTGTTAGTCCATGAGGATTAAATTTTATTTCAAAGTAAGTTTTATTTTAAATTACAATTCTAAATTATGAAGTTTTTTAATGACTGCATTAAAAAGTATTTTTAGCTCTGCCATTAGAAATAAGACTTCCTAATCATGATCAAGATATGAATACGATAGAAGAATTTATGTCTTGAGACAAAAAAAAAAAAAAAAAAAAAATCTTGAGACAAAAAAAAAAAAAAAAAAAAATTATCAATGGATTAGGGATATGTATTAGCTTTTTCCCCTCATAAGAAATCATATTTTGAATCAAAGGTGGAGCGGTAAAATATAAAAAAAAAAAAAAAAAAAAAAAAATTATCAAATGGATTAGGGATATGTATTACTTTTTCCCCTCATAAGAAATCATATTTTGAATCAAAGGTGGAGCGTAATAAATGAAAAGAGGGGCACCATATATAGAGAAAACAAAATGTCATTTCATTTTTAAATGCATCAAAAATGATTTTTTTCCCTTTATTTTAATTGTAATAAACATCTATAAGGATTTATATTCCTTATTGTACAAATCCAAACCATATCTATTTATTTTAAAAAGCAAAATAAAAAAAAATATAATAGGACAAAGAGAGAAAATATGGGAGTGCAATATAATAAAAATAATGGATTTTTCTCAAATAATTTAGATATAGTATACATATAAATATAGGTTAGATAAATATCAAAATTTATTATAGAAGGGGTCTTGCCCTTTTAGGCAGACAATGGTCTTGTTAGGCATTTATTTTATTGTATAAAATAAAAAACATAAAATGTTTAATAAAAAAGATGTTATACAAAGCACGAAACATAGACCAAGAATGAAAGTGAAAGGTGTCAAGAAAAGGAAATATGTGTAACTAAAAGAATAAGGAGATGAAGAAAAGAGGGAGAGAAAAAGGAGGAGAAACTATGGATGGGACAAATGTCCCCAAATATTCCAAAGAGGTCCACATCAAATCAAAAACCCATCTTGTAATGGAGGGAGGGACCCTAATTGCACTATGCATTGCTCTCAAAAGTATCATCTTAATAAGCATACCTTTCAAAAAGTATTATCTTAATTTGATGGTCACCACTCCTAATTAATCTTAGAATCTAAGGTAAAGGACAAAACTACATGTCACTAACATTAAAATCAGTTTTCTACCAAACATTTTCTTTGCCAACACGTTTAATTTCTTTGTTGCCTTAGATCTCTGTTTTTCCTTTATTCGTTGAGAGTTTAATTTCTTTGTTACCTTAGATCTCTGTTTTTTCTTTATTCGTTGAGAGTCCTGATGAGCCGAAAGCTACATCATAAAGGAGTCATTCTTTGAATTCGTAAAAATATTTATGGTCGAAAAAATTCGAACTAGATATTTTTCATTCCTCACATGATTGAGAAGACTAACCGAATCACATCTAATTAATATTGTTGTTTAAATCTCTTTGATTAGGAGGTGGTAATATAAAAGATAAATTAAAAATAAAAAATTTTATTTTTAATAGTAGACCCAAAATTAGGATAAAAAATGGAAAATTATAAAACAAATCATATTTAACATAAAAAATAAAATTTTGAGGTCAAACACACTTACTTGCATATGCCCATCTCCGTTATTGCTATAATTTTTTTTTTTTCTAATAAAGTGCGCTTCCGAAATTGAATTTGCTTTTACAGATATTGGTAGCTTTATTCTTACAGGAATTGGAGCCACGTACCCCAACACTGTGTTAGTTCCATCATTGTCTATTTTCATATTGGAAGCAAAAGAACATTTCCATACCAATTGCCAAATTCCTAAATAAATTTAGCCTTTCAAAAAAGCTAAGAACTACCTTCTTTTGCTATTGCATTACTAGCACAAATTCTTGGAATAGGGATTCAAGATAAACTAAGAACTAGAAATCTTTTTTTTTTTTCTTTTTTGACTTAATAATTTGACTAGAAACATTGATTTTACAACTTTTACTAAGAAAAAAAAAATACAATTTGCAAGAAAAAGATTCTTCATGGGTTTCTTCTCTCCATCCTTGATTGGCTTCTATGGATTCCAAGATGTCGTGATCACTTTACCCACTTCACAACCCCAACAGAATGTAGTACACAAGAGTTATGGGCAATGCAATTAGCATCCCAAATATAACACTACAAATTCAAAAGCAATAAGAAAAGATGAGAATATTAGATAAAACAAGTATATTAGATAAGGTGTGTTTGGATATAGAAATATATATGTACTCACCCTGTGCTAAGAATATCAGGGTGCACGTTATATTCCTTGGCAAAGACAAAGGGGACAATTCCTTGTGGTAAAGCTGCCTGTGTTTTATTTTATTTTTTCCAATCCAAACAAAACACAAGAGAAAAATGTGTTAGTAACAGTACATATATATGTTTGTAGCTCATTAATTATTAACCCCAAACAAGCCTTTCTTATTCCTTCATTAATCACTATTTACCTCACTATTCTTTTATCTTTTAAATTTTACTTTTTACTTTTTCTGATTTGAAAGAAAAAGGGTGTGGGTTTTCAAAATTTTTGAATAAAACATTTTTTTACTTTCTTTTTATAAATTTCAAGACTATTTACTATTAGCTTTTCCTCTATTAGATGTCTAATCGTCATTGCGCAAAAGATATTTTTCTCTTTTTTAATTTAATAATGAAAATTATCTCAAAATAAGAAATATATATTTAAAAAAAAAAGAGAAGATATTGTAATCTTGACCTTATATAAGAACGAATTTATCAGTAGTTGAATTTTAAAATTATATTGAGCTAGATAATATTATTAATATATTTAACTTATTCAATATAAATTTAAAATTTATAACTCATAAAAAAATGAAAAAAATTTGTTTGGTTCATTTGTAAATATTGCACTTGGCAGAAACCATCCAGTTCTGCAAGCTGCAAAAAAAGATTCAATGTCTTGTGCACTAGAACCCAAAGGTAAAAATAAATTCAACTGACAACTTAAAATTATTTAAATAAAAAAATCTTATCTTAAACAACAAAAAAAAAAATTATTATTTTTTCGAAGCAAGAACAAGTGAAAAAAAAATTGTGCTAGTTTAGTAGGATTGGTGTGTCAGAAAGAAGCAAAGAGGGAAGAAAGAGCAATGACCTGGACAATTGCAACGTGTAAGAGCGTTCCTCTAAGGCCAACAGCAATAGAAGCAGCTGCCATTACAGCTGGACCTGTAAGGAATCTCACAGCCATAGCAAAAGCTGCAATGGAATTTCCACATGCTATGATCCTCGGTTGCAAAGCCATGAACAGACCTGTCATCACCATCAAAAAGTTTGAGCATGCCCATCACTACCTCCACCACCAAAACTTGTCACCTGTCAGTACTGTTATTTAACCTACAATACTATACTATAACTCTTCTTTTCTCTTCTCTTTTTATTTTTTCTTTTATTTTTGTTTTTGAAAGACCTTTCATCATCACTCCCACTACTACCCATCAGCAAAAAAGTGAAAACAGGAATCAACACCATGATATTATTATCTTTCAATACTGTTGTTTTCTTGTTTCACTTTGCTTTGCATTGCATTTTTTGCAGACATAAATAATGAAAAGCAAAGGATTCTATTCAAAAAGATTCATTACTAAAACAAAAAGAAAAAGAAAATTGAGTGTTATGTACTGACCAAGACTGAACATGGCCATGCCAAGCCCTGCATCTGACAGAATAGAAATGGACTTTGCTACAATGGCAGGCATTTCTACATGCCACCTACATAAATTTGAAAAAAACAAAAATTTATAAAAACCCAGAAATCAAAACAGATTTTATAGACAAAATTGACTTAGATTGAAGATATTCAGGATCTTAATGAATTGAAAGAGACAGAAAAGGAAAAAATTAATACCTAAATGAAACTAGAGACCAAGTGAGACCAATTAGGCTTGAGTAAGTGTTTGGGTTTCTAATGAGTTTTCTCCAAACCATTATGAGTATAAGCCTTGTCATGACACTTGTTGGAGGCATAGTTTTGGGTTTTCCATCATCAATAACTTTCTCTCCTTGATGATGATTATTCATTTCTCTTTCTACTCCTCTATTGCCAAAGCTGAAATCTTCTCTTTCCATGTACTCCTCTTGATGATGATGATTCTCTCTTTGTCCTTCTACTGGAACTCCAACAACAAAAATAATAAAACTAATAAATATAAACTTTCAAGAAAGTGATAAAATTAAAATAGAAATAAAATATACCTTTTCCTGGAGAAACAGCCAATCTAACATCTTTCTGGTCATGGGAACCATAATCATGGCCACCAAACACATCCGAGACAGGAGAAGCACTAGAACTCCAAACAAACATATGGAGATCTCTACCACCGCCATCTTCACTTTTATGTTGAGCTTGACCATTGGGTTTCTTTACACCAACATTATTAGCAGTAACACCTTTAGACCCAGTTGGTGAAAACATGCCCGGATTCGGAGCTGGATAATGGGTTGCAATCCCAGCCCCTGCGGCGGCGTGGTAATGGAACCTTGGCTTGTTACCCAATCCACCGCCATCTTCTTCATAATTTGATGGCCTGGGTGTTGGTCCCCGTGAAGCAGACAGACCGTAAACATCTGAAGCACCAAAATTAGAGTTTCTACCAGCTGCCATCATTGAGTAAAAATCAGTGTGATTAAAACTAGAGCCTCTTGGTGTTGGGTTTCTGGATGATTGTAAAGAGTAAATCTCCGCATTGGTTAGATTTGATGGTCTTGGTGTAGTAGAAGATAAGCCTTGAGACCTTCTAGAGAAAATATCTGATCTTGAGGCATTAGATTTTCTAACAGTAACATGTAATTTACCATCTTCTTTGATTTCTGCTTCAGTTTCTAAAGGTTGTCTTCCATCAAGAGACATGATATCAGAATCAACATGGATGGAGACAATAGAACCAGCAGTGTCTGGAAACTGCTCAGAAATAAGCATTTTAGCACCTCTATATTCAAACATGAAAAGCATTAAAGTATACCAAATAATACATTGAAGAACAACAATTTGCACCATCAAACTACCAGAAAATTCACCATACATTCCTTTAAGCAAAGGAATACCCATAACAAGAGTATTTGGAAGAGTAGAAAGTGAAAATAGTGTAATAGTCCATTCTAAACAACCCCTTTTGCTTAACTTAGTCCAAAGCGCTAATACTACAAGAACTATGATCTTTTGTAGAGTATCAGCAGCTATGAAACGAAAGTTCATAGAATATGGGTCATTAGAAGATATAAAGTGAAAAGAAAGAAGAGGGACTGCAAAAAGAGCAACAAAACGATTGATTCCTGAACATTGATCAGGAGTAAAGATTTTCCACCATTTTACAGACCCATAAGCCAAAATCATAGCCACGTATAGCGGCACCATTGCCGTCATTACATGGTAAAAATCTGTTAACGTGATCATTTTTGCTTCGCAGGTGGCTACTTAATTTCTTGAATATCTAAAAACCAAAGATTATTGCAAATCTTGAACTTGAAGAGTAGAGAAGTGGGTCTGCTGCTGGAGATGGTGGTGAGGGTCGTGGTGGTGGTGGTGGTGGATGTGATGATAAGAATGGGAAAGCATGTGGGTTTTGGGGGAAAGTGAGAGAGTAATAAACAGAATTTCTTTTTGCACTATACAGAATACAGCTTTGCTTTGAGAGTTGCGAGCAAGCTTGCACACTTGCAGTCCCCAAAGCAAAGGGGTTTGCTTGCTTTTAAATTTTTTTTAGTTTTCTTTGTTTTTTCCTTTTTGTTTTGAGTTGTGTTTGGACATGGGTGGTATTTATGTAATTTTGATGAAATTTTGGCATAGAAAGTTGGTGTGGTGGTGGCTCTATCTTCTAAGGATTAATAACATGGCATGGGGGTACAAAGTGTAGCAGGAAAAGCATTTTGGTTGGAAGGTGAGGGATGTTGTCTATGTGGGTACTTGTTTGGGAGATCCTTTTAAGCATAGCAAAAAGCTATCTTCCTTCTTTTTTCATTCCTTTATTCTAGGATTCGCTTTTGCCTCCTAAGCCTGTAATTGAGATACTCGATATTCATTCAACATGTATTGTCGTTGGTGTTGAGCATGCTTCTTTCTTCTAACCTACAATATCATGGTTCAAACTCTAACTATAATCCCCTCCCTTTTTTAGGAAAAAAAAAATCATTAAATGTATTTTTGACTCACAATCTATCAAGAAATAAACTATTGCTTACTTGAAGGTGAATCTTTAATTTGTTTATTGAATTTCAACTTGATTATACGTAATTTTTCAAGTTTAACTCAATTTCACAGTCATTACAAATTTAACTCAAGGTTTTCAACTAGCTCTAATATAAATAAAAAATTGTAAAATCTATTCTCAATCAAATCTTCATTTGTAAACTTTAAAAGGTTTTAGATTAAAGTTTTTCACATATCAAGTTCTTGGAATAAAGAGGTTTAAAGCTCATATCATGTTTGAATCCCCTAACTATACTGTATAATAAGCGCTTTATTCCACTCGGAGTTCCTCAACTTACGGGTAATCACTTTACTATCTCTCATCTTTATTTTATCTCTTAAAATTATTTTAACTCACTATGAAAAAAACGGCATTTTGCGACCGATGAATCGGTCGCAAAACACAAGAAATCGGTCGCTAAGTTTGCTTAGCGACCGATTTGCGACCGACGACAATCGGTTGCGAAAATGCTCGTCGCAAAATATTTTGCGACCGATTAGTTCATCGGTTGCAAATTAGCGACCGATAAATCGGTCGCAGAAATAAAAAATCGGTCGCAAAATTTGGTTGTATTTTCCTTTCGAAACGCTGTCACAAATTGATCGTAGAAACAGTCTGTCTCAATTATGAAATGCGGTCGCAAGTCGGTCGCAAATTTTAAATTTAAAGTTATTATTTTTGGTAGTAGTTCGGTCGCAAATCCGTCACAAAATACAAAAAAAAAAGAAATAAATAAATATTATTATAAAACCATAATTTTTTTACACCTGTGAAAATTGTCATATATAATTATAAAACCATAATTTTTTTTACACCTGTGAAAAATTGTCGAATATATATATATATTAAATATATATATATCACAAAACGCAATTCAAAAATAAATATAAAAATGTAATTGTTAATGTAGTTTAATTATTGAAACAATTCAAAAAAACATATATATATCACAAACGCAATTCAAAAATAATATAAAAATGTAATTGTTAATGTAGTTAATGTATTGAACAAAATTTCAAAAAACAATTGGAAAACTAAAAAGGTCCAAAATCAAATCTACGCAGTTGGTCATCTACGACGTCGTTTTAACTCTGCGACGTCGTTTTACTTTGCAACAAAATTGCGACCGATTTGTGACTGTCCACGTCGGTCGCAAATAATCGGTCGCAAATCGTTTGCAGAATTCGGTCCTTAATTTGAAGCGCGCAATTCTGCGACGGAATAATACATGGTCGCAAAATCGGTCGCAAATTCGTCGTACACTAGTCGCAAACTGGAAAACAAACTCGCGGGGATTTTTAGCGTTACAATTAGCGACTGTTTGTCCATAGGTCGCAAATCGGTCGGTCGCAAAATGGCAATTTTTTCGTAGTGACTTAGCAATTTGTAACAATAAAATGACTCTGACCATTTTTCGATGAATAGTTGATCAAAAACCTGACATGTCAGTAAAGTAATGGCCATGTAAACAATTAATTGTCATAAATTATTTTCTCTCTCATCACCCTAAACAATTAATTGGTTATCTTATTTCTTCTCTCATGTCGTTTCTTACTTGTTCTCTCTCTCTCTCTTTCCTCTCTCCTACCCTATATCTTCTTCAACCTTTAACCAGAAACCCAGTTAAGTGAAGAAAAGAAGTCCCTCCAAATCATATACTTCGTTTGCTTGAGAATCTAGCTTGAACATAGGCGTGATGCATGGCACAATTTGTAGATGCGAGTAAGAGGCTATGTTGAAAACTATAAGGATTGAGAATAATCCGGGTCAGAGGTTCTTGGGTTGCAGCAATTATAGGGTAGGGTATTTTCTTTTTTTTTTTTTTTTTCAATCTATTACCCGGTGCCCTCAATTTGGACCTATATTTGGTAGTTTATTTGCTTATTAGGGGGTTTTTTCTAAAGTTTATTATAGACATTTGTTTATTGTCACTTCTTAGAATGAATGGATCCAGCTGTCCATCCTCGTTCTACACATGTGATAGTGGAGTTACTAAGGAAGCTGGATAGGGTGGAGAAAGAGAACTTGAAGGCAAAGAGGAAGACTAAATTGAAGGTGTTATGTGTTAGGTTTTATGGTCTTGTTGGGGTAGTTTAGAGTTAGTTTGTTATTTTGGCAAGAAATTGCTTTGTTAAATTGTCAGGTCGCAATAGTCACAGTTATGGTATTTTAATGGAACTTTTTTTATGTACTTTCCTTTAATCCACGTATGACTAAGATGGAACCTGCTATGCAATATATTTTGTGATGACTTTTGATCTACTGTATCCATTTCATCTCCTATCTTGCATTCATCAATAACCACTGAATATGAACTTTCACTTTAAAAAGAACAACACAGTACCATAAATGAGGAAATTTCTTTATTTGCATTGGAAAAAAAAATGGAATTGTTCTAGTTCTATGAGCAATACATTTTTATATAGAGTAAAGTGTGAATAACTTTCCTTATTAAACTGTTACAAACAGTTTCCTAAAAACTTGATTGATAATCACTAAAGCAAACATGCATCTAAAGTGTTTTCTTTCAACCCTGAAGCAAACAAATTAGTACCCAAAAAATGTGCAAAAATTCCTAATTGGCTATCCTTCTAGGTACAAAAACAAAATATGCACAAGTTCTTCATTCCTTCTTCTTGGAACTCCTTTGTCTCACTTGAATCTTTGATGCATTCTTCTATTGAGTAGGTGCTTCACTTGGTTCTGCATTGACTTCACTGACACAGATGATATGTGTACCATTATTATCTTGCATTGGGAACACATTTGTATAGGTGGCCCCATTTCCAGCATCTTGCACTTGACTGCTTTCCTACAAATTGAATTACAAACCATTTCATCTAATGCAAATGCAAAAATGGTACACAATTCGCTTAACTTACATCCATGAACTATTGAACCATGACTCCTCCTTGTGGCACATGATTAGTTGGCCTTCAATTAGAATTAGGGATTGGTGCATTTGTAGAGGTATCAACATTCTTTCCCTTCCTTTTTATGCATGTCTGCATTTTTAAATGAAAAACCATAGCGTTAGTTACATTCATGAGATAAATTATAGGACTTTTTAAAACTTTCACTTTTACCTTATTACTAGAGGTTATATTTTTCCCTCCCTTTGCATGGTGCCTTTTGTTATGCCCTAAAACCCTACACAAGCTGCATTTCATACCTTTCCTGTTTTAGGTAATTTAGCCTTTGTTGATATAATCTTAATTTCTCCTGCCTTCTGTTTTCTACCCGTCTTCTTCTTAATAGGACTGAGTGGAACAAATGAAGCACTTTGGGTTTCCTTTTGGCCATATGTCAAGGCCATTAATGGGATTTATGAAATGGCTATACACTTTCATATATATCTCAACATTGTATGCCTCATGCACATATAACTCAGGCTGCTCATTATTGCCAACAATGCATGCAATTGCTTGACCACAAGGGATTCCTTTTAAATACCACCTCCTCTAATTATAATTTCTTTCCACTAGATGTACCATATATTGTCCTTTAGGCTCAACAACTTGAACCTTAGGACCTCCAATAAAATTAGGCCAATACATATGATAAAAATCTTTATTATCATTAAGTTTGTGTTGAATTTTAGGACAAAGCCCACCTTGTTAATCCTGCATTTGTTGTCTCTTCCTATGCAGCCTTTTCATTAGCTTAGTTCTAATGATCTCTAACATGGTTAGGATTGCATGTTCTCTAGCATCTAGGATATACTTATTCATGACTCATATAAATTATTGGTGAGCATGTCACACTTTACCCTAGTTTTGAAGTAAGCTCTAAAACAATTCATGCAAGGTCACTATCTCCACACTCCCTAGCCTCTACACTTTTTTTTCATCTCCTTCAAACAATTATTTAACTTAGCTTCATAACTAGCCTTTATTATATTCCATGAAAAATCTTTCATTTCTTTCCCTGTGAAATGAACCCTCTAGTTTATATAAAGATGCTTAACATATGGTCTATGTTCTACCTCAGACCACATCCTATTAACTATATTAATAAGGCCATATTAAAAAGAAAAAACACAAAACAATCAAAACACATAACCAATCAAAACATAAAACAAAAATGGTTAAATGATAAAAATTTAAAAGCCATTTATGTACATTTACCTTATGTCTTTCAATCATAAGGCAAAACTGATGATCATTATTCAGCTCCAAGTATTATTGTAAATGCTCCATGAACCAACCCCATGTGTTTGCGCACTCATTTCTTACAACAGTTTTTGCAAATAGAAAAATACGGTCAATTATATTGCAGTAGTTGATAGAAATTGCCTTTCATATGTACCCTTTAACCAACAAAGATCTGCTCCTATAAGCTTCCTACAATGATCCTTAATTGCAATTTTCAAAGCATTCAAACATATTTACACCCCCTCAAATACCCCCTTTACCACTTTAAAATGCATTGAAGAACCAGGGTTTGTTTTAATTATGTCAGCCCTATAGTCATGTAACTTAGAATACTGCAAGCTCTCATCACAATGCAAAACAACTAGAGCCTTCTCTCTTACCCTCCATGCTTTCGTTCTTCCTATTGTGTAACCCTGATCTCTTTTCACCTTTTCTATAAAACAAGATCCCAACCTAGATTAGCCCTAAAGTCCTTTAAGTACATGTTAGCTAACCTGGTTGTTGTTAAATGAAAATTTTTAAACACTTCAGCATATGTGTGTTTACACTTAGGTAATCTTCTACTTTTTGATATTGTTTACTTGAATAGCCCCCGCATCCCTTGTTAAACATCTAGCTTGCATTTTCACCCTATAATTTTTATAGAAATAAATATGAAATCTATGCTTTATACCATGCCTTCTATAAACCTCTTTAAATTCACCCTTATCCCTAAAAAGCATACCTACTTTAAATGGTTCCATATTCCTAGATGCCACAAAGGTAAGAAATCTTTCCCTATTCTCATCTTCTAATTTTGACTATATTATTAACTCATCAGAAGGTGCATACTCGAACTCATCATTATCATTGATATTTGTTGATTAGTGTTTCCCTCACTCATCCTTACTCCATTCCCTTTTGGCCTTCCCCCTAAGTTAACATATGATGCCTATCTCTCCTCTGCAACTAATGTGAAGTCCTTATCCCCTTCTGTAACACTTTTTCCCGGTCCACCCGTAAACCCGAATGAACCGAGTCGAGATGCTACAAACTGGTTGACTGTATGGTCTGACATGCTGAAAACATACTCCTTATCCCCTTCTGAACACTTTCCCGGTCCACCCGTAAACCCGAATGAACCGAGTCGAGATGCTACAAATACTGGTTGAACTTGTATGGCTGACATCTGCTAAAACATACTGTATTGAATATAATAACAATGCTGTACTGTTTACAAAAATAATGTAATTTACAAAACATGATTACAGTTTACAAAATGAAATGGGCCCAACTGTGTGCCCTGTACATGCCATAAAAAAGAAAAAAAAACAAAATGGAGTTCCTACCCCTGAAGACCGAGTCTTCTCAGATGAACTGCAGCAGTTTAACGCGACTCTCTATGGACCAGTCCCTCAAACCCTGCGAGTTAATACAGGTAACTCGCTGAGGCAAAATAAGCCCAGTTGGATATCCTCAACAATAAAGCACATACATGGATAGAAATAAGCATGTAAATGCATATGGATAATTAAACATATAAGCACATATAGCATGATCCTTTCATTATACCTTGATTATCTTTCGTACTGGTTATAATACTGTATGATTCATGAAATGTTATGTCAAGATATCTGAATGGCTCCATAAGGTTATAGTGAAACCGAAGTGATAAGAAAAATGTGGGTCCCGAATATATATGGCACAACCCAAGAGGGGAGTGAATTGGGTTTTCTAAAAACTGAAATAAATTTTAGAAATTCTAAACAAGGATTAGAATTCTAAGCACAGCGGAAAGTTTTTAACCATAATCCACTCAACGGCCTGTAGACCGGAGTTTCCAAACTGTATGGAGCGCAGATCTGCTATTCTATGTCGCGGACCATAGCCTTATCCTACATGGTTTCTAACAACCTCAATGGAGCTCATATTAGCATATCCAACAATATAACACAATATCAATAAATGGTTTTTACAAACTTCATAGTTCATCCTATTGATTTGAATTTCACACACCATAATAAATGCTTACATGTTGTTTTAATTCCATGTTTCTTAATGTTGTAATTTTTTGTTGTAAAATGATGGGAATGCATGCATGTTGAGCAAAGGAATGTGATTGGCATAGCAAATGAAAAAAGCAAAACGAGCAAAGCATCAGTCGCGAGCGCGACATTCCAAGTCGCGAGTGCGAGATGCTTCCCAGAGAGAAGTCGCGAGCGCGTCTTCAAACCTCGCGAGCGCAAGAAATGCATTTGAGAGTCAGAGGGTTTTCTGGCTCAAGTCGCGACCGCGCAGCACACGTCGCGAGCGCGCTTGTGTGATTCGCGAGCGCGAGATGCGCACACTGAGAGTCAGAGAGCTTCTGGCCAAAGTTGCGAGCAACACAAGTCGCGAGCGCGAGATGAAGTCGCGAGCGCGCTTGTGGAGTTCGCGAGCTCGAAATGCGCAAACTGAGAGTCAAAGAGCTTCTAGCCAAGGTCGCGACCGCGCATGTGGAATTCGCGAGTGCGACACGCTGCCCAGCCTGCGCGGCGCGCGCGACGTGATTCCAGACTATACAGTCTGTAGTCTTTTGGCCATAACCAATATACAACTTCAAATTGAATGATTCAAAAGCCCATGTAAAGCTAACACATAGAGAAACAAATAACTCTTCTATGACAATTCCTAATTCCATCATTTTCTGGGGTCAAAATCAAGATGAAGTTGCTGGTGAAATTTCCAGCAAAGCTCTGTTTCATAAAGTCATTCCATCCCCTGTTTTCACAACATATCCAATCTTCTCACTCAACAACAAGCACCATATCATCTCACTAGCAACACACCACACAATTTACATGCAAAGAATCTAGTAAACAACATGAGATATCAAACCTTGATGTCAAAAAGCTTGACCTCTGTTTTAGCTTCTCTTTTCAAAGCTGGGGCTCTGTTTTAACTTCTCTTTTCTGCTACCTTTGAACTTTCTTCTCCTATACACAAGAATTCTCATAACTCATCTCCAATATAACTCAAATAAAGAGTGGATAACATATAACTTCAAGGAATTCTACTTACTTGGAGGTGACTTAGTGCTTAACGTGCATGAAACTTGCAAGGAAACGAGAGAGAAAGTAAGAAGAGAATATGAAAATGGGAAAGTGAGCTGATAAGAACGGGTAGTCTCTAGAAGAAATGACTTGGCTGTGTAAACTCTCTAATTGGTACCTCAAGTGTACAAAGACACAACTTAATACCCACACTGTACTGTATGTTTGGCTGCAAACAAGGCCTAACTTTCGCCATGCAAATAAGCTCCACTTATCATTTCTCATGCTATACCCGAACCGGGTTTTGGTTCACCCGACTCAACTCAAGAGGATGTTTACACCTTCTTCCCCTAATTCATTCCATTAACAAGGCCTAAACTTTCCATGCAAATAAGTCCACTTATCATCTCATGCTACCCGAACCGGGTTTGGTTCAACCCGACTCAACTCAAGAGGATGTTACACCTTCTTCCCTATTTCATTCATTATTCCTTAACTCCTCCTCATCACTCTCACTCACAAGCTGCTTATCATTGGTTTGCTCATTATCTCTTACCTCATTTTGTCCTATATCATTCTCTATAGATCATGTTCCCGTTCTAAACCTTTATTAACATGCACTCTTTCACCCCTCTCTCACATTGCTTTCAGGTTCATTTCTCACGTCACCCTCCCCACCCTAAGTTTCTGTTCCTCTAACCACAAACTCAAAGTCACTATGTGATTCTAAAGAACCTAAATTAATATGAGGAAAACTATTTGAGGAATTAAGTAGTAATGTGGAGCTAGGGTTGAAACTATCAAACAGTCTTCTTTTCCTAAGGTTTTTGGGAGAAGTGGAGGCTTTGATATGGGAGGAAAGGATTAACATCTTCTATAATTTCCTCAATTATAACACTTGTTTTTTCAATTGAATTAATCAACTCATTTTCTAAAGCCTTTATTTCTAGGTTTTAGACATACATGTGGATATGTCTTGCATCAGTGGCAAATAGTGCATAGTCAAGACATCACTATTCTTTCAAGTACCTTAAAACGATCATGATAGTCATTCCCTAGTGTTATCCAATGGTATCTAATCAACCATTATGTTTTTCTTGCCTGAAGAAGCTTATCTAAATGCACTAGACTCATTTGTCTAAGTTCATCCCCATTAAATATCCCACCGTTGTAATGAACTATTAATCAAATTCTAATTTTTCAATATCAAAATCATTACCTGTCACCATCGAAGCACAATGTACAATTAAAGCATAAACAAAGATTTAAACTCAAGCATTCACTGCATACATACCAACCCTATTTCAAAATATAGTAGCTTTATAAAGCCAACCATCACAGTCATGCATATTCAATTAATGATGAAAACTCTAATTATATGCTAATAAATTTCAATTATTACTACAGTGAAGCATAGCCCATCAATTTTTTTTATTTTCCCTAAATCTCTAAAAACCCTAATTTTAAGATCCTTAAACTAATATTTTATTACCCCACACGCAATACCCTATAAAAGGGTCACTAGACCACACAACAAAGCCAAAACAATAAGCTTTCTCAAAAGGAAGATCCTAGAATCTTAACTAGAGCGTTTGTTGACATTGCTCTAGAGAGAAGACCCACTGAGTTTTTCTCAAAAGCACCAACGCTCCCTTTCTCCACTTACCAACAAATAAAGCAAGCTAAATATTCTATTTTCCTTGCCAAATCCTTTTGTCTCCTAGTAGTATATAGGTTTTTTTTCTGAGGTTCGATCTTGTTATTTCAAGCTACAAAGATGAAAACGAGAGAGAAAAGCTTCAATTGATGGGAAATGGGTGAGAGAATAGTCTCAACGATCTATTTAAGAGAAGAGAGAAGTCATTAATTATCCAGATAGGAGAGGGAAATTTATGTTCCCAAGGAGTTTCTATTCCTAAGCCTTACGTGGAATTTTATTTAAATGATGTGGTCATTACTTTAGTACCATGTCAAGTTTCTGATCAACTATTTATCGGAAAATGATCAGTTATTGTACTATTATAAAGTGCTAAGTTAAGAAAGTTTTAAGAGACGAAATGAAGATGTGGGACAATAAAGTGATTACCCATTAAGTTGAGGAATCCTAAGTGAAATTAAGCCATATAATCAGAGCTACAATTGAACAAAAGCTGATTGAATAATAAAAATAATAATAATTAGTTCTATTTCTTTCTGTTATTTTTCCGGTATTTGATTTGATTTTTAAGGTTAACAGAAGAAAGTAAAATTTGTTGATTCTATTTAATTTCATTATACAAAATAAAAAAAAGTATAAAAGTTGGAAATTAAATCAAATTAAGCTTAAAAATAAGCCAACTCGATTCGATTTACTTTGTTTATATAAGCTAATTGGTCTATTTAGTTTATATTTTGAAAAAACTAAAAATTTTTAAATTTTAATTAGTTTGATTTGGTTTTCACCAAACTGATAAGGAATGATACTCAATTTGCCGCCTAAACTTAGGTGTAGAAGTGAGTAAATCATAGGCTCGATTTGAACCAAATCAAACTTCCTAAATCTAAATATAATCGAACCGATATGGCTGAATCGAATTGAATGAAATCAAACCAGTCGATTTGCATTATTTTAGTCGACTTTTGCCTTATAGGTTCAGTTTGAAGCCTAACCAATTAATCCTACACAACTAAGCTAACCCAAATAATAGTTTTTCAATCTAAATCGAGTAAACCAACCAATTGAACTCCTCTTTAAGTGGTTGATTGCCAACCAAAATGGGTCGGTTTGATTAGATGATTTGCACACCCCTTCTTAGGTGTAATGTATAGTTTGTCCAAAAACGACCTTTTTATAGAATTATTACTGCAACCCTACTCTGTATTAGTGAAAAGGTCCAATTTTTTTACCAAAAAAAAGCAATTTTAATATTTTTAATTGATAGCTTTAATTGTTTGCTTTTGTAATTTTTGAACTTTTTAAGTAATTTTTTTTCTAAAGAAAACCTTTTTAAAATAATTTTATTAAGTGAAAATATTCAAAATTATTATTTTATTTCTTTTTACTCAAGATAATGAATCTTTGTGCATTTTGTGCAAAGTTAGGATAATAATTGGAAAAAGAAAAAAATGATTTTGGGTTAAATTATATAGGAAAAATTATAATTTTGTGCCTATACTCTACCAAAATTAACTACTTTGTTTTGTGTTTTATAAAATATATTAGTTTGTCCTCATATTTTAGTCCCATTATACGATACTGTCCTTCCAAAAAGGGCAAAGGCTAAAGCAGTAATAGCTCTCTTAATTTTTGTGACATGGATTAATCTTAAAGACATTCTGCAATCAATATCTCAATAAACTAAAATTACAAAGATTAAAAAGAAAAACAAAAAATGAAAGAAATAAAGAAAGGTTTCTATCTTTAATTCTTTTATCTCTGCCCCTTTTATAGTTATATCAGGCCCTACACTACACTCAAATCCATCATGTACAAACTGTAACGCAGCCTTGAAGACAACTTTCACTTCCTCTCCCTCTCTCTCTCTTTAAAGATAGCCACAAAAATAGAAACAAAATTGAAAGCTCAAAAATTTGAAATTTTCAATTGATAAACATAAACAGATACCCATTGTCCCATTATTATTTACCCCATGGTTAAATGTATAAAGATTTCATAGATTATGGTTAATGGAACTTATTATAACTGAAAAAGAGTAAGCTACTTATTGTAGTAAACTACTTTAATTTGTTGAATCTTATATGCTATGCATGAGTTGATGAAATGTAGATATCTATGATATTTGATCATAGCATGAATTGCATAGTAAATGCATGGATAATGATTATGCTATATTGCTAATGAATCTGAATCGATAAATGAACATGTTCAAAGGACTCTCATATCCTATGACTATATGGATATGAGAGTATAACATACATAATCCTATGAATCATTAAAAGTACAAGATAACCCATGTAAGCTTAGTAGGAGTCGGGTAGAATAAGATTGTGGCATGCCTAGTATACTGTTTAGTAGTACTGCGAACGTATGATGGATTTCGGGATTTACTGAGATATCCTAGCGCTCGGCACACCAAAGTTTTTGGTTGGTGAGGCGTACAGTTTACAGTTACAGTTATGGTTTTTGAGCCCACAGTTTTCAGCATTTGTGCCCTACATTATAAATACAATTTCTTTATACGGCCTTCATTCTTGCTATTATTTATTTGGGGTAAACATATGATAAAGACAACTATATGTTATTATGTGAATTTAATATACTTGAACTAAAAGAGTTATATTATATAGATACATATATGTTCATGTGTTTAGAACTTCATAACCTTATGAATGTATTGATCATGAAGTGAGTATTAACATGAGATTGTGAATGAATGCAAATGCTTATATAAGAAAGTCTAGATATATACATTGATGAATGTGTGCATACATGTGATAAAAGTTATGCTTATATATACATGAGATTGGACTAATGGGTTTTAAATGGGATTGTTATCTTATAATGAGTATAACAACTTATGAGATGACGTATGATATATGACTGTGATTAAAGCATGATTATATAATGCAATTAATGGAAATGTGAACTATGATGGTTGATATATCATATGCAATATAGTTTTTGAAATGACATATGCTTGTTTGACTTTGACTTTGACTTTAATGTGATTTTTTAAAACATGTACTTTAGTGGCTTATGTAAGCTTACAAGCTTAATGTCTTACTTATATGCTTTATGCGATTTTGATATATGTGAATCCATAACTAGCATTTTAGATAATGAAAAAATGTTTCTATGATAACATGTATTAAGCTAGTCTCTGGTTAGATATGAATTAAACTGAATGAAATTCTGCTTTACAAAATGTATGTACTCAATTATGCATATTGATCGTATATGTATATACATTGAGCACCACTAAGTAATGAGCTTAGCACGTTGAGTTTATCACATGATAGGTTTTATATTTATAGTTAATTTTAGATATTTTTATTTAGGTTTTCATTTAGTTTTGTTAATTTTTATTTTATTTCAACTAATTTATTTATGTTTTTTTTATAAAGCTTGCTTGAATCACATTTCACTAAATCTTGAGGAATTTTATAAGAGTTTGATAAGAAACCATTCAAAAATACAGAAAAGAGTGAAGTTATGCAAAACTCTTAAAGGCTAGCACACCCTGGGCATGCAATCCAGCACCTCCGTGCTGAATTCAAAGGAATTTATCATGGAGAGTCAGAGCTTACTAGTGGTGCTATTTGGCACTCCCTAGCCATGCTATTTGGCATGTTCGTGCCTCAAGAAAATGTTGATCCAAGGGCATGCTCACCTAGGCACGGCTTGTGCTGCATCCACCCTTGTGACTCAGAGCATAGCACGCCCAGACTGTGCTTTCTATCACGCCCATGCTGATTGCCTGACTTCATATTAGGTTGAAAACGATAATTCTAGCTGTACCGCTTGCATGGACTCGCATGAGATATTTTTTTGATTTGCCAATCAAGTTTAAATCTAATCAAACCGCTAGAAGAATTCTAAATTGGAAGAATACAAAGCCTAAATAGTTTTCTACATCAAATTGATTTCTTCCTCATTAGAGATTCTATTTTCTAATCAAGTTCACAGATTTCCCAAGGAGTCTATAAAAAGAGAGAGATTAGCTAGGTTATGATCATCTTTTGATCTCTATTCTCTTATTCTCCAGATAGCTTTCTCTCTCTAAGACTTCAAGTACTCAAGCTGGTGTCAAGATTCAAGGAAGCCATTCAAGCCAATCATTGACTAGTTTTTTTCCCTAAACTCTCTTTTGCTTATTATTCTTTATGGGATTATTTACCAATTTAATTGAGTTTGATTTATTCACTATGCCGAACTAAATCTCTTTACTAGGGACATGATGTAGCTTAAATTCAACTCCAATTTATAATATTAGATTTGATTTTCTTTATTCAAGTAAAATTTATTATTGATCTTAATGATTCCAAGTAGAGTTTCTTCCCTGGATTGATTTATTTCATTAATCACTGTCGAGAGAAAAGTTTTTTATATGAACAGGGTAATAAATTTCATGGGAATAACAACTTGTAGAGTTTCTTCCCTGGATTGATTTATTTCATTAATCAACTGTCGAGAGGAAGTTTTATATGAACAGGGTAATAAATTTCATGGAAATAACAACTGATGCGAGAGCTAGATGGTTTGACTCGTGGTTTGACTCGTGGGAGGTTTTCATAAAATTAAAGTCTTAATTTATGAATTTCTGAATAACCACAAGGACTTAATGATTTAATCTATGTTTGGTTGTGCCATTAAGAGATGGGTAATTGAAGTGGGTTAAAATAGCTAATAAAACGTTGAGAGAGCTTATTAGCGAATTTAGAGTTATTTCTCTTTCTTGAATAATTAAAATTGATTATCAAACTAATAGGATAAAGTGGATAGAAGTAAGTAAAGTCAAAATTCCTAGTAAATTTTAACCCTTGATTTCTTTTCAACAACTTCTTGCTTTACCTCATTATTCTTATTGTTTTTACTTTAATTCTTTTATTTTCAAATACATTCTCTTATTTGTCATTTAAATAATAATAGGTTAACATAATTTTGGTACTTGGTATACAATCTTCATGGGACAATACTCTACTCACTCTTTATTACTTGTTTGCGATTCCGTACACTTGCAAAAAAGCCTATCAAGTTTTTGGCCACATCTTTATTACTTTTGTTTGCCGATTTCCGTACACTTGGCCAAAAAGCCTATCACAAGTTTTTGGCGCCATGGGTTGCCTGGGGGATTGGCTGTATACAATCTTCATGGGACAATACTCTACTCACTCTTTATTACTTGTTTGCGATTCCGTACACTTGCAAAAAAGCCTATCAAGTTTTTGGCGCCGTTGCCGGGGATTGGCATTACCAATATCAATACTAATTATCCTATTATTTATTTAGACATTTATTTTTCTTGTTACTTTTAGTTTTTCTAGAGAGTATTTCAGGTGTTTATGCAAAGAAGATCTTGTAGAACTGAACCTTAGTCTTTGATCCAGAAATTGAAAAGACTTGTCGTAGGAACAACGCTACTAGGAGAGTACGAGAGCGCGAATAAGAGCAATAAGCAGACATGGCTGATGATTTAGAAATAGGGGACGTGCCTTTACTAGGAGGTCAGCAGATTGTGTCACCACGACCCAACAATAACAATCAAAGACCTCAACCTCCTATTCGCACCTTTCGAGATTACACAACTCCTTCTCTTAATGGAGCCATTTCAAGTATCACCAGGCCTAGGGTGGAAGCTAATAATTTTGAGATTAAACCTACAATCATTCAAATGCTTTCCACCTCAATTCAGTATGGAGGCTTGCCCGGTGAAGATCCTAATGCACATATCATAAATTTCCTAGAGATTTGCGAAACATTGAAGCAAAACGGAGTTTCTGATGATGCCACAAGGTTGAGACTATTTCCTTTCTGTCTAAGGGATAAAGCACGGTCTTGGTTATAATCATGCTCTGCTGGAAGTTTTACTACATGGGAGGAATTAGCCCAAAAATTTTTGGCGAAATTCTTCTAATCTTCAAAGACCATAAAGCTTCGCAATGAGATAATGACTTTTGCCCACCATGATCAAGAGAGTTTGTATAAAGCTTGGGAGAGATTCAAGTGCCAATTGAGGAAGTGCCTACATCATAGCCCATCCAAGTGGTTACAGGTACAAACTTTTTATAATGCATTGTCTCCTAACATAAAGATTACTTTAGATGCAGCTACTGGTGTATCTTTTGAAAGAAAGGGAATTGATGAGGCATACGAGTTGGAATATGCAAATATAGATTAATTTATGAATTAAAAGTCTTAATTTATGAATTCCTGAATAATCACAAGAACTTAATGATTTAATCTATGTTTGGTTGCGCCATTGAGAGATGGGTAATTTGAGAGATGGGTAATTGAAAGTAGGTTTAAAACTAGCTAATAACAAAACATCGAGAGAGCTTATCTAGCGAACATTTAAAGGGTTAATTTCTCCTTCATTAGAATAAATCTAAAAATTGAATTTATCAACACTAATAGGATAAACTGGAATACCTAAATAACTTTTAACGCCCTTGCAATTTCTGTATTCAACTCTTACGGTTGAACTCTTCATTCTTATTATTTTCACTTTAATTCTTTATACTTTCAAATACATTCTTTTTGAATAGTTATTCCATTTAAATGCGAATAATGAGTTTAGAATATACATTATGTGATACTTGGGTAATGAATAATTTTCATGCGGGATGATACTCTACTCACTATTTATTAACTACAATGTTATAGCCGATTTCATACACTTGTGAAAAAGCTTCATGCAACGCGTAAAGTGGTAGAAGTGTAGTTGTTTTCACAAAAGGAGTATTGTGGTTAACTTCAAAATGTAGAGTTAGTTTTAGTAATGATGATATTATGATCTAGTAGAGGTTGACTGTGTTTGACCTCTTTGGAAATAATAGTTGTAATTAAGTTGTTAGATATTGTAAGTAGAGGATATGGTGAATAATCTTTGATGATAAAGGTAAGATAGTTCATGCTAATAAAACATCGAGAGAGCTTATTAGCGAATTTAGGGTTATTTCTCCTTCTTAAATAATTAAAATTGATTATCAAACTAATAGGATAAACTGGATACCTAATAACTTTTAACCCTTGATTTCTTTTCAACTTCTTACTTGATCTCATTCTTATTATTTTCACTTTAATTCTTTTATTTTCAAATACATTCTTTTATTTTTCATTTAAATCATAATAGGTTAATATAATTTTGATACTTGGTATATAATTTTCATGGGATGATACTCTACTCACTATTTATTACTTGTTTGCGATTTCATACACTTGTGAAAAAGCCTGTCATCAAGCGTAAGTGGTAGAGTGTAGTTGTTTCACCAAAAGGAGTATTGTGGTTATTCAAATTAGAGTTAGATTTTAGTAATGATGATGACTGTAATTGTATCTAGTAGAGGTTGATGTGTTTGACTCTTTGGAAATATATTGTAATTAAGTGTTAGATATTGTATAGAGGATTTATGAATCTTTATGTAAATAAGATATTTGGAAGCTTCCACTAAACATAAATTTGAATATTTAGTTATGTATGTATCTAAGCATTTGGATTTATATAATTAAAGTTTTAAATTGTAAATTAAGCTTGCTTTAAAGTTTAAGATTTGATATATAAGAATATGAAAGATAGTTAAGTTCTTTTAGCATAAGATGTGGTACCTCTTGCTTCCTTATCCGCAGACCCGGTGGTCTATCCATAGTATGAGTAAAGGATGTTACACTTTTTGTCCAATATTTGTGATAGAAATATGTGAAAGTAGTAATTTAGGGTCAAAATTATTCTTGTGGAAGGAAATAATACAACTAGTAGTCTATTTTTCGATTTATCAAGTCTATTGATCCTTTCTATATGGTGTGTCATCAATATATATTAAAGTCTATAACTGAGAATTGTAAGATAAGGGGTAACTCTTAGGTTATTTGTTTTTCTAGTTAATAATAATAATAATAGTAAGTTTTTTTAAAAGAAAAACAATAAGTTTTCTTTTTCGTGGTAGAGAAAATGAGACGACTCAATAAAATTATTATAGAACAAAAATTTGATTTTGTTGCAAAACATTTCAAAAA
This sequence comes from Jatropha curcas, assembly GCF_014843425.1. The sequence continues at coordinate 904,081 of NW_023590593.1, forward strand.
TGTAATTGATGTGAGAGTGGACCCTAAAAATCATTTGAAGAATGAGCTTAACTTCATGAAAATTAGTCCAAAAATAACTTCATCTTTTATATAAAAAATTGAGAAGTAATTTTTGTATATATGGTCTTTAAAAATGCCTAATATACAAAAATGATTTCAATTTGCGACTAGTTATAATTGCACCCAAATTTAAACTTTTTGATAATCATGTGCTAAAATGAATATAGTTTTTAGACCCCCCAAAAAGAAATTAGAATTATGGTTTTTTTAAAAAATACATTTCCATAAAGCCTCCAACTAAGCTTGGGTTAACAAAATCTGAGCTCAAAATAATGTTCCATGAAAGATAAAAACTTACTCTTCTAACCGCTCAAAATGAAGCCATAAAAGCTAAAAATCATTTACTTTCATCTCCCAACTACCTATCAACCTCTAGTAGTTTTTCATACCCAATAATAACAAATGCCAAACATATGTAAAAAATAAAAATCAAATAAACAATTGCCAACACATATATATTAATATGACTCAAAAATAGTAAAATGCTATTATTTTCAATCATATGATCCAAAGGTCTGAATTAAATTTTCTCGAGCTGAGGAAAGGATTAGCCTCGACGATCTCCTCTTTACCGACCATCTTGAAATCAACGGTGCAATCATATTACTCTAAGTATCACATAATATATTCCTATAATGACATCTTAATCAAGTCAATTTGACTCGCTTCCTGCAAACAAAGCACCAATTCGACTGCTCAACAGCCATTAAAATATTTATCAATAGGCTTCATGCATCAGCAAAGCAATCGCCAAAGTAGAAGGCTAATAATTGACAACTGGAGAAAGAGAGACGAAAATATAATGAAAAGAGAGGCTTTACTTTATGCTTCTTATTGTTGTAGTCATTCTTTGAGCCAAAAATTTCTGTAACATTTAGATTAAAAGTTCATCATCATCATTTTCTCAAAAAACTAATAGTCATTAGTGCAAAGATGATTACCTTCTGATGCTCATATATGCTCTTCCATTGGGAAAGAGAAAGAAGATGAGTTATCTTAAGCTTGATGAAATTCTCAACCAAAAATTTAATATATATGAACACTACTAAGAAATTAAAAAAAAAAGAAACAAAGGAAGGAGTTGTGAGAATTTAGGATTTTTTGGGTTAATCAAATGGTGCTATTTTGTTTACCTTAAAATTGAGCTCAAGTTATCCAGGCTCAGTTATATGCTCCACATAAATGTAGTTTCTAAAGAAATCCTAAACTTTTTTTTTTTTTTTTAGTACAAAAAATTCTCTAAGTTTCATTTTAGAGTATGATTATCAAAAAGTTGAAATTGGGACAATGGCAACACATAGAGTTGAGGGTATTTGTGTCTATTAGGCAAAAAAAAAAATTATATAGAAAATATGAGGTAATTGCATACTCCTTAATTAATAATTTAAAACATAGACAGTAATCGATTTAGGTACTTCATGTAGTTGACAATTAATACCTATTGAGCCACAAATTAATTTTTATATATGGATATGGATAGTAAATAGTAACATCGATTAAAATCAGAATGACAAGTTAGAGCGTCATAGAGGGTTTTATTCCTAGACACTCTGACACTTAAATTAGCTAAGGTTATGGAGAATTATAATGCTAATAAGAATTGATCAATATATCTTTGATGTAGGAAGTATGTTCTTTATATAGAAGTTTGGATGACTCCTTATAAACTACTTATTTAGAAATACTGGTAGTTAGTGTTTGATTAGTACTTTAACCTTTTGGCATAGTCTATATTAATCATGGAATAGGACATGTCAAGTAGCTCATGTTGATGTTGACCTTCAATTGCTTAATAACTTAGGCAGGGTCGAGTTATGACTTTTTTTTGTTGTGTTTAGATTTAGGCCATTTTGAGGTGGCAATTTTGATTACTGTTGGTACCAGATGTCCCACTATAAGTATCAAATCTTTAAGTTCGATTTAGTATGTCAATCTACAAGCTTTGATAGTGTTATTGAATTGCAATATCTAAACTAAGCTATATTTGCAAATGCTATATTTCTGAATTTAATTGCTAAGTCATGCCAATATTGGCTGGAGCTTAACACAAAAACTCGCGAGCTTGAAATGGCTCTAGCTCATTTTTTTTTTACAAGCTCATCATCTGGAATATCCTTTTCCATATTTCTCAAAGAATTAACTATATTGTAAATTACATATTTTTTACACCCTTATACTATTAGAAAGCAATTAGAAAAGATGCGGTTCCAATCGATCCTAAATTGGTCGAGAATCAAGCAAAACCCTAAAAACCAAAAAGTGACTTTGTCCACTCTTTTGATCATATCTTAAGCTGCAGACATAATTTTTATATGATTCAATTGGAATTGGAAATTAGACTTCTCAAGCTTTCCAACAATATGTTTCATGTTAAATTCGCCTTCAAATGAGTGAGAATGGAACCTTGAAAGTCAAGTCAAAAAGGGGTTGGAAAAGTCAAAATTGTGTTTGAGGACCTAATTGAAGGTTTTACTTTTAAAACTTAATTGAAATTACAAAGTTCTAAGACCAAAGTGTAACTTTAGAAAATTTTAAGAATTAAATTGCAATTTATTATAGATCAAATTGAAATTTAAAATTATAAGAATTGAAGTGTAATTTTCCAAGGACTAAATTATTTAAAAATCATGGGTATCAAAACATAAAGTAGGGTCAAAAGTCAAAATTGCGTTTGAAGACCTAATTGAAGGTTTTACTTTTGGGACTTAATTGAAATTTTATAGAATTTTCAACACCAAAGTGTAACTTTAGAAAGTTTTAAGAATTAAATTGCAATTTATTAGGGATCAAATTGAAATTAAAAATTATAGCAACTAAAGTGTAATTTTTCAAGGACTAAATTATAATTTTAAAAATCATATGTATCAAACATAAGTTTCCGTAGACCCAAAGCGTAGTTTTCCATATCAACCCTCAATTCATGCGCACAATTTTTTCTTATACCATACGGCGCAATCTGATTAGTCCGAATTCTTTCCCCTATTTTGTCAATTTTGACAAGTGATGGACAAACGGTAATGCCCAACTAGCTTTATGGATTTATCGAATTACATGTTTTTTTCAAATTCTTGTATACCAATCAAATCACCTATCAAATTTAGATTCACCGACTGGATCGGTGCAGTAAATCAATAATTTCGATTTATATAAAAAATTAAAAATTAAAAAAAAACATCTCTCGTCTGAAAGACTAATTTTTAAAAAGTTGAGTCGGCTTTCTACTTTTTAAATATTCTTCATTTTCTTTTTTTACAAATTTTTTTGAACTTTTTTTTACTATTTTTTCTTTTATTTTTACAATTTGATTGGTTACTAAAATATTTTTTAAATTTAATCATATTTATATTTAAAGAGTTGTATTAATACCGTGTCTTTGTTTGAAAATTGAATTTAACAAATTCAATCATATTTTTCAATGTATCTTTTTATTTGAAAGCTTTTGAATTTCTCCTTTTTTTTTAGAATTTCTCCGCAGAACGCCCCGAAAGTGATATAGTTTATAAAATAAATTTTCTCTTATAGTAGGATTATAGGTCTGGCATTTATATTGGGCATCTTAAAACATAAGAGAATATATAAACAACTTAATCATGCAACTATGAGTGGAGAGTTTTCACAAGAGGAGATACGCAAATTATTATACCAATATTTTAACATACATCATTCATGTATCATTACAATATGTCATATAGTATCCAGTACAGTTAATGGACCCAAGAGCGTAGTTTTTTACACTACTCTAATCCTCTCATCATGACCTTAGCGTCGCGACAATCCTATTTCTCGTGAGTGAGCGAGATGATTCTGTGCTTGCTCAATCTTGATTTAGATCCGCAATTCTTTCCCCTATTTTTGTCAACTTTTTTTGTAACAATGGTGATTTTTGACGGAAAAGCGATAATAGCCAATTTCTAAGTCTTAGAGTTATGTTTATGCGTGTAGGTTCACAATGTGTTTTGTGTTTCAGTACTCTTTGATGGTACTGCCGAACTCAAGATCAGCAGCCTCTATTCATATATATTTGATTTTCGCTCCGAACGTGCAGTATCCGTGTTGATTTTGAAGCAATAAAAAGCCATTTTTAGGTAATAAAACCATGTTAAGACATAAAAGTAAAATGTCTGGTGTATCACAAGTCTCGTGGTCGTAGACCATCGCCTGTAATAATTCAAATTAAATTCTAGTGAATTTAATATATAAATTTAAAAGATATTAAAAGATATCATAATATCATTCATCACTCAGTCTGAAGAGGCTTAATTTTTAAAACAAGTGAGTCGGCCTTTCTACTTTTTAAAATATTCTCACTTTTCTTTTTTTACAAATTTTTTTTATGGAACTTTTTTTTACTAATTTTTTTCTTTATTTTACAATTTGATTGGTTATAAAAGGATATTTTTTTACATTTAATCATATTGTATATTTAAGACGTCGTGTATTAAGTACCGTGTCTTTGTTTTGAAAAGTTGCCTTTAGAGCAAATTCAATCATAATTTTTCAATGTATCTTTTGTATTTGAAAGCTTTTGAATTTCCTCCTTTTTTTTTTGTTTTTAATCTGCTCTCTAACCATATAGTCAACTTATATATGTTCTTGTATTTGTTGTCCTTTTTATTGATTTAGTTGCTGCAGGATTAGGTGAATATTTTTTTTTTATCTCTCTCTAACCATATATCAACTTATATATGTTTGTATTTGTTGTCTTTTTTTTGTTTCGTTGCTGCAGGATTAGGTGAATATTTTATTTTTTTTGCTTTTCTCCTTGGATTGAGTTTTTATTTTGTTGCTATTTTTTTTGGATTGAGTTATTTAAATTTTTTCCCTATTTTGTTGCCTTTATACCCTTTGATTACACGCCACTTTGATTATGTTGACTACACTTTTTAATTATAGATTGTTTAGGCATTAAAAAATATTACTGGTAACTCGCTAAAATGCAGATTGAAGGTGAATTTGATTCTCATTAAATACAAAATTTTACATTTTTTATCACCTTTTTGGCCTTTCTATTTATCTCTTTAAATAATAACTATGAATTTAGAAAAGAGTTAGAAAATATTAACTTAAAAATGTAAAACCATGCTCTGACTTGTGAAATTATAACATTTTGTTATTTATACTATTTAAAAATTTACTCTACCATTTGCTTATTTTTTATATTGCTGAGACAAAAGATTAGACAGCAAAGAAACAGAAAGTTAATTCTATATATCTATCTATTTCTGTTTAAATTTTGATTTACAGTTAAAAATCATAGATACATGTAGTGATACAAAAGATTATTAGATAATTTATTTCTCAATTTGTTTTCAAAAAAAATGAAAATGATTCAAATACAAGAGGGTAATTTGTTTATAGATATGAATTCTCCAAGTATTCAAAATAATTTCCTTAAAAATGACAGCTTTCACCTAAATGATAATTTGAAGATAAAAATAAGTCATTTGGGCTTGCTACTATTTTATCTATTTGAAATTTTATATATTATATATATATATATATATTGAATTTTTTTGTAATTGGTATATATATATTTTTTTTCTTTTTTTCTTTTATGTTTCATTGGATTTTTAGTTTCAAATATTAACATTTTCATTATTAAATAATTAAAATTATACAAAATTTTGTTATATAATTATTCACATTGCCATTTTTCTTTTTTTCTTTTATGTTTTCATTGGATTTTTTAAGTTTCAAAATTAACATTTTATTATTAAATAATTAAATTATACAAAATTTTGTTATATATTATTCACATTGCATTATTTGATTGTAGAATTTTATTTATATAGAATTATTTAGAATAAAAAATAGTGTTTAAAATTGTTTGAATTATAAACTCTAACTAAAAATTTGTTAGGATTAATTGAAATTTATAATTATTTAAATAAATTAATGAAATTATAATTTATATATAACACGGTATATAATAAAGTAACCCCTGGAAAAATAAATCAGTACAGTTTATATATTATAAATACTCATCATTTATGAATTATAAATTACAAAAAGACAAATTAATCCATGCAAAGGGTGGGGCTTCATCTAGTTAATATTATAAACAACAATACAACAAATCAATTACATAGAAATAAAACCTTAAAAACTCTCTTTTTAAACATTTAATATTATTTAAAATTTCATTTTAAACCTAACTAGATCAGATTATTAAAACAGCAAACAAAAAATCCAATATAAAAAAAAACCAGAAAAAGAACATATAAAAATCTTTAATCATTCTTTCTTTTTCGAATTTAAACTTAAATTTAAACTAAAACAGATTATTAAAAAAAAAATTAGCTCAATACATAGATTCACTCTTTTAATTTTCGCGAAAAACCTTGTGGCACCTACAACTTTCGTTTTGATCTATTGAATACTACAACTTATAGAATTATTTTTATTATAACTACTTTGATTGACCTATTGGCCACCTCAACTTACAAAATTAGATCAATTAAACACTTATTGGATAGTTAAAAAATTATAAAAGTTATAGTACCAAAAGCTATATTAACCATGTATCAAATCAATATTTTAAATATAAAAGTCAAAAACCTAAAAAATTACAGTTGCTTGCATGACGAGGTGTAAGATTACTATAAAAAATAAAGTTTAGGATGCCACTAGGTCGACTTTAAAATTTAGGGGTGTCACAAGATTTTTTTTGTTAAATTTCAAGGGCTAAATTATATATGCGGTCAAAAAAATTAAAAAAAAAAGAATTTATAATATATATAAAAAGTACGAATGAGTAGGACAACATTGGGATCACAAAAAACGCCTCTCTTAAATTTATATATTGACAAGAATACCATTAAATATTTTTAATTGTATTGGTTGTAAAATAATACTCCCTCCATCCCATTTTATTTGCATGGTTTGACAAAATACGTATATTAAGAATTTAGTCAACAAAAATTATTTTGTCTTTTTTTACCATTAACTCATTAAGATATTAAAAAAGTCTTTCATTTAATGAACAACCATAAAAGTTATTATAGAAAAATTAATTGTTTAAATTTATAAATTTGAAAACCTTACAAATTTTTTGGAACCTCCAAAAAGGAATAACAAGCAAACAAAATAGGACGCAGAGAGTAGTAATTTAATTTTGATTGGTTATAGTAATTTCTTATTTAAATCTAAAATTCATTCAACTACTTTTAATTTTCCTAATCAAATTAGATAAAAAATTAATTTTGATCGATTATATTAATTTTCTATTTAAATTTAAATTATAATTGGACTATATTAATAGCCTATTTAAATCTAAATTCCATGAAATTATATTAATTTTCTATAATTAAATCTAAATTCCTTTACATACAAAATTTACATATATTATTAGATTTTATAACTTCCTATTCATAATAGACTAAAACTTCCTATAACTAGCTAGCATGAACTCACTCGAAAGATATTTAAAATGTTTAGGCTCAAAAACTCAACAAAGTGTACAACTATATAAATGATCGTGCCATTTCAATATAAATATTAAAATAAAGCAAGAATACATACTTATAATATTCAACTATATAAATGATCGTGCCATTTCATCCATCCTATAGTAGAAAGGTATTTAACATAATTTATTTTAATATTCAACTCCTTTATAGTATTACTGTCAAACTACCTAGTAGCTTGAAAGCCACAAGAAATAAGAGAGTTATATCTGGCCGAGTTTTGGTAATCCATAGAAATCTCTTCCATAGAAGATGTTGAAATAACACGGGTAGGCTTTGGTGGAGCTGTGTTATCAAATAAGATCTTCCTTTGAGAGTTTCCTTTTGAGGAGACATGATTGAGACCTTAAAAGTGTTTCAAAATGATGTAGAAATAGAGGAAAGATACCAAATAAGAATAAGAGACAAGTAGATGTAAACTAGAATTCTAAAAATAAATTTATATAGATTTCTTTTCGATATGGGCGTGTTTGAATCAACACAACTAAGTTAATAAATTTCAAATCCTTGTATGAGAAAAAATTAATCAGCTCACCAATTCATCAAATCGATATCTAGGGGTGTGTCGACTTAAAGCATGGTTGTGTCATGCTCTTAAGAATAAATAGCCTACAGAGTTAGAGACAAACTTGGTCAGAAACTTAAGTGTGTTAAAATGAGTGGCTTGAGGACACGACCTGTAGGAGTTATGGCATGAGCATGTTTAGTTGTATCTCTATTCCCCTTTTTCCGTAGGCACCTGAATGCAAAAACATAATAAAACTTCTCACTAATAATGTCATTTTTCAATATTTATTTAGCTTAATCGATAATTCAAAAGTTTAAATACAAAAGTAAATAAACAAACTTTTGAAAAACTATACAACAACAAAATTATTTTCAATCAAATGCATTGAAGATTTACACTCTCCACCTCTCTCTATCTCTAACTCCAAATGTAGCTTAATATGTTGCCCTTTCACTTTGAAACTTCCTTTTACCTTGGGGTTTATAAGTTCAATAATTATATATAAGAAGACTTTAATGACTTCAAATTGGCCACTATATCTTGACTTTTGTTTACCTGGGAATAAAAGCAAGCGCTAATTATATAGTAATACCTTTGCTCGAGAAAATATGAATTTTAGTATTGGCTCTTCATCAAGGAAGCGTTTGGTTCGCTCCTTATATAGTTTAGAGTTAGCACATGCTTTATTATGAAGATCTTCCAACTCTAATAATTGAAGAAGAATTTCTTTTTCAACTCTATTATGCTCCAAGTTGAGTATCTTCATAGCCTAATAAGCCATGTGATGTAACTCTACGGGAAGATGACAATGCTTTTCAAAAACCAATCTATACCGGCACATCCCAATTGAGGTATTGTGAGTATGTGGTATGATCATAATGCATCCCTCAACTTAAAAGCCAAATCCTTTCTTGATGGTCTTACCGCCTTCACTAAAATTCCCTTGGTTTGCTTATTACTTATCTCAACTTGACTACAGGTTTAGGGATGATAAGGTGTTGTGACCTTATTATGTACCCATATTTTTGCATAAGCTTTTCGAAAAGCTTATTACAGAAATGACTTCCGCTATTACTAACAATTGCTTGTGGAAATTTGAACATGCCTCAAAAAAGCATAACCACATTTGCATGTTTAGTTTTTATAGAAATTCCCTCTACCCATTTGAGTGCATCATCAATAACAACAAGAATGTATTGTAAATACTTAGGAAAAGGACCTATAAAATTAATGCCCCAACATCAAATCTTTGCTAAATTATTGCTTTTTTGGATAAGAAAATTATATTTAGCTGAATAACAAGACTTGCAAAATTTGCTTGACAAATAGTTGTAAAAATTTGAAAAGGTTGAATTTTCTTTTGGTTTGAAAATTTTTAAAAATTTTGTTTGTCATAACTTTAACTTTTTACTTTTAAAGAGAAAATTCCCATGATTCCATCACAAAATTTAATTTTCATTGAGAAACGAATTAAAAAAAAAGCTTTTTAAAGTCAACAAATTAAAAGTACTTTTTCCTTGAAAAACACATTAACAATGCCATATAAGAGTGAAAAGTTTCATTTCTTTATAACTCTCTCATTTTCTTCATTTCATACTATCTCTAGATTCTCTCACTAGAAATTCTCTCTAAACTCTCTATTTAGCTATGTTATCTTCCTCTCGTGCAGCGTCAGCCACAGAAAATCCACGTCAAGACAACGAGACTTACATCTTCACGACTACTGATATAGAGGTATGCTTTTTTTTTTTTTTTTTTTTTTTCGATCTGCCTGATATAGAAGATATGAACTTTTTTTTTATTTTTTCTCTTATTTTGTAGCTTTCTCTTTTTTTTTTTTTTTTTTTTTTTGCTTCTCATATTCAGCAAATATAAAATAATTTTGCTTTTCATGTTTGGTACATATAGAAAATTTCAAAATGATTGATTTTCCTTTCTACTGTTGCGAAAAAATATGCATGCTCGCATTTTAAGAAATATAAAAAGATTAAATTTTCTTTTATTGTATCCTTCTAGTATTAAGATAATGGTTCCTAGATCAGATCTTGTCTTCTTATAACATTTAGATCTAGATGTAGATGCTCCTATTCAAAACATGTTGAATGCCTGGAGTCTTGGCTTTCTGCTTAACATGGACCATGCAAGCCATTGTAATAAGGATCTCATATTAGCTCTTACTGGGATGTATTGATGCTTTCTGTTTTTCATGTAGAGAGCTAACAGTCTTACTTGATGATCTGACTATGATTACAGGTTTGCATTTTGATACCTAACCTATAGAGACGTGTATGATGATTGAAGGTATTTCTCCTCCCAACAGATAATAGATCTTATGAGTGATGATCCTTCTTGAGATCGTGTGGATATCCCATTTCTATGGTTGCACTAATTGGTTACCGAAGCCTTTTCATATCTTTTCATAAAGATGTATACTGTATAGTAGCTCACTCGGATGATAATCTTGTTGATTATTGATTGCACTTTCTAGCATTCTAGCAGGAATAATGTTAACCTAACATTCTAAGGAGTCTCATCGACTTGGATGTATTGGCAGAGTATGACTTAGAGGGATATCATGTTATGTGTCATGTATGAGGACATGAGTCAGTATTCTCGTGGTATGCATTCATTTTTTCCATATTTTGATTATTTTCTTTCTGTAGTATTAGTCTCGTAAGTATCTACCATATACCCGTGCCATTTTGAGGGAACCTAGATTAGCATCATTTCTCTTAAAATTATTATAGCATAGTGAGAACGTCGAGTCTGCTTCAACTAGGAGTCTATATGACTTTAAATGGCACTTCATATCTTTAGTTGCCTATCAGTACTGTTTCACTTCTTTGCTTTGCTGTCAAAATGGGAATCGATGAAGAATGATTTTCAAAACTTTAAGGCAAACATATAGGTTAAGAGATTTCTAACAGTATGCCAAGTTTATGAAACTAAAATTGTCTCTTACGATTCATCATTTGAGTCTCTTGATGAGATATTCTAGAGATTGAAATGTCCATCTAATGAGCGTAGCATTAATAGTGATGACAATGATTGGATGTAATATTAGGCCCTGTCAAATGATATTGGATTTGTCAATGGAATAGGAACTTGTGGATGTTGTAGAAATTCAAACGATGTACAAATATCGGGCCCTTTCAACCAATTAAGAGAAAATTAACGCAGTGGAATAATAAAAATGGGACACACAGAAATTTACGTGGTTCACCCTTTAACTGTTAGGTAACTGTTAGTAGGGCTACGTCCACGAAACAAAAAACCGATAAATTCTTCCACTATTAAAAAAATAGCTAGGCTTACAAAAGAGAGTAATTTACAAACATAGTTTGGCACTCACAATGGTTTTCCCCAAATTACCTCACTATTCTCTCTACCCGAGTTTTAGAAACCCATTCTAAAACCTAAACTTCTCAAAAAAACTCTTTCTATCTCTCGGTGTTGTTGTATATGTTGAAGCTCTAGGCACCATTCCTATTTATAGGAGAGAGGTGGAAGCTTGATTAGGGAGAAGTGGATCTGATTAACGCATATCCACCTACCAGCGGATCACCTTACCAAAGACTTCCTTTTTTTTTTTTTTTTTCTTTTCAAACAGATACTGTACCTACCATTTTTCATTTTCAACGCAAAGTGGTGGGGTCTACCACGTTTTCCTTCATCTTTTTTTTTTTTTTTTTTTTTTCTTTTCAAACTACATGTACCTACCATTTTCTATTTTCAACAAAGTGGGGGTCCTACCACGTTTTCCATTCTTCTTTTTTTTTTTTCAAATGTGGGTCCCATTTGAGTGGGCACCGCACAACAAAACAAAACCCACAATTCAATGAATCCATCATATTGTAGTATATCCATATACGGTACCAAATTAATTATACATATGTATTAAAAATTATAATTGTAATTCAATTTGTTTCAACACAATGTCAATTTTAATATTTGCAATTTAATCACATAATTCCAATGCATTTGAAATGCAAAACTCAATTTTAATTAAAATTTCATCTTATACTTGCAATTCACCGTACAATTAAAATTTCATTTCTAATTTTAATTAACACTTGAATGGACTAACGAAAATGCACAAGTTATTTGTATATTAAAACCTTTGAATTGAACAACATTAATTATTTTATGAGTTAAAAATTTAAATTTTACAATTTAAATTAAACCTATGTCATTTTTAAAACTTGCAATTTAATCACATAATTCCAATGAACTTCTAATTCTAAAAGATTAAAATTCACACTGTAATTTTCAAATTTCATCTTACACTTGCAATTTCAATTACAATTATAATTTCAAATCCAATTACTATATATAAGGACTAATATAATTGCACATGTTATTTGGATACTAAACCCATATATGGTATCACATTAATTATACTAAGTGTTAGAAATTGAATTGCAATTTGTAATTCAATTTATTTCAACATCATGTCAATTTTAATATTTGCAATTTAAACATATTTTAAATGAACTTGTAAGATAAAAAAAATTGGAACTCAAAATTCAATTTTAATTAAGATTTCACCTTATATTTGTTATTCCATTATACAATTACAATTCTAATTTTAATTTCAATTACCATTTGTATGGACTAATGTTGTTGCACATGTATAGAATTGTAATTGTAGTTGAAATTAAAATTAGAATCGGCACAAATTAGTATAATACATTTGGTACCTTATAGGGGGTTATACCATAACATGGCTAGTTCATTGAACTATCTCAAAATTTTAATTGTTGAACCTAAATTGACCCTCGAATCACCAGTTTCCAACTAGTTTCAATTCTGATCAGTTGTTGTTTATTACATGGTAATATTTGCATGTCTTACCATAACTTGTTTTGTCATGGCACAAAGCAATAATCACACTTAAAATTTTTTCCAATGCATTTAATGTCATCTAGTCTTACACAATTTTCAAAGTCACTTCAATGTGGTTTTATTCTAGTTCTAAAGGATACATAAATAATTATGTATGTTTCAAATTCAAATTAGTTGCTCTGACTCAAAATATAAATTGTTTAAGGTTTTTGCACAAGTATTAAGAAAGCAATTAATTCTTATAAATTATAACAAAACCAAAGATAATTTGATCAGATAACCCACTATCTCAAAACCATGAGTAACTTGTGAAGGTATTTACTGTATCTAATGCAAATAAGAGTAACATTGAAAAAAAACATTATTTATTATTCCTTAAAGACTTCTATTTTGGAACAAAATAATCACCCAAAAATAACTTATTTTGGGATGGAGGAAATATCATTTTTCAACATACAATATTTCTCAAGGATATTAATACATTTTGTAAAGGTTTATAGAATAATTATTCTCTCACACCATTTGTATATTGTGCCACTATTTATACAAGTAGATCTTAACAGCTAAGCATAGATACAACTAAGAGTTGATAATACATATGTAACAACGTATATAACAACTTATGTTTATCCCGTGGATTTGGATGACACAATCGTTGATGCCACAGAGTCTGTGAAGTCCCTTTGGCAACTAGACTTTTGGCACACAAAGGAGAAGAGGTGGACATCGGTGGAAATTCATAGAGATCACTAAGATTATTGCAATTGAGAAGTGGTTTCCAAGTCTGCAGGTACTTCACATAAAAACCAAATGGATCAAATTCAATAGAACAATGATTATCTCGGGTAAATTTCTTAACAGAAAGAAGATTATTTGTCAAAGAAGGCACAAGTAGAACATCTTTTAAGTGAAAATTTTTAGCAGATGAACACAAAGTTGACTGACCAATATAGGAAATAGAAGAAGAGAGACCATCACCAAACATGAGAATATCAATACCAAGATAGGGAGAAGAATGAAGTAAATTACTTATATTTGGAGATATATGAGAAGTTGCTCCTTTATCAGCATCCAGAAAAAAGAGGATCATTCTTACAGTTGGATGGCTGTAAAGGAACGATTTAAAGGTTCAAAAACGAAAGAGGAAGTGGTTGGTGAATAAGAAGTGAATCGATGATAAAGAGGACAATCTCTTACACTATGGGTAAAGTCAAAACAGATTGGCACTGAATGGAAGCTGAATAATGAGATTATGGTCAAGGACCTAATAAACTATTAGCAAGAGATGATGTAGGGAAAAACAGTTGAGGCTGAGAATAGCGGTTATGAGAGTAATTTTGTCTCCCTCTGCCTCGATTGTGGTTTGAAGGTTGATAATAAGCTTGCTTATTATTATCTTGGTAAAAATTAGAACGGCTATTATATTGTGAACGGCAACTTCCTCGTCCACGATAGGGCTAAATTGGGGTTGAAGGACAAGTTATGGCAGCAAAGGCACTTCGATTAGGTTTGACAAGCAAATTCGAAAGTGTACAAATAGGCAACAAGTAATAAAGAGTGAATAGAATATCATCCCATAAAAATTGTATACCAAGTATCAAAATTATACTAACCTATTATTATTTAAATGATAATAGGAAGAATAAATTTAAAAATAAAAGAAATAAGAGAAAACAATGAGAAATCAAACAGGATAGTTTGATGAAAAGGAATTAAGGATTAAAAGATACTAGGATGTTGACTTCACTTAATTCTATCTAATTTATTCTATTAGTTTGAAAAGCAATTTTAATTATTCAAGAAGGAGAAACAACCCTAAAATTGTTAATAAGCTCTCCCGATGTATTATTAGCTATTTTAATCTAGTTTAATTACCTATCTTTCAATAGCATAATCAAACATGAATTAAATCATTAAATTTAATGGTTGTTTATGTGTTCATAACCTAAGGTCATTAACTTATGAAAATCCTATGAGTCAAACCATATAGCTTTCGCATCAAGTTATTATTTTCATGTAATTTATTACCTTTTTCATATCAAAAATTCTTCTCCTATTAGTGATTAATAAAATAAATCAATCTAGGGGAGAAACTATATCTGGAGGCATTAAGTTCAATAGTAAATTATATCATGAACAAAGAAAACTAAATCTAATATTATAAATTGGAATCGACATTAAGCTACGTAAAATCCCTAGTATGTGAATTTAGTTCAACATAGCAATTAAATAAAACTCAATCAAACTTGTAAATAATTCCAAAGTCAATGTGAATATTGAAAATAAAATAAGATTAAGCGTTTAGAAAAAAACCACTAAATGAATGGCTTGAACGACTTCCTTGAATTTTTACTTAAACTTGAATTCTCGAAGTCTTAAAAGAAAGAAAAGTATGAAAAGAGTAGAACAAAATATCTAAGATCCAATATAAAAAAGTATTGTAGTGATCCCTCTTTATATAGACTTCGTAGGGTGTCTTTAAGTTCGAGTATGAAACTAACTGCCTAATTAGGAAGAAATAGGATTTGATTTAGTCTAGTATTTTTTTTCAATTAAAAGTCTTTTTTGGTCAAATAGGGGGTGAAACTCAAACAAGGTAGGCTTTCTACTATTCCCATGCAGCTCCATACACAAGACACGTCCAGACTTTAATTCTACACGGACTAAATAATTAAATTTAACCCACTTGAAATTTCAACTTTCTTGGAGACACGGTCATGTAATATGACACGGCCAGGTCATGGACTTTGCTAACTTGGCCATATTGATCTTTTATCTTCTACTTCAGCTTCAACCTTCTTTTATGCAAATCTTGGCTAATTTCCTGCTAAAAACTTAAAGAAACCCTTCAAATCTAGTAAAAGTCAAGGAAGCTTTATTAAAAGCCTAAGTAAACCTAAATAAAAATTAAGTAAAATAATGAAAACCCACAAAGATCCTAATAAAAACTATACTGAAAATACTAATAAAAATAACACGGGTTACTGGTGGTTTGCTTTTGACGAGACTGAAGACGCAACCCTTGGAGGTAGAGTGATGTTCTTGCTTCAACCAAGGTAGGGAGAGGCTTCTGGCTACTAATATTTACGACCACATTCCCATATTCAGCTGGAAGCTCTTCAAGAACTTGCATAATGAGATCTGACTCTAAAATGTTATGACCAATGGATGTTGGGATTATAATTGATTCCGAGTGGGGCCCGTGGAAAATACCGGTAGTAAAAGTAAAATAAAATTACTATTACCACATATACCTCTAATAATTTCATATTGGATATTGACGATCGAATCCACCAGAAATAATAACCACGGTAAAAATTAAATGATTACCGTAAATGCCAGATGAAAAATAAGAACACTGAGATTTACGTGGTTCAAATCCACCAGAAATAATAACCACGGTAAAAATTAAATGATTACCGTAAATGCCAGATGAAAAATAAGAACACTGAGATTTACGTGGTTCACCCTTCAACTGTTGTGGTACCTCCACGGGACAAAAACTCCGAATAATTCTTCTACTAAAAATAGTAGGCACAAAAGAGATTACAAAAATAGTGGCACTCTAAGTGTTTCTCAAAAGCACCCCAAAAATTACAATCCTCACTATTTTCTCTCATTCCCAATTTTAGAAACATTTTCCTAAAATTTTCTACACTCAATTGTGTATTCTTATTATATGTTTTTGTACATATTGTTTGAGTAAACCTTCTCCTATTTATAGGAAAAGGAGATGCGTTAATCAACGCAACTGCGCGCAATTAACGCAATTGCGCAGCCTTCTTTGAATAAGAAAAAAAAAAGTGTCTCCCTTTTTCTTTTTTCTTCATTCAAACGTGTGTGGGTCCCACACGTTTGAATCTCCTTTTTTTTTTTCTTTGACCAACAAACAAAACGTATTTATTTTCTTTTTCTTTTTCAAATGTATGTGTGGGTCCCACATGTCGGCGGGATCCACAACAATGGAAACAAGAGAGTCATAGATTATTTTCAATTTTTGAAGATATGCATCAATGGATAACTCATCTTTTTTGTACTATAAAATTCAGCCTTGAGTTGTAAGAGCCTAGCATGAGCTTGATCGTGAAACAGGGTCCCTATGGCCAACCAAGCTTGTCTAGCAGTTAAGGTAGCATTTGGTTTGAGAAAACCTCGTAAAACATCAGTTGTAACATTGGCTTGAATCCAAGTAAGAATAATAGGTCAATTTGTTTCCATGTGGCAAAAGTAGGATTTAGAATAAGGGTACCATCAGGTGCAGTAATATTCTCAGGAGGAGGATCGACGTCGGTATCAATGTGATCATACACATCATAACTCTGAAATACTGGAACAATAATGGATTTTCACAGTAGATAATTTGTGAAGTTAAGAGTCTCACCTACGTAGTTTTTAGTATTGGAAATGTTGAAGGATGGATGTTAACGTGTTTTAGGCAAAGAAGATGTGGAATCATTGGTGAGCGAGGCAGAAGAATTAGATTTGGAAGTTAATGAAAGATCATCATTAGTGTTGGAAGTCATGGCTGAAGGAACGAAAGAAAATAGAGAAAAGAAAAAAAAAAAAACTAGAAGAGAAGGAAACTCAGATGCAAGAGAACACCTAGACTCTTATTGTAGCTCTGATACCATTTGAAAGTTTATAGAATAATTACTGTCACTATCATTTATACATCGTACCACTATTTATACAAGTAGATCTTAACCGCTAAGCATAGACACAACTAAGAGTTGATAATATATACATAACAACATATATAACTTGTGTTATCCCATATTCATATAATCCTATGCATTTAACTTTACAAACTCACTTATAATCCAGCTCATAAATGGTAATAATCCGAATATTTAACTTCTAATTCAAATTATTTATTAATGTCACTTGAATGTGGTTGTTATTCTCATTCTAAAGAATATATAGAGAATTATATATATTTCGAATTCAAATTCTCATTTTTCAATGCACAATATTTGTCAAGAATATATTATAGTCATTTAACTTTATAAAATCACTTATAATCCAATTCATAAGTGATAGTATCCGACTCATTATGCTCCAACCAACAACACACTTTGTCATTTTGACAATAAATTATTATTATGGAATAAGGAGAATATTATTTTCAATTCCTCCTTTTAAAAAATATTTTATAAAAATAAGAAGATATTGTTATAGAAATGAGAGACAATATTCCAACACTACTCAATAGTGAAAATTACATCATTTATGGGAACAAGAGAATGAGTCCACTCGCTTAAATATAAGGCACTAAAATTGGAGTAGAATAGGACAAAGTATAATATGATCCCTTCACGTGGACCATAATTTGTTCCCTTCTGACCCAAGTCTTACTTGGACATATCCGATGCATGTATTTAGGTTTTAAACATTAAAGGTGGGTTTAGGGTTTAGCAAATTGATGTCGCAATGTTATTTAGGTTTGACGCAAGAAGCCAAGACCTAGAAAATAAACCTAATTACTTTTTGGGGGGGCAATGGTTTGCCTATTTTGCCGTAGGCATTCAATGCCAACTACTCTCTCCGTGCCGAAATATAAGTTTTTTTTAAATAATTATTTTGTCTCAAAATATATATTATTTTGAGTAGTTTAAGGAGAAATAAATGATATTTTTTCAATATTTCATTTATTCACATGAGGTAAAATAAGTACCTTCACAAGTTATTATCGGTCTTGAAATAAAAGATAATTTGATCAAATTACTCTTAATTTTATAATTTAAAAAAAATAATTATTTCTTTAATCTATATGCAAAAATCTTAAACACTTATAACAGTACAAAATTAGAAATTAATTGAACGAAGCTAAATTGCATTTACTTATTAAATAGTCAAATAAAGTATTATCCTATCCATATAGAATAATTCAGAAATTTAAACAAGTTAAACCAAATTTAAATTTTATTACTATACTATGAAAAAAAAAAAAACAGTTACAAAGTCATTATTCAGACTCTTTACTTTTCTTTTATCTTTTTACGTTTTCCTTTCTTTCTTTATTCTTTTTTTTTTTTTTCTGTTCTTTATTTTAATCTTCTTTTCTATTATCAAGCTCGTCCAAGCCACCTTTCTTCGCGTTCCTTCCTTTTCGGTTGTGACTAAAATCAAAATTAGATTGAAGAAAACATACGTAATTTTCGGCTATAAATTTCTAAGTACTATTCTGCGTTTGTAGGAATTTTCAGAGCTATTGAAGATGGCATTTTGAATTTATAGGAACTGTTGTAGTTGTTAATTTTTAGGATGAAAAGTTTTTAAACCCAACTTGAAATTATGATTTGAAAAATTTTCAATCAAACCAAACTCTTCGGTCAATGAAATAAAGAGCTTATTTGATTTAGCTATTCATACTAACTGATAGTTTGTAGCAATTTTGATAGCTAATTAATGACTGATAGCGGCTAGATCTAGATGATAAATGTTTGTGTTTGATAAAATTTTTGCAAAGAAATTGTTAAAACGTAGATTGAACATTAAAGATGTAATTGTTTTTATTTATTATGATGTATAATATATATTTTTTAAAAAAAAATTAAGCTGAATATTTTTTTTTTCACTTTAATGTGTTATATAAAATGAATAGTACTAATTAATGTAAAATAATATTTAATATAAATTTAACATTTTTTAAATAACTACAAATAAAATAATAAAAATATTAATTTGAAAAAAATAATTTTTTTAGTAATTATTTTTATAAATTTAACAAAGTTCAAATATAAAATAAATACAAATCAACTACTAGGTGATATAATAAATTTTCAAAAGGTAATTGATGAAATTGATAGTTGATTGAGACTTGTATTAGCTAATGGATGCTGAATAAAATCATTTTCCAATACTTACAATCTAAACGTTGTATATAAATTAGCTATCAGCTATATGAAATATCTAAACTAAACATCCTCAAAATGAAATTAAACATAAAAAAAAATAATAGTATGATGAGGTTGATTTTGCAGTTTGTTACCAAAAAATAATTACACTTCAATCAATAGACATAATGATAAGTTTTCAGTAAGTTTCTGTTATTTTATATGCTTCTATTACAAGTTCATTTAATAATTGATAAAAAGGTTTTTAACTATTAAAAATCTACTTGCCATGAAAAAATCATATGTCTAGATAAAAAAAAAAAAAAATAACGCTTTGATTCATTTTTAGACTGTCTAACTATTTTGAAAATATTTTGGTAAATTTTAAACAAAACCAAATAAATCAGGTTAGTTTCATATGCATTGTGAATGCTACTCAATCATGGTAGATGGGAGTGTGATGCTGTGTCTGGCAAGAAGCTCATGCTACTGAATTTGACAAATAAAACAAGCAGTTTAGTGGGATTTAGCAGTTGAACTATTTACTATGAGAATTTTTACAGGGGAAAGGCAGACAACATGACATTTTCTATATCGCTCGCCCATCATACTCTGGAAATAGGTTGCATAAAAGCATACGACCAATGATGACTCACTATTTTGTTGTATAATTAGAGCATTTCTGATACGACCATGGATTGTGGCTGATGTGTTTTAATAAATAGAAGTTGTGGATGGTGATATGACTGAATATGTATTTATAGATATTAGATTTTAAAAATGGTTCTCGAATGGACGAAAAAGAAATCAGTTTCAACGCAAGAAGAAGTTTAAGCGCAAATAAAGGAGAATGCATAAAGGAAAATAAAAAAAATAAGAAAAAATGAATGAATAGGAAAGAAAACAAAAAACTGAGTCATGTTGTCTAAAAGACTCTCTGAAAATAGAGAGCGTGATAGATAATGTCTTTTTTATCTTTTTGACTATTCAGACTCACACACTAAATAGACAATAGCTTTGGAAAAGGTTTTTGGTTTTAACCTTCAATTTTTCAGACGTTGCAAATAAATTAACTCAATCAACGATTGCATTGAACAT
The DNA here is from genome assembly GCF_014843425.1 of Jatropha curcas. The sequence continues at coordinate 924,894 of NW_023590593.1, forward strand.
GCTTTTAGTTTTATATAAAGTGCGTTGCACGTGGACACGTTGTTAAGACTAGTTAATTTAATTTTTATTAGTAATTTTATTAATTTTTTATTTAAAAATTTTCTAATTTAGTAAATTTTAGTCCTTATTAATAATAAATCTACATAACTAATGTTAGTTGAGTTGGAGTGGTTGAGATTCATTTTCTCTTAACTAAATGTCTTGAATTTGAGCTTTTGGTATGAAAATTGTCACGCTGGGTGAGTTGCCCCTATCATGGGCCCTACAGTACTTGAGCCAGGCATAGTCGGTATCGGTAATAGATCCAAAATAATAAACATACATAATGCAAAAATTAAAATATTTGTCCTTTTTTTTTTTACATTTTAATATTAGCATGTTATTCTTTTGCTATCATAATAAAGTATTTAGTCCTTAGAATTTTAAATCGAGTAGATAAATTATAGATAAATATTTGTCATTCCTTTAATTTTAATATTAAGATTCCAATTAAGTTAAAATATTAATTATTTATTAAAAGTTCTAATTGAGTAATATTACTCTTTTTTTTTAATACTATGTTTATATTGTTCTCTAATAAATATATAATTATGCATACTAATTCAAAAATAACCAAGAAAATTTTAATTAGCAGATCAAGGGCAAAATAATTGATACCTCCATGATCTAGAAAGAGAATGTTAGAGCAAGAAGGCTTGGATTGGTAAAGTCAATGAAATACAACCAAATCTCTTTATTTCAAACAAAAGTAAAATACAAAAAGAAGCACTAAAGGAAAAAAATATTACAATCGTTTTTTTTTTCATAATAATTAAATTAAAATTTTAAGAAATTGTTACATTTTTACTACTTCAAAATCAATCCAATATTAGATTAAGAATAAAAAATTTAATGCCTTCATTGTTTAAAAGGAAAATGATAATATAAAAAGTGTATTGCATGTTGTTTATACTCATTATTCATACTAATGATTTTTAATATTAAGATTCTTAATTTTAATATAATATATGTAATCCAAAATATATATTGATATAAATATGTATACCAATTCAAAAATAATCTATAAAATATATATTGATATAACTATGCATACCAATTCAAAAATAATCTATAATAATTTTATTAACAAAATGATTAATACCTCATAATTAAGAAGGAGATCATAGAGTAAGGAGTCATAATCTAAAATAGTCAACAACATAAAATTACAAAGTTAAAATCAAATAATAATAATAATAATAATAATTTTACAAACCGCACCTCTTCATGAATGAAGAGACGTTTGAAAAGTGAGAGTAATGTCGTCTCTAGTTTTATATTTTTTTGACTATTATGCGTTACCTCCACTGAACACACTTAAATAAGACATATAAATGTAACTCTCTATGGAGACCCAAAATGTGATATAATTGATGGTTTTTAAAACCGTAATATGACAATTTTTATCAGACGTTGCATATTTTTGAGATCCCTCAAGCCAAATTTAACAATCATATCAGAGTCTGTATTTGAACAATTGAACAAATGAAGCTTTTTTAAATGATTATTATTAAAATATAAACGAAAAGAAAAATGCAGTAAACCCTGCATCAAACAAACGTGGAAGACAGCCCGTGGATTAAGAACTACTAGTATTAAACCTTCTAAAGCCCCATGTTTTATTAGATCACTTAATTTCCCTCTAATCTGTAATACTAATTCTTTATTAAAAATTTTCTAATTTAGTAAAAACTCTTTTAATAAAAGTTTACTAATAAATTATTAAAATATTGAGAGACTTTGGCATTGAACATAACTAAAAGAAATAACTGTATTTATGTATGTGAAGTTGTGAAGGAAGTGAAGCTATAATGTAGAATTCCTTTTCAGTATTTGTCATCAATTAACTAAATTTGTCTTGGAAAGGTGTTGAGCTTTTTGTGCTCAAAGCAAAAAAAACCAATATGTTCTGATGGAATTAACGCTGGACTTACTAACTACACTAAAGTAAATTGCCAGGTAAGTGGAGGTGTCACCAAATGTAGTGTTGTCCCCTCACTATACAAATCATAGCTGCTGCGCGCTTACAAGATACAACTGAATGTAGTCCTAGAAAGAGAGTCAAAATATTAAGTCGGTATCGTGTGAAACCAATAAGACCATCCAACAACTAAAAAAAAATTCACATATTTATTTGCATATGAGAGGATCTCCAAAACATATTAGCTTTAGTCACTATATAAATTTTTTATTTTACATTTATAATAAGACTCAATTAAGCAAGTCATATTATCATTTTAGAGGGTCATATACATAATAAGATAATCCTAATAGTCCTTAAAAAATATTATGAAAATAATTAAAATCGCAGTAGATAAATTGATAGAAAGAGTTTATATTTATTTGTCCGATTCCTTTAATTTTTAAATATTAAGATTCCCCAAAAATAAGTTTAAAATTATTATACACCACTTAATAACTGTACCTTTACAAGGGTTCATCACACTTGGATCCAGATATTACTCTTTTTTTTTAAATAACTATGTTTATAAATAGTTTTTCTCATAATAAATATAATATATTACACTATGCACATGACATAATTTATCAAACAAAATTGAGACAACGAGAGAGGGAAAAAATGTTAGAATATAAACGTCAGATGCTATACCGCCCGAAGCATAAAAATGAAATTATTGAAATACCACAAGTTCCAGAATGACCCTACTAAGGATAAGAGATATGTTTAGATGCATAGGAAATGGCAGAGAGAATATGAGAGGTAAAGGTCAAGACCTGAAAGAGCATATCAATCCTAATCATCTTTATTTCAGACCCAGACTCGTACACCAAATATCCACAAACACCCTGTAACGCCCATCTACTATTATGGCATAGAATAAGTGGATTTATCAATCGCTCTCATTATATGCTTCTAAACTCTCATAATCAATTACACCAATTATAAAATATATACAGCAACATTGCTTTTGAGCAGTGAATTTTACTACCCTCAACCAAAATGCATCAAAAATGACACTCCTGACTATCTTTAGATTCACATCTCAATACAAAAGAGGTTTTTGAGATAAGCCATTTCGCATTTGAATTTTTAAAAATGAGGATTAAGAGTCGATAATATAGTGACAAAAAGTGTATTGGCATGTCTGTCCAATATGTTATATACTCACAATTTTATTTCATACACCTCATGAATTTTTAAATAATTTAAGATGTCTATATACTATATTATATATAATAGTTACACTAGTAATCAACCTCAAATATATATTGATATAAATATAGGTATTGTATTGAAAACATGAACAGCTGTCCACCCCCAATTCAAAAATAAATCCTATAAAATATATATTGGATATAAACTTACTTAGTCAAGACCATAAAACCAATTCATAAAAAGTACAAATCTGGATAAATAATTATAATTAATTATACACAAGCCAAAAGATCTTGATAACCTCAAATACGGAGTTGAAACCTGTCTTCCACATTACAGAATTTCTCTTAGAAAACTAAAATGAAAGGAAAGGTATTCACTGAAGAGTAAGGAGTCATAAATTCGGTAATAATAATGTCGAACAACATCCATTAACATGACCACCCTTATATATTAAAATCAAATAATAATAATAATAAATAAGTAACATGAATAAATAATAATAAATACTTGAGAGTTTAATAATCTTATTTTGCCATAAGATGAAAATATATGCAAACTACTTGAACACTATAAGTGTAGAGATAGGCTTTAAAAATAAGTAAAATAAGTGAATTCATAAATAATCAATTAAATTAATAATGAATAATTTTTTTTGTTTTGTTTTTAATAGATACCCTAAATTAATTTCCCATATCAATATGACCTCGGAGTCTATAATATGCGCCATAAGTAATATATAACGCCAAAAATATTCGAGCACATTATATCCACTCTCTTTAAAAATCAAATCTCCTTGCTATACTTGCCTTATAATGTTATCATACTGTCAATCATTAGAAAAGCAAGGAAAAGTTTTGCTCGCTTAATTCATAAGGCCAACATAACCTAAGGTAACAACAGATTTTATACTATTAAATCTCACACAAAACAAATAGAGAGAATTATTATAACGCACAAGAAGGAATCTGTTGGCGTTTACATTATTATTAATTAACACGATGAGAGGATTGGTGCCCTGGATCTAATGGATACTACATATGTGGATGCGAATAAATATATGTCCTGTTATTGATACGAAGAGATTGATAAGCCAATTCAATAATAAAACGGAAAATGTTTTGTGTCCTCATTCAAAAATAATATAAATAGTCGGGTCCGCGCAATAAGCTACTAAATTCTCAAACACTCCAGTTTTTGTTTGTCCGTGTTAATGGACGCAAAGATGCACACTAAATTTTCACCTTAATTGCGATGATTTGCTATAAACAAGATAGCCTGTGTATTAACTTTGACCCTAACAGTACATAATGTCACCGGAATGGATTATTACATATCGATTCCCTCAAATATACCCTAGAGGTGGAGGTGTGTGTGTGATTAAAAGATGAAAAAGGAACGCCAGCCGTGTCTACTCACAGCGCAAGGAAACATGACCTTAGATAGAAATTACACCTTAAGATCGTGTGTGGAGTGATAGATAGACTGATTAGGAGAGAAAGGAATATATAGATTCTCCTTAATATACCGCATGTTGCTTAATACCCTAACTAAATATATGATGAAAGTTAAGATTTCCCTCACATAATTTAAATCGAGGTGTATCTCCAAAGTTCAGCTCATTAGGAATACTCTCTTTGTACTTTTTCTATTTAGGTATGAATATTCCTCGTAATTCCTTTTTATATGGGTGTAAGGGTGTCGTCTTCTGATCATAGGTACAAGAATTTTATCTCGGACGCCTAAATTGTCATATTTTGGAGGGAATATCGAACGCAACAATTTGTTATTCTAGTCAATTCTATGAGAAATTATAAGGCTCAACAAGAGGAACAAATTACATACAGCCAGATGCGATGACGATGTTAGAGATTGTAACCCGAAGATCATTCCGAGACGCATTACGTGAAAGAAGTTGGCTACGTGGTTAGATAAGGCGGATTCAAACAGGTATTTAATATTGTAAGGATTAGAGAGAATAAACTTCACCTTACTAAGGGGCCGAGCACAGAGTAGGCCTAATGGTGTATTTTTTATATAGAGAATTTTATTCGAAATGACAACTTTAGGATACAAGCCAATTTTAAATATGGAAATTAATAAACAAGGCAAATTCCTACAAATCTGACATTAATTGAAGATCATGAAGACCATTGAAGATTTTAGTGGTTAGTATGTTAGGATTTATTGTAGGATAGAGAGAATATTCACTTATAAGCACAAAATTATTTCTTCTCTCTTTCTCTCAAAAATAATTTTCGGAAGTTTCCTTGAAAGTTAAAAATCGCTTTCTTTAATTCACTTACCTAAATAAAAGAGATTTTGACCTAATCATTTTTTGTAACAAAATTTTTTAAAAAAGATTTTTATACTTTTCATTTTCGGAAACTATCTTTATAAATATCTTGCTTTTTATTCGCTTACCTCAATGAAAGAGATTTTATCTTAACCATTTTTGATAACAAAATATTTTGAAAAAGATTTTTATATCTTTTATTTTCGGAAACTATTTTTTATAAGGAAAGTCCAAAATCTTGCTTTTATTCACTTACCTTAAAAGAAAAGATTTTGACTCAAAACATTTTTGGCAACAAGATCTCGGTATCTCCTAATTTTGAAACGTCAAAATTCGTATTTAAAAGCTAAAGATTACACTTTCTAAAACAGGATTTTCATCCCTCTATAAAAGGCATCTTTCCCTTTTGAAGACATGAGTGTTTCTTTTAAAGAGTAAGAATCCATTGATCAAATATTTTAATAAGAATCCATTGATCAAATATTTTAATCTCTTAAAACTTGCTCTTAACCCCACTTTATTTCTTTTCGTCTTTTTGCTTCACGAAATATTTTTAAGACAAAAAAAAATTTTATGACAACATCTTTTGAAAAATAGTTCTGTTCTTTAAAACGATTTTCTAAACTTAATTTCTGTTTTCCTGTGCTTATATTTGCATTTCTCTCTATCTATATAGATTCTGTAATCTGTTGTACAACCACCTCATTTTGAAAAAAAATAGGTTATTAGTTCTCATGCCTACACCAACTAATTTTTCTAAAACGTCTAATATTTCTTGTGTCCATGATGGGCGAATACTAGTTTGCTATTTCTTTTGCTATCACTCCATAATTATAGTGAATTCTGTACCCCATCTGTTGTTATCGTAGAGAGGCCATAATTTTCCATAATGTAAAAACTTTTGTGTAGGCTAGGAAACCTTTAGGTGAAAGCGAGTAAGCTCCATGAAACATATGGTTGTTAAAGTCAATGTCTGATGCATTCAAACATGAGCTTAGCCGTTGATGAGGATTCTGAGTATTGTTCGTTGTATTTTAGAGTTTCCTGATATAAACCAAGGTATTTGGGCGCTATAAAACAGAAATGGTGTCTTGAAGGTGACTAGAAATACCTTGTGGGAAAATATAAGCCTGGGAAACAAAGGGTAACAGCGATTTCTAGCTATATGAGATCTATTGCATTTCCTTTGTTAATCGTGAAGTCATGTAGTTTTTATCTGTAATCTCCTTGCATTCGACAGAGATACACAAAGTTCCACACGTGGAAAAGATCTCAAGAATGATGTTTCTGCACGGATAGCTGGTACTGGTTTATGTACCCGCGAGTAGCTGCCTTCCATGCCGAGGAAAATACACTCTCATTATAATCTGCTCGGTTAATCTTTTTATGTTTCTCGCGACCCAGCTAAGATATCTTCTGCCACTTTGTATTTCTCAAATTAATATTCTCTATTCACTTGAGTTAATCTTTTAAAACAAAATACCTGGCACATTCCTTCAAAAAAAATGTTCTCAGATTTTTCTTTAAGAGTTGGTTTTTATATTCTTTGTGTACAGCTAAACACTAAATAAATGCTTTTAATCTTTATTGCAGCACTCCTATGAATCATTAAACATAAAAACTCACATGAGAGTTTGCTGACTAAATATTAATGTGAATTATAAGAGCCCAAAGCCCTCTTAAGTAAGAGGGTTCTTCTCTAGACTTTCCCCGCAGTTGCAAATATTTCACGAATTTAAAAGGTATATCTAAATCAGCAACCAATTGAATGCTGTTTTAATTCTTAATTTTATGATCTTCTGATAAGTGTTTTATATATCGTAATACTGCACGCTTTCTATGAAGAGCTTTACATAACTGTCCCTATTTCACACAGAAATTACTTACAAGAGCTATTGTTGTCAACTCCAAACTTTAACTATGCGCAATGCCGTGAGATTCAGAGCTTATACCTAATAATCTCACACACTTTTACACTAGTGGCAATCAAAGTGTGTTTTTTTGATAATTCGAAAAGTTTAAGTATACCTTGAGTAGAAGAAAATCAAGTTTCTTACCCTTATCCGCAAAACTAGCCTACTCTGAAAATTAAAGTCTTTATTAATTTTTTCTTGCTGGACCTTTGACTTTGGTGAGGTGCAAATAGTATGAATCTAATTCTTTGTACCTCTTAACCTTCACCTCACACTATCCAACATAAACGCATGTCATATTATACTCTGCGTTTGATATTTTCTATGTATATGTATTAATTGTTTTTTATCACAAGCTCTCAAAATTTTTGAAATAACTATGTTTAGATAACCACAATCCAAGATCCACACCACTCCTCGTCTTTCCCAGATTGTGCCATACAATAATAAGGCTTACAGAAAAGATCTGAAATCTGGACAAAGAGGATGCAACTACATGTTTACAATTATGAGCACCAGGAACTTATGAGTGCTGCATATCCTTCTTATGTATATCCATTTATAGGATATCTTTAGATCCTATGTTTCTCATATTCCTCTTTCTTCATGGAGCTGTTTTCTATCGTCTCCTTATGTACATGCCGTCTGCCACTCAAAACCTGTTTGTGCTCTATGAAAGTATACGTGAAAAGCGAGATAGGTCCGTCTCACTGTTCCAAGGAAATCATCTTTCTTGCATCCCACTGATTTGAGACCCTACATTATTTTTATTCGCATCCCTCTAACTTCTTATGCCCTGTTTCTATTTTCTTCAATTATTCCACCTTTATATGTGGATACTATTGTGACACTAAAAAAGTTTTATCTTTATAACGAGTTGTTAAATTCGAGATTTAAGGGTAACTTTTTAATTACTATTCAGTATTCGATCATCTTACTACCAAAATTCTTCAATACTGCGGGTATATTTTTTCTCCTCTAAACATTATATTGCACCTTTAATCTTTTCTGCGTAATTACTTTCCGAAATTCACAATAGCCTCTATTGAAAAGTGGAATTTGCTTTTTCGCGCATATGCTTCGAATCGGAATGCTTCCAGGTAAGAGTTTCCTCCAATAGACTTTGTTTATTTCATTTTAATGTCCCAACTTATCAGGAGGAAAGAAGTGTTATTTGAGATAAAGTAGTGCCAACAAGAGTATAAATTACATAGAAATATACTAACTTGATCGCATAGACAGAAGCGCACCCCATGATGGTTTGAGAGCTCATCTGGGTGATTCTTTATTATCATAAGCTTCTTCCAATTTTGGCCTAAACCTCTAGATGGTGCAATATTTAGAATCCTCCAGTTCGCACCATAATAGTAGAACGGGCCATTTCCATAAGAGCTGAGTTGAATACCAATTGTATTTCCGGTTAACTCCTCTTACAATTTGCATTTTGTATGCTACCTCCACTCTTAGCACAGAATCTCAAGGTTAATTAGACAAGCGAGTTTCCTGGCACCGAATGGATAAATTTATGTCCGCTAATCAACCTTGGCCAAAAACCACTGGGACGAGCTTGTCATTGATTTTTAAGGTTGTTTCTTCTGACTTGAACAATTAAAATTAAATTATCAACTATAAAAATGAAGTTGAGATAATTGAATTTATAGTGTCACAGTCACAACCATATCAAAATATTGAGCCATCTAGCCCATAGATTTTTGAGGATTGAAACGAGTCCATAACACTACCTAGTTAGCTTTTTGTAATTGCCGAATTTCTTTTTATCATCCCAAAATATTATTTGCTTGATTTCTTTTTACTCTCTTTTCTTTCTTTTTATTTAAATTCTTAAGAGATTAATATTCTTCCTTGTTGTCGTTTAAAATAAAGTAGGATTTACACATCGCACATTGATTTTTTGATAACTGCATAATGTACAATCCTCGTGGGAATACCCCATAGATCTCTCACTCATATCCTTTTATTACTTGTTGTGGATTTCCTTCTGTACACTTGCGAATTTGCCACATATGGTTATACGCTATTTCTAGTAATTTCATCAAAAGTGACATCTCTTGCTAAAGAATTTTTCCTTTGAATTTCTGTGCCCACCAACAATTAAAATTAATTATCAAACTAATAAAATGAATTGGATAGAATTAAGTGAAGTCAAAATAAATTGGATAGAATTAAGTGAAGTCAAAATCTCTAGTAGCTTTTAATCCTTGATTTCTTTTCATCAAATATTATTGCTTGATTTCTTTTTACTCTCTTTTCTTTCCTTTTATTTAAATTCTTAGATTATATTCTTCTTGTTGTCGTTTAAATAAAGTAGGTTAACACAATTTTGATACTTGATGTACAATCCTCGTGGGAATAATACTCTACTCATTCTTTATTACTTGTTGTGATTTCGTACACTTGCGAATTTGCCATATTACTTTTCTAGTAATCTAGGGTTTGCTCTATTAAAATAAGATAAAATTTGAATTTAGGATGAAACCATAGTTGAATGTGACCCTTAATTTAAATTTAGGGTGCAATTATGATAATATATTTGCCATAATCTAAATTTGAAGTGCACTTGTGATAAAAAATTAAAGGGATTAAGGTCGTTTTGAGGTACAATTGTTACAATCGTCAAAGTTTAGGTTATTTTATATAATTTTAGTCAATTCCTTCCTTAGGTTAAGTTAACTCAAGTATGAGTTGTGGACTCATATTTAATATTTTTTTATGCACTAATTTTGACCAATTTCGAATTAGAATATAAATATGATAAAAAGTCACATATAGGGTGCCCAAGGTGTTAAGTTGGATTCGAGGTGCAATTATTACAAGATGCAAGGTTTAGGGTATTTTTAATGGTTTAGCTGATTTATTAAAGACTAATTGCAAATATATTTTAAGTTTTATCCTTTGTTTGAAAATGATGGTTTTTCCAGAGAAAAGCAAATATGAGAAAATATTTTTTTATTTAAAAAGGGTAAGGAAAATATCAAAGGAAAGAAAATATGCACTATTTTTCTCTATGTTGTACAAAACTAGAATCTATTAAAATTGGAGAAAAAGATAATAGATGAATTGAAAATTACATTGGTTAATGTAAAATAGATATTATTATTTTCTTTGATATATTATTTTCTTCCATCTCCCTTTAAAACAAATTTTCGGAGTGTCTGATGAATTAAACTGAATCAATTTTAATTTCATTCATCATTAGACTCGAATTCAAAACTTTTTGAACTTTTCTCCAATTGAGCTCAAATGGCTCGCAAGTCAGTTGGGCTCGTTTACACTCCCACGTGAGCTCGTGGTTAAGGATTGGTTTTACCATAATCAATTAGGTGAAATTTGTAGTTATTCTTTGCAGCCCTGCGATGATTTAAGGGTTGTTATCTTCTTTTTTTTTTTTTAAATTAATGATTGGCTGGAATTAATCCACATGTTCAAGTTATATGTATCAAAATATTTCTACAGAAATATATGATTTAATATTATATGATATGTAATAATATTAACTGAATAAGTCTAGTCCTCTCACAAAACAAGTAGATAATTATATACGTCTCCTTCTGAATAAATAAATAAATAAATAAAAAGCTTATGCATGCAAGGGAGAGAAAATATTTATACGAAGATTATACCGGGGTTTATATTTGGCCAATTGAATTTAAATTGAACTAAAATAATATAATTTTTATATAAAAATCTAACAGAATTAAATTGTTATAAGATCCAATCAAATCAATTTGATTTTCTTAATTTTTAAAAAATCAAATTAATAAAATTAAAAATGATTTTTTTTTTTTTTTAGAAAAAAACTGAATTTATTTAAACCATAAAAAAAAATTTAAAAATTTTTGTTAAAATCAAATGGTTCGGTTTTAGTTTAATCTATCTTATCCCTACCGATTATTTGTCCAGCCTCGTTACAAATAAAGTTTGCAGCAACGATCGTCACTCTCGTCTTTATCGATAGAGAAAGTGAGGGTTCCTCTAACGTTCTAATGTCTCCCACTTACTTTTGCTTGGTCTGCCATTCCCAAGACACTTCTGTGTGGGTTTTGTCGCTTCCCTTTTTCTTTCATTACTTGCAAATTGCCATTTTTAAAGGGTAAATTTATATTGTCCTAGTTAATCAATTTATTTCATCCATGTTAAAAATTAATTTAATTGTTTTTATATTTATTTTCATTGATCAAATATTGATATTATATTGCATAAATAAAAAACTAAAATATTTTTACAAATTCATATGTATTAGAATATTATTAAATTATTTAAATTTCAATGCTAATGTAATTTACACTCTCTTCTTTTTTTTTCTTCCTTTTTTTGTTGTACAAAACGACAGCAAATGCTCCAAGAAAACAAATAAAATTAGTTAGAACCAAAATCAATCAATTAAAAGGATATATATATATATATTATCAAAAAAAATCATTGATTTCACTATTTTTGAATTAATAATTTTTGTTTGACATATTTATGTTGTCGATAATAATAATTTCATATAAATCACTTCTCTTAGAATTTAACAATTTTTCTAACTTGATAGTGTAATATAAATTAGTAGAGAAAAAAATATATTAAGATCTGAAAGAAATTGTGTAAGAATTGTTGAAATTAAAAAAAATAAAATAAAAAGTTTATCTTACCAAATCACAGAAAGTTCTCTCTATGTATAAGTTAGTGATATGCTATTAAAGTGCAATTCAATATGTTACCATTAAAACTAATAAAGAACTATTATATAATTGTAATTTCAACTCCAAAAATCAAACTCATGGACAATTCAACTATAATTTCTCAAGTAAATACCAATTTCAATTTTGAATTTCTTTATGTTTATTCTAATTTTCTTTCTAAGTATTGTTGAATTCTCTTTACAATTTCAATCCCCATCACTATAACAATTACAATTTCAAGCAATCCCTTTATTTTATAAAAATTTCTGCAATTTTTATTTTCAATCACTATCAATTTATTTCTAGCAGTCGGTGAAGCTTTTATTGTGGAATCAAATTTCAGTTCTCTAGTTAAGAAGTTTAGGTGGCCCCAAAAATCAAAATCAAGAAATTTATTGATAATAAGCTATTAGTAAATATTTTCACTATTAACCTTTTCTATCAATTCTTTTAAATATAAAATTTTTATTCATAATAATTATGAATGATAACTATAATAATCAATATGAATATTACAATAATATTATTTAAAAGATAATAAGTTATAATACGTAATAATATGATAAGTCAATGACAATCTACATCAAAATTATGATATTTTTAATTAAAAAATAGATATATAATATGTCACGACCCGTTTCCATAGGTCGGACCGGCACTAGAGTTCAGGTAAGCTTAAGACCCCCGAGGCCCATAGTAAGCGTGAACCACTAAAATCTACTATCTCAATATAAATTTCAAACATTCAGCCCATATTACTAGAAATAATAAACCTCAAAATTTTATTATACCTCAGCTCGAATTTGTCATCTTCAACATTTCACAGTTCGAGGCTTCGAGCCTAATTTACAATACATCACATTTCTAATATGGGCTCACAGAATTATTTCATCTATATTAATACACGACTAAATGTATGTAAATTCTACAACTGCGGACAATTTTCAATCTGCACCACACTCACCATAATTACCAAAGATTCTAGGGAATCACCTGAATTGAATTTCCCCTAAGCCAATTCCAATCCTTTTCACTTTCTCAAATATAACCAAGTACTTGGAACTCCTAGACAATATTTTCCTTATGTTCTGAGATCACGACTACACGCGAATAACATTAATTTTCTAGCAGTCCGGTGCTCAGTGATAAAAGCCAACTTATCAATTTCGAAGCTTTCATTAAAGTCAAAAGGGAATCAAAAATCTCTAAAGAGCTTCCGCTAGGTTTAGGGGACCTTCCATATGATGAAACCTGCATGCAAGATCCTAGCAGCCATAAGCCTCAGCTAGAACTTGACAAATTTTGCTATGAAGTGCTATAAGATGTATGAACAAAACTATGAAGAATTAGTCCTGAGTCTCAATCATCACACTCAGGCTATGTTTTGAATCCAATAAACAAGCTTTGCCTTTGGGCTTTTCAAGCTTTGGGCAATTTTTTTTCTATCCAGTGACCTTTCTCCGACAAAAGGCCACACTCAACTTTGTTTCCCACTCTGGATTCTTGAGCGGGATCTACTTTTTTCTTTCCCCCTTGTCTTTTGCTTGTGAACGCCTCCAACCCATTAGAGCTTCTGCTATGAGTTGCCTTTTTATATGTCCCTTCTTTTTCCTATCCTTTCTCAGTTCATCGGCTGTAAAGAAATCAGCACAACTTACTGAAAAGTCCACATCTTTATTCCCAGTAGATTAGAGGTGTTGTAATAGATGTTTAGATTCCATCAGGAAAGGTCGATGCTAGCCAACAAACAAATGCCAAGATCTTCCGTACTCCAAAATATCACATCCAAAATTAATACAAATCACACGACCAACTGATTAGATTCTTGTGATGTGTTATTATAGGTGGTACGGAAATAATAATCGAAGCCGATAAAGTTCTTTCTTCATGAAGAGTTTTATTCTGATTGTTTTTCTCAAAATTGTTTTCCTTCCTCCAGATAGCCTTCCACAATGTTTGTTTGCAGAAGTTATGTTCCTTTTGAAGAAAGCATATTTTTTGCTCTCTAGAAAAGACCGAACCAAATTGTACGCACAGATCCCAGCGATTGAATGGTATTCCATTTCACTCTCCTCCATCTCGTTTGGTTTCGTCTTTTTTCAATAGCAAAATCTAGAACCCTTGCTGAATAGAGAGAGGCCGCTAGAACTTCACTTTGCCACAGTTGCGAAATGACCGGTCCCCATCGAAAAAATCGCGCACTGTTAAATCTTGCATTATGGATACAGCATTTCCTTAATGGAGGTTGAATGCTGTAACAGGTGTGGTATTTTTCTTTCCGGTCTGTCATTTCTGCTTTAAATATCTAATAGCTATAAAGATCAATTTTCCAAAATGCGGAACACAACACAAAGGAACCTTTTTTTATGGATTGGGCAGAATTCAGACTATGCTGCAACCACAGTGATATTAAGTAACCTTGGCCTTCTGATACCAATTGTTGTGAAAATTGGGACCTTTTTCCCACCAAGAAGCAATTTGGTGAAATTATGTACTGTACTAAACTACGACTAAAATATTCCCAAGGTAAGTTTGGAGGGAGTCCACATGGTCTCACTTAAATCCCACTTGCCCTAGACAAGAATTTACCTAAAAGTAATTAATTAGACAATAAACCACCAAATTATTTTTGCCCAACAATTAAAGCTATTAAATAATATAAAGACAAAAGCAATAAAATAAAGAGAAAACACCAAAATTGTAACGAGGTTTCGGCCAATTTTGCCTAAGCGTCCTCGCCAAATTTTTGCTACGTCCCTCGGACACTACCCCGAAATTTATCATTTCACTAAAGAAAATATACAAAATTTGAGAGAGAAGAGAATCTTGTCTAACCCCACTTAAGAATTAAAGAAAGACAAGTAGAACAAGTTTTGGAAATGAAAAATTTTGGAATGAAAAAAACTTAAGGAGCTAAGCTCCTTTTATAGCCAAACAACTCCCTATTTCCTTCCCTTTCTTTCGATGTGGGATTTGCAAGCCACCTAACCAATACCTTTCTTAAGATAAGAGATGAAAACTAGAAAAGAGCAAAAAAGAAAGTAAAAATCAACATAAATCCAAACACTGCAACATAAAACCAAACATCATGTCAATTAAAACCAAGCCAAAAATGAAAATTCAGCACCAATACATTTGTTCGCCAATGTATCTGCAAAATGGTTTCCACATGTTTGAACATGAACAAATTGTATTTCATTAATCTGCGAAATAATTTATTCGAACTTATTCAACTTTTCCCACCATTTCCATGTCCTCTTATTTTTCTGAAATATCCAACATAAAGCATTTCTAAAGTTGGATTTCACAATCAAATGTGATAAGTATTGGACACGAGAGGAGCATTTTTTTTATTTATAAATTTCTTTTTAATTCTAATATAGGTTCCTTATAAAAGGATTTAATGTTAATTTTAAAAAATTTCAAGGCAGAGACCTAGTAAATGGTCTTTCGCACCTTTAAATTTTACACATGTATGATTAATTTAATTTAAATTTTTTTTTAGAAATTGTAGCTATAATTTTCTCTGGAACCTTAAAGCGTAAAAACTAAAGATTTAATTTTAAACCTCCTAATATATTTACTTTTTAAAAATTAAATTTGTATTCTCATATTCAGAGATTAACGTGATTTACCGAATTTAAATTTAATACCATACATAAAAGTTAATATACATATTGCGAGTAGGTAGAAGATAATAATTACACTCTTTTTCCTATTTGACAATGACATAAGATAACAGTAGAAGTAGATAAGTACTAATTATCATAGAACTGTATAATCTTAATGATTTGTTGAATTTGTTATCACATTATTATGCTTGGCAGTTGCACGTGTCTTCCAGTAAGGTGTTATTAAATTTTTCTCCCAGGTTATGAGATAATTTTAAATTTCAATTAAACTCTAACAAATAAAAAAAAAAAGAAAATCGACAAAAATTCGTTTCTTTTTTTTTTTTTAATAAAAAGGAAGCAAAGCTTAAATAAAATACAAACTAGGTGGACTTAATCCCTTTTCTTGTTAAAAATTTAATAATACTTGTACTTTTTCATGATAAATATGTAAATTTAGTTACTAAACTATTGAAAATTATTTTTTAAAAATATATTTGTATATTAAAAATGAGTGAAAAAAAAAAAAAAAAAAATGATAAAATAGTGTAATTTAGTTACGTAAACTAATTGAAAATTATTTTTTTAAAATAATATTTGTATATTAAAAAATGAGGTGAAAAAAAAAAAAAAAAAGAGGCTCAAAACATTAGTAATTCAAATGACAGAAATGTGCTGGGAAGTAGGTGTTCCATAAAAAAAAAAAAAAAAAAAGAAAGAGCTCAAAACATCTAAGGTATCAAATGACAGAAAATGTGCTGGGAAGTAGGTGTCATCTGAAAGATGACCAATAAGTTTATCCAAAATAGAAAAATCTCAAATCAGCAAGTCGATATGTCGTGAAATGGGAAAAGCAGTTCTCAACATGTACACGCAATCCCAATTTCCTTTCCCCTCTGTATGAAATTTAGAAGAGTGACATGAAAGGCAGTGGCCGTTAGATACACAGAGTCTATATTGAGTGGCACGTGAAGATAGCTGGAGAAGTTTTTTTTTTTTTTTTAACTTATTAAAGGTTTTCACGAATGGAAATAACTTGGATTACACAATAGGGATAGTTTTCATAATTGAGAGGACTCGAATTTAAAACCTATCACTCAGTGAGAATACTGACCGGACCACCGACCAGATTGGCAAAGAAGTAACTTTTTGCACCATACAGTAGCATGCACTTTCGTGAGATTGAGACGCCCAAACTCCCCAATCTATGATTAAGATACATTGCATGGCACTATCTGACACCATTCTAAATTTTCAATCCATGTTTATTTTATAGTTGGTTAGAGCTACATTACAGGTGGTTCAACTCAAAGAACTAATAGAATATTCAATTTGTAACCCATCTAAATTTCTATTCAACATAAAATAACCCACCTCAACTCCAATGATTCGAATTTGATGAAGTTATATTTAATCTCAAGAATCGATTAAAAAAATAATAAAAATGATATTAGGCCCATTCCCAAGATTCATTATTTTAGTAGTTATTAGTCATCCTCATAGTTGTGAGTTATTTAAGCAGCGTTTCATCAAACATTAAAGAGAATAATATTTTTAATCCACTCCTTCAAACTCTAAATACTAGTATAAACCATCAACTATTATGAATATAGAGATAATATTTTGACTTAGTCAAAGCACTAACTGTTTAAGGAGTCGATCATTCTACTAGTAATTTTCATTAAATGTTAAAAGGAATAACGTAATCTGCTCCCTCAAACTCTAATATAAATAATACTTCATTCGTTTCATTTTAATAGTAAAGAGGTTTAGAGTAATCGGAATTCCTATTCACTTATGATTAGTATATTGCTAAATATATATATAGGAGTACAATTAGTTACAACAGATGTTTACAGCTTGGAAATTACAAAATATTCAAAGATATATGTGATCCTTATCAGGCCCCCTCAATTCGAGCATCCGTAGATGAAGCTCGAATTGATAAGTGATGCATAAGTGTTCGATGTCTTGACTTGAGGCCCCCTCAATTCGAGCATCCGTAGATGAAGCTCGAATTGATAAGTGATGCATAAGTGTTCGATGTCTTGACTTGGAAAGTGGCTTAGTCAAAATGTCTGCAATTTGATCTTTGGAACAAATAAAACGAACTTGCACCTCCTTCTTTTGAACCTTGTCACGAACAAAATGATAATCAACTTCTAGATGCTTGGACCGAGCATGAAAAACTGGATTAACAGACAAGTAGGTGGCCCCAACATTATCACACCACAACTTAGGGATTTGGTTGGAGACAAACCCAATGTCACGTAAAAGTGACTGTATCCAAGTAAGTTCAGTGACTGCCAACCCAATAGCCCTATATTCTGCCTCAGTTGAAGATTTCGCAACCGTTTGCTGCTTCTTGGAGTTCCAAGAGATCAAATTTTTACCCATAAAAATAACAAACCCGGTTGTTGATTTCCGATCATCAATATCACTTGCCCAATCGGCGTCAGAGTACACATTCAAATTAGTGTTGAATTATGCAGAGATAAAAAGACCATAGTTTGCAGTGGCTTTCAAATATCGCAATATCCATTTTACATACATCCAATTCTCAATTGTTGGAGCATGCATAAATTGAGAAACTTTATGAATAGAGTAACAGACCTCAGGACGAGTAAGACTCAAATACTGCAAACCACCCACAATGCTTCTATATAGAGTAGGATCAGAAAAACCACCCACAATGCTTCTATATAGAGTAGGATCAGAAAACAAAGAACCTGATACAGCTGTCATCTTTTCTTTGGAACTCGATGGAGTTGAAATTCCTTTGCAATCCACCATACGTGCTTTGGAAAGCAAATCAAGAATATACTTTTGCTGTGAAAACAAAAGTCCATCATTTATCCAGTGTGCCTCCATTCCTAAGAAATAATCAAGCCGTCCCAAGTCTTTTAACATAAACTCAAACTTCAAGGATGTGATTATAGTCTCCACAACTTTAATATCAGACCTAGTGACAATAATGTCATCAACATAAACCAAGAGAAAAATGACAACATTATTACGTACATAGAGAAATAGAGACGAATCAGTAGGTGAAGTACGAAAACCATGGTTCAATAAAGCAGTGAGCAACCGTTTATACCACTGTCGTGGTGCTTGACGAAGACCATAAAAAGACCTATGTAAATGACACACAAAGTTCGGTTTAGACTTGTCTTGAAAACCAGGTGGTTGCTCCATAAACACCTTATCTTCTAAGTCCCCATGTAAGAAGGCATTGGAGACATCAAACTGCTTTATACACCATTGTTTAGAGATTGCCAGAGATAAAACTATGCGAATAGTGGTGGGTTTAACCACTGGAGAGAAGGTTTCAACATAATCGATTCCGGGACGTTGATGAAACCCCTTGGCCACAAGCCTTACTTTATAACGATCAACACTACCATCCGCCTTATGTTTGATTCGGAAAACCCATTTACATCCAATAACATTTTGAGCCTGGTCTCGCGGAACTAATTCCCAAGTGCGAGTTTGGATCAAAGCATTCAACTCATCCACCATAGCCTCTCTCCAATGAGGAATTTTAATGGCTTGAGTGTAACAAGTGGGTGTGAAGGATTGGATAATGGCTGTATTTGAGTCAAGTGGGTGTGAAGGATTGGATAATGGCTGTATTTGAGTGAGGGGACCAAGGAAGCTTCGGCCTAAGACTTCCAGTTTGTTGTCTAGTGACCATATGGTGTACTTTGGACGGTGCAATCTCAGCAGGAACAAGAGGTAATGAGGTACTCTCTGTTTGTAAAGTAGCAGTATCTGTTGAAGAAGAAGCTGAAAGAGATGTGTTTGAGTGTGACCCGATGTGTCTTGGTTGTAATGAAAAAGCAAGCTGGTCTGACTGGTTTGATTCAGGCGAAGTTGGAGAGGCAGGTCTGATCACGTCGGGTGAATCAGAGGAAGTGGAGTTCGCATTTAATGGAACGGTGCGGATTGGAGTAGGAAACTGTGGGCTTGGGCTGTCGTTCACAGAATGGGAAATGTTGATATCGTTATGTGTAGGGCAAGAGGCAGGTGTGGAGCGTTGTGGTATGGGTCCAAGGATACCAGAATAATTATGTTGAAAAATTGGTACCGGTGGCAAGGGAACTGAAGTCGGCGGCTCAGGTGTTCGAGTGCCACTATCATCAAGCTTCCGAAAACGGAACACCTGCACATAAAATAAGACATGACGTGAGATTATTTTTCGACCAAAAGAAAGCGCAAGACACACATAACCTTTATGAAATTTGCTATAACCAAGAAAAGAACATTTTGAAGATCTGGGAGCTAAGTTATGGGAAGCATACGGTTTGAGCCATGGATAACATAAGGAACAAAAAACTCTTAATTCATCAAAATTAGGTTTGGCACGAAATAAGAGCTCAAAAGGAGATTGAACATGATTATTAGAGGACGGCAATCGATTAATTGTATAAACCGCAGTATCAAAAGCATAAGTCCAATATTTGTAAGGAACAGAGGCATTATGTAACAACGCTCGACCCAATTCAACAATGTGCCTATGTTTTCGTTCAGCACAACCATTTTGTTCAGGAGTATGAGGACGGGATACACGTTGAACAATACCATTAGCACGAAGATATGAAGTCAAAGACCGAAAGTCACCACCCCAATCTGATTGAAAACTTTCAATTGGTACTCCAAAGAATTTTTCAACCAATAATCGAAATTGAATGAACACAGAAAACACATCAGATTTTTGCTTAAGAAAATATAAAATTGAATGAACACAGAAAACACATCAGATTTTTGCTTAAGAAAATATAACCAACTATACTTGCTAAAATGATCATAAAAAAGAACATAATATCGAAAACCATCCTCAGAAGTTATAGGAGAAGGCCCCCATACATCAGAACAAACCAACTCTAATGGTTGAGTAGCATGAAACAAAGAATCAGAAAAAGGTAATTTGTGAGATTTGCTCACACTACAAGCATGACAAAATTCAAAGTCTTTATTCGAAGTAAAAGAAATGTTATTATTCCTAAGGACACTCTTAACAACACGCAGATTAGCATGGCCAAGACGTTCATGCCAAAGTGAGATCGTTGCGGGAAATGCTTTAGGTGAAAACGAATGAACGGATTGCATCGGAAATAAATATAGTCCATCCTTACTCTGGCCTTGGTAGAGTACCTGCCTACTATCCTTTCACAAAATAAGTAGGTAGGGAAATTCCAATAGAAGCATTTTTTGTGAAGTAAAACCGAAACAGATATAATATATCTTGTGAATAAAGAACATTATTAAGAACAAAAGAATGACCATTAGCCGAAGCAACAGAAGAACCACGAGACAAAATTGGAAGAGTATTACCATCGGCTATAGTCAAGGCTGTATTGTCAGGCACAGGAACAGGACGAGCAATGGTCTCCTGATTAGCAGCAAGATGATAGTTAGCCCCCGAATCAACTATCCAGAATTGGTGAAAATCAGGTTCAGTTCGGGCATGAACGGCATTAGCTTGAGGAATAGGCTTGGGTGAA
Organism: Jatropha curcas; assembly: GCF_014843425.1. The sequence continues at coordinate 946,060 of NW_023590593.1, forward strand.
GGACATTGGCGACTAACATGTCCACTGCCATTACAATTATAACAAATTATGGCAGAAGATGAACTAGTGAAAGACCCAGCAGAATAACCACGACCGGTAGAATAACCACGACCAGCCGCACCATTACGCCCTCGGTTGCTACGACCACGTGAACGTCCATACCACGTCCAACATTAACATACTGGGCAGTAGGTGGTGCAACTCCAAGAGCAAGATTATCTAAACGAAGCTGTTGTTCTTCACTTAATAGCAAGGCATATAATTCATCAAAACTCACAGGCATATTTCGTGCCTCAATCGCAGGGGTAAAAGGGCGATAGTCAGCCCCCAAACCCTCCAAAACATCACACACAAGTGTTTCATCAGAAATTGGACTTTGAAGAGCATTCAATTGATCTGAGATATACCGAGCTTTCTTCATATAAACATCAACGGAATCCGTACCTTGAGACAAATGTTTTAGTTGTTTCCGCAGCTGCTGAACCTGCGTCTTTGCTCCAGTGAAATAGATTGTAGCCAGCTTATCCCAAGCTTCTTTGGCTATTTGACATCTAATAATTTGATGCATAATTGATTCTGTAACTGAGCAGTTAATCCAGCTCTTCACGATCTGATCCTGAGAAAACCAATCAACAAAAGCAGGATTTGGATCACCACTGCTCAACACACGTGGTGGAGCTGAACCAGACCCGTCAATATGTGACGCCAATTTGTAACCATGCAACAGTGGCATTATTTGTGCCTCCCACAATAAATAGTTGGATGGAGTAAGTTTAATAGAAAGAAACTGAGTAACATTTGGTATTTGGAAAGAGGAATTTGAGATAGGAGAGGTTGAAGATGATGCTGAAACAAGACTGTTCGTTGCACATAACGTCAATGAAACAAACAAGAAACGCTCTTAGAAAGTGAGAACGAAGAAGAGAGTGCACCTTAGCTCTGATACCAATAAAGAGGTTTAGAGTAATTGGTAAAGAGGTTTAGAGTAATTGGAATTCCTATTCACTTATGATTAGTATACTGCTAAATATATATATAGGAGTACAATTAGTTACAACAGATATTTACAGCTTGGAAATTACAAAATATTCAAAGATATATGTGATCCTTATCAAATAGCAACATTTGCTCTTTTCATAAGAATTAAATAAATGATGGAATTAATTGATTTTTTTTAAAAAATATACTACAATATCTAAATTAACTTTCTTCAATGTAAATATAAAAATAAATTACACTACTAAATATGGGTAAAGTTGAAAAAAAATAAATAATGTAGTCTCATAATCCTAAATAAATACTTAAAGTTGAACAAAATAAAATGTCTATTTGTTGCTATTAAAATGGAACGCAAAGAGTAATGTTTTCATCAAACGTTAAACATTAAAGAGAATTACACATTTCTTCCTACCCTTACATCATGTCTCTATAGAGTCACGAAGAGATATTTTAAGTTAATTAGTCGTTATTAGTTATCATAAAATAAATAATAACTTTTGAGAAAGAAGTTAATTTTAATGTTAAATAATTTAATTTTATATATATATATATATATATGAAAGCTTAGACAAAAAGAAAGTGTAAGACATTTTCTCAGTTCAACATTCTATTTTTCGTTTTCTTAGAAATTTTTAAAGTTTTTTATTTTCTCTGTTGAACTGCTTTAGATTTTGCTATGTGGCTTCTCAAAACAACCAGAAGCAAGTTATATAATCAAGCACTATTTTTGTTTTGATATTGTCAGTAGCATTCATTTTGATTATTGGATCCTTTTATAACTTTTTTTTTTTTTTTTTTTTTTTAATATTTTTTACTATGGTTCTGCCATGTTTACGAAATATTGAATAGAAAATTGTTAGGACTTGATTTACACTTACATGTGATTTTGGATTAATGTATTTTGATTCAAGTTTTCCTATTTTGATTACTGCAGGTTATTGATATTCTTTACTAAGAAGACCCGATTTAGTTAAAGTCAGTATTTGGGCGAACTGAATATCTTGAGCTCTTACTTAACTCTTTCTATTCAATGTTATTAATGTTATTAGGAATTTTTAAGAACATTTTGTAACAACTTTCTTCTTTGGAATGGGTATCTAATGATCTTAAGGTTCTTCGAGCTTCCATTACCGTGTGCAATCTTATGAACGACATAGTATCCCATACGGTAATTAACTTTTATTCTATGCTACTTCAATAAAGATTTTAATGGTTATGTATTTATATAGTTTGAGCAAAAGAGAGAACATGTGGTTTTGAGTTGAATGTTACATAAAGCAACATAGTGTTTCAGAGGAAGAGGTAGTAAAATTGTTTTGGCAAGAGATTGCAAATGCATGGAAAGACATAAATGAAGAGTGCCTAAAGCCAACTCCAATTCCTATGCCTCTCAAAAAGCAAGTTCTCAATCTTGATACTATAAACAAAGGTGAAGATGGATATTACTAATTCTCACATTATAAAATATTATGTTGCTTCATTGCTTAAAGTCTCGGTAGTTTGAGCAGCATTAATTGTGTTTTGTTGAAATATATATATAGGCCTTCTGAAAATTTTTAACATTAAATCTGAAAACTTTTTTTTTTAATTTTTAAATTTGAAATAAATATACGTAGATAATTGTGATTTATAATTAATTAAGTACATTGAGTACAAAAATATTAATTTGAATACTAAATAAATAATTTTTCTTCTCTTTTTCTCTCAATTGAAATTTTAATGATGGGATATTGATTTAATGTACATGCTTTTGTGTAAAAAATAAAGCATTAAATTAAAATTTTTGTGTGCATTAAAATGACTAACAATTTATGCTAACAAGAGAATATTCACGATGATTTCAATTAAACATATTTAATTATTTATGCCGAGATTATTATCTATAAAGCTTTTAGAATAATTTGGTTATGTAGATGATAGTGTTACATAAATTGTCAACACTTTTATAATCTTGCATGGATTAAAAATTAATTCATGAACTAAAAAAAAAAAAAAAAAAAAAAAAAAAAAAGATTGTATGGCAGTTGGGATAATATTTTGATGTGCAAGTTTGGGATAATATTTTGATGTGATTATAATTTTTTTTATAACTATGTCTTATTTTAAGTAAATTACTTCTAATCAATAAGATAATTTTTTTTTTAATTTTTCTATCTTTTTTAAAGTGATTTATATTATTAATTTGATATTTTATATTTATGAAATTTTATATTTTAGGACCATGAGAATGCAACAATATCATCCATATGTGAAGCTCAAAAAGATAATCTAAGTAGTTTTAATAATTACTTCATCAAAATTTTGGGGGCTAGAAAAATACAGTATGTAGAAAGAATTTTGGAAAATTTTCTATGATGTTCAAACAATAAATATAATTCCCTTTCTTTCTTTTCAATTTCTTTCCATTTCTTAAATCAGGTATTTTCTGCTTTTGGCAAAAAAAAAAAAAAATTGTTTGCTTAAAAAGAAAAAAAAATCTAAGTCTTATGTTCATTAGTATTTTTTTAAAACTTTAATTTATTAATTTACAAGTAAATTATATAAAACTTTAGTAAATATATTAATAATTAATTTAAGTTCTCAAAATTTAATATAATTCTTAATTTTTATATTTTTATATTTAAAATTCAATTTCAAAATATATTAATTTAACTTTTGAAATCATTTCTATCTGGATTAAATAAATAAATCTATAACCTTTAAATTTTCAAATTATCATCAACTTATGACTAAATACAGGGGTTAGTTATTATTATTAATAAAAAAATTTTGATATAAAATTACAGATTAAAAACTTTTCAAAGTAATTAAATAATAATAATAATAATTATTATTATTATTATTATTATAAAGTAATGCTCACTTATCTTGGAGCATAATTAGTAATAAAAATATATATAGTAATCATATTGTGCTCAAAAAATTCATTTTTTTTTTTTTTTTTGACAAAAGACCTTTTGGATCTATGGGTATCAAGGACAAGTGCTCTATCTCAACTAAAAAGAGTACCAAGTGGACACCTTTTATGAAATTATAATTGAGGGAACTTAATATTATATTTAATGAAACTTGATTAAAATATTGCAGATTTACAGTGTTATATTATTGCAAACAATGTTATAATTTTCTTTATTATAAATCATATTGATATTTACCATTGTTGGATTATATAATTAGGGTTTTGATTATTCATCCTAACAATTTTATAATTTATTAAAAATAATAATATAATCCTAATTAATAAAATAATATTTAAATACGTGAGCGCGAAGAGTGATTTTTCAACGAGTTTAGTATATAATCTCAGAGTATTTATATTATGGGAGTCCAAATATTAATTTTATGTCATGGCATGTTTTATTTTTAAAATTATAATTAAATTGTTGATTTATAAATGTGTCCCAATGACTTATAAATTACTGATTTATATTTGAATATTCTGATATTAGGATAAATTGTATTCTATTTAAATAAGAATAAATCATCTTCCCGCGCTTCGTATATGGATGTTATATAATGTTTCAAAATAAAAATTCTATTTTTAATATAATTAATAGTTATTTTTAAAAATCCAAATATTCAATTTATTATACTAACTAATGTCCAAAAAATGAAACAAAATAATTTTTTCTCATATTCTTGCAAAAGAATCAATATATTGACATATACATACATAAATCAAATTTATAATTAACATATTCTTGCAAAAGAATCAATATATTGACATATACATACATAAATCAAATTTATAATTAAGCTTAAAATTTGAAATTTTTATAAATATATTAATAGATTTTACAATAATCTTTTTAAATATCAGTTATTGAATTCATTTTGAATAAATAATCTAAAATCAAGCATAAATCTAATAAATATTAAAAATTTTTTAAAAAATTTTCATCGAAATTTGCCCTGATTTAAAATAGGTTGAGAAGTACATTATCTCCCTTCACAAATGACAAAATCATACTTTATTTAGATCATTGAAAACTGAATACACTCTGTAATTTCATCAGCATCACCATATTGATCAAGTGCACATCAATAAAATGTCATGAAAATAGTCATATATTATTTGCAAAAAAATTCATTTTGTTTAAAGTATGATTTGATTTTCTTTAAGGTTTCATTTATATTAAATAGATATCTATAAAAATTCTATAACAGTGGAAAAAGGAAAATAAAGAGATTAAATATTAATTATTTTAAAGAAGAAAGTGAAAAATTTTAAAATATTAATGATATTGTTGATTTAATTAATTATTTAAAAAATGAAAATATCATTAATGATATTAATTAAGTTCCCTATTAATTATATTAAAAATAATTTTTAAAAATATAAAAGTTATTTTCAACTTAATAGATTAACTTTTTGACACAGAAACATCTTTATACTTTAGAATTCTGTCACATAAGTTTTTATGCCTTATTTTTTATATATTTACTAGTCATATGTCCGAACGTTGTTGTTAGTAATTATAAATAATTGATACGAATTAAATTTGACTAAAAAATATAAATAAATTAATACGATAAAAAAATAATATTTGTCGTTGACCCCCTTTTTTTTATTCTTTGACTATTATAATAAAAACTACTAATCCAACTTTTTCTATAAATTTAAAAATGATAAAAGAATCTTGTACTAATAAATTAAAAACAATAAACTCATCTTTTTATCTAAACTAAAACCAATAAATATAAGTATTGCTTTTATAAATTAAAACAATTACTTCCAAACCATCGAAATTATCCGTGAACTGGAAAAAACAAATAAACTTCGATGAATTCATTAATTATAGATTATTTTTTTTCTTAACGGTATTAATTCTTATCACTATCTAAAATAATGTTTTAACATTAAAAAAGAAATAAAAAATTTGTTTAATTTTTATCACTATCTAAAAATATGTTTAACATAAAAAAGAAATAAAAATTTGTGTTATAAATTTAGTAGATGTAGTACTAACATACATAATACTCAAAAGGGAATTAAGGTTTTTTAAAAATTAAAGTACAAAATAACAAAATATTACATCCATTTATATTGTAGTTATTAATTATTGAAAAAACTAATTAGTATTTTATTATTAATACAAAAACATTATTATTTAGATTATTAATCATTGCAAAAGAAAGGAAACAAAAAGTTTTTATTAATGAATAAATTAAAAATTTTAAAAATAAAAAAATTCCATATCACCAATTAAATTTCACAATATCTTGCCACATAAGCAAATATGGTTGAACTTTTATATAAATTCGTATGCGGATGTTATATGATGTTTAATATAAAAATGTTATTTTTGTTATAACAAATAATTATTTTCAAGAATCCAAATATCAAATATATTATACTTACTAATTTTCTAAAAAAATAAAATAAAAAAATAATTTTTTCCTAGATTCTTGCAAAAGGGTAATATATTAAACATACATACATAAATCAAGTTTATAATTAAATTTAAAATATTTTATAGATTTTAAAATAATTTTTATAGTATTAGTTATTATTGAATTTATTTTGAGTAAATAATCTAAAATCTGGTCATAAATCCAATAAACATTAAAAACTTAAAAAAAATCCATTAAAGTTTACCCATATTTGAAATAAGTAAAAAAAAAATATTATCATTTTTCTTCACAAAAGAAAATATACACATTAATTTATCATAAAATATTTCTCTATTTCACACATAATGATATTAGAAAATGAATTTTAATATTAATTTCATTAAAAAAGTACTGTGAAAAGGTGAATTTTATGATTTAGTTAGCATTTTGTTGAACAAAAATAAATATTTAATTATAATAATAAAAAATAAAATACTTTTTTACAGATTAAATACGAGAAATAGTTATGAAATAATTTACAAATCGTAAATCATACCTTAATCGATCATCAAAACTGAATACACTTCGTAATTCCATCTTCATCACTATATTGATCAAGCTCACATCTATAAAATGCCATGAAAATAGTCTTAATATTGTTTGCAAATAATATATTTCTTTTTGTTCAAAGTATGATGTGATTTTCTTTATGGTTTCATTTATATTGAAATAGATGTTTATACAGATTCTGTAAAATTATGAAAGTAAAAAGAGGAAAATGAAAAGAATAAATATTAATCACATTGTTATTTATTTATAAAAAGAAAGTGAAAATTTTTAAATATTAATGATATTTTTAATTTTATTAATTATTTAAAAATTGAAAATTTTCTTAATGATATTAATTAAATTCTCTATTAATTATCGACTCAATAGATTGACATTGCCACATAAGCAGCTTATTACTCTAAAATGATGCCATATAGGCTTTTATGACTCAACTTTTATGTATTTATATAGATAGATATAGATATAGATAACATGTCAATAAAAGACATTCGTATCAAAATTTTCAAATTGTATGCTTATATTATTAATATGTAAGAGTAGGGAAGGCCACGAATAAAATTAAGGGAAAATGAATATGGAGGAAATTAAAGGGTATCGTTTTGAAGGAAGGAAAATATCTATAGAAAACATTTATGGAAAAGTGTGTTTTTCTTGTTTGAAAAAGAGAAGAAAACATTAAAAGAAATAATATTTCACTTATTTTTCACTCGGATCCATATATTTTGAGTGTCTCCAGTTTCACTACAAAAAAAACGCTCAATTGCGACCGATTTTTGCGACCGACATATAAGGGTCGCAATTTTGCGACCGATTTGCGACTTCTAGTACATCGGTCGCTCGCATCTTGCGACTTTCTCAGTACAATCGGCTCGCTAAATATTGGCGCTGAAAAAAATTCCCGCGAGAATGTGTTAGTTGATTTCGCGACCGCTTACTACCGGATTTGGCGAGCCGATTTATGCGACCGATGGACCGATTTGCGACTACGTTTTATCGGTCGCAAAATTTCGCGCGTAAAAAATGCGGCAAAGTTCTGAGACCGATTTGAGACTGAATTGCGACTGATTTTTTTACGACCGATATGTTTTGTCGCAAATCGGTCGCAAAACTTGTGCCTAGTCAAACGACGTCAGCTCATTAAAAATTGCGACCGAGTTTATGGAAATTGCGACCAATAAGTCGGTCGCAAAAATTAGGGCTTTAAACAAGCCGCGCCCTCTCTTTTTTCTTTCTTCTTCTTTCTCTCTTCTCCTTCTCCTCTCCTCTCCTCCGTAGCGCCACACAGCCCTTCCTCACCGTTCCAGCCTCGCCTGACGCCGCCAGCGCCCGCCCCTTTGCTCTCCGGCAGCCAACACAGGTTAGTTTTAAATTTTGGCGATTAATTTTGTCAAAAATTTTTTTTTTTGAATTTATTTGTTTTTCGAATTTATTTATTTTTATTAATTTAAGTTATATATGGTGCATTTTGTATATTGTTTTGTTAGAATTTTGTATATGGTTAATTTTTTATTTTTTATAATTCATTAGCTATATTATTGCTGTTGTTATTTATTATTATTGTTTATTATTAGATTATTATTTTATTATTATTTTTTATTATTATTATTACTTATTTATTTAGTGATTGTTATTATTAATTATTATTATTTCTTATTGTTTATTTATTATATTATTACTGCTGTTCTTATTTTATTATTATTATTATTATTATTATTATTGTTATTATTATAATTATTATATATATATCTGCTGTTCTTATTATTATTATTATTATTATTATTATTATTGTTATTTTAAAATTATTACCTACTTGTTCTTATTATTATTATTATTATTATTATTGTTGTTATTAATATGTATTATTAATGTTATTATTATTATTATTGTCTGCTGTTATGGATCAAGGTACGCTTCTGCTTATTGTCTATTTCTATCAAACAAATTCTATGAACAATAGATCTGGGCTATATTAAATATTATTTAACATCAGCATCTTCAAAGATATGATCTTCAAGTAATCACATCAAATGAAGATTGGTCAGTGGCATCACAAAACCCCCGACAAGAAGGAAGAAGACTGATTGGTAAGCACTAATCATAGTATTGCAAATTTTTGAAGTGGCCAGTTGAAAATAACTTTTCTTGGTTCAATTTTTCTTTGATTTTGAATGAAGCAGGATTTATAAATTTAAATTGAATCGGCTTATTTTATTATATTTCCTCTTTTCTTTTTTATGGTATGCGTTGAAAGAGAACTGTTGGATTTTACTGCCCAATTACAAATAGATTTCTTTTAAACTCTCGGTTTTGTATGGTAATCGGCGACGTCTTGGCTTTCTTTTTTTCTATAAGTTAATTATTTTAATTGTGTAAAGTAGAATGCACAACAACAATTTGATTGTATAAATTTCATGTAGCATTCTTTCTCCTTTTGCCCATGTCATTTTTAGACCTCCAAAAATAAGATTAGATATGCATTTTATTAACAAATAATAATTATCTATAAAAGACATGTACATGCTAGCTAGCTTAATCATCCAAGAAATTAACAGTGAATATATCAATCTAATCACATGAAAATAATGTATCTTGCACTCTTCAGTTTGTAAAGTGTCATAAAAAGCAACATTTTTTTTTTTTTTACCATGTAGTGAAAGAAGATGATCAAAGACAATTGAGAGAAAAACATTGAGTGCAGTTTTATATTCAAAACTCTGTATTTAGGGATTTTAAAATCCTTGGATTAAAAGTTAATAAAAGTTAACGCCCAAATAATTAGTTGCGCCCTTACAAAGTTTACTGAGTTGTTTGCAAATTCTCACCGTAATCTTACTTTTAGGATGCCTAATAAAATCTAAATTTTAAAATGAGAGTGGCCAAGAGGATAAAGTTTTATTTTAGACTGATTTAATGCCTTTTGTGTATAAAATGATAAGTTATATGTTAGTTAAGTTATATGTTAGTTGAGATTTTTTTTTTATAATTAAGGATATTTAATTTTTATGATATTAATAATAAAAATTTTCAAATGAATAGAAGATTATATTTTTTTAAAAATATATTTTTAGATTTCTTTTATTTACTTTAATAATATTTTTAATTTATAATTGGGCGCTCTTGAATCAATCTTCTAGATACGTCCCTTCCTACAATTTTTACCTGTCTTAAAAACAACCTCCTTAACATTTTTTTTCAAAGGTATTACTATCTTTTTACAACAATTACAACGTGGCTAGTGTCTCTGGCACAAATTGTGCCAAAAGTATTTACGGAAAAGAATAATTACATGGATAAGGTTAACTTTTTAGTCAAAAAATCCATTAACACGCACCGTCAAGCAAATGAGGAATCTAACTAGAAAGCGTTGTACTCGTACTACTACTACTACTATTAAAATGTGCGCAATAAGGCAAAGGTCGAGGGATCCATTTGCAATGCATATTTGGTGGAAGAAGCTTCCACATTCTGTTCACACTACTTTGACGACCAACATGTTTTTTCACCAAGCATCCGAGAGTGCCCACGTAACGATGATGGAGGAGATCGCGTTCATCTGAGTTTGAAGGAAATCTAATAAATTTTTCAACTACCCTGGGGCGTCCGATTGGTAAAATCAAAAAAAAAAGACGATTGACCTGATGCAGAGATACAGCGGCTCAAACGCTATCTTTTAATTTGAAATTTGCGAAGAGGATCACACCATATGTACAGTAAGTATAAATAATGTAAACATTCTAAGACTTGACGTGGCCGTTTGTTAAAGCCATACTTATGCTAATATGGTTCGTTCATAAATAGGGGAATTATATCAATCTTCTGCCGGCTTCAAAAAATCTCAATTTGACTGATCTTGCAAAGCTGGACTCTGAATTTGCAGAATGGTTCAAATATTATGTAAGTTACTTTCAATGTACACAACATGGAATGTACATTTATTAAATCTCACTCATGACATTACTATTTCCCATAGGCTCGAAGCTCGGGAATCGATATTGGTAACAGATTCATTACGGATCTAGCAAAGGGGCCATTATCGGTTGCTAATGCCTACTCTGGCTACTTTGTAAATGGTTACAAGTTTCACACTGAGAGTTATGGGAGAAGCAGAAAGACAATGAACAGTGGTATGTGCATAAAGGGATCAAACTAAGTGATTTTACATTTATATATAGTTATCCTTATTATAGAAATAACCTTAGTTAGTTATAAGTGTTGCAAATTGAACTTTACATTAGGTGCATGTTTTCAGGATGATTTAGAATGTGAATGGTTTGATCCTACGCCAAACATTGGCACGAAGGTTCATCCTAAGTATAATCTGGTTGATATTAATCAAAGAAGAAGATATACAACGTATGAACCTTTTGTTTTGGCAATGCAAGCTGCACAAGTGTACTATGTCCCATATCCATATCCATCGTTTAAACGAGATAGATGCGATTGGATGGTAGTGTGCAAAATCAAGGCTAGATCAGTTGTTCATGCACTTGAAACGAAACAATCTTCTTCACTCGCAGTATCGGAGGCATTTCAAGAAGTTAAGGTTGAAACGCAACCGATGCAAGTTGTTGAAGATTTAACAGATAGATTAGATGATGAAAGCCGATCTTATGTTGAAATAGGACCATCAAATGATGAAGAGGAAGAAGATCAAATCATCATGGGTACCTCAGAAGACGAATATGAAGAAGAGGAAGCTGATGAAGAGGAGGAGGAAGCAGAATGATATTGAAAGACACTTAAAATTAGAGCAATTTTACTGTTACAAATTGATAAAATGTATATGCAATTAATATTATTAATGAAGAATTTCCAATGGTATTCACTTGTTTTTGCTCGTATTTAACACACATGTTCTTACGTAGAGTTTGACAATTATAACATCTCTGAGACTAGAAACATTCACTTTTATTTATGTTCTACTACTACAGTATTTCTTGTATTGTATCCAGGTGCCAGAATTTCAGTTAGTGAAGTAAGGCAGAGAGCAGTTATTTGAATTGCATAGGTATGCGGGCGCTCGAACTCAGTGTTGATACCGAGCGCTGCGCACATGCACTGGCTGATCCTGATGTGAGCGGAGTGTCCCGCTAGATATGTCTGCGGCTTCATCCGTCGTCCCTTCGTCAGGTACGTCCTGGGGCTCGTCCACCACATCTTGTTAATCCGCAGCTCTCGTACTCGGCTAGTATGTCGCTCGTTGTGTTTTCCTTGCCAATCTTACTCGATTCACGGAATTGCTTACACTCAGTGTTACGTCTCGAGAGACTTTGATAACTTCTTCTTTGGTCCTAGTCTGTTGTTAGCTTCGATCACTATGTTAAGCTGTCAGATGAGGTTGAGGCTGCATACGTGAATGACACTTCTTTGTTCAACTCTCTATAATATATCCATTTCTCCATGCTCTCTTTTCCTACTTTGCTATCCGCTCTGCTTTGCTGGAGGTTTTTTCTTCTCTGTGATTAATTACAGACTCCAAGCAGCTGCGCAGCGAACCTCTCCACTCTATCTTTGTGCCCCGAGTAATGACCATAAAACCTCATAGAGTCTTATGTTTAATTAATTGATATTGGGAGGTCTGCATTTTGAAGAGAAATGTATTATTCAGATTTGTCTGATTATTTGATCTGTGCGAGGCATTCTGATGACAGATCCGACGATTAACTATCACTTTACATTTTGAGTTAGGGGACACGAGCTATACGTTATGCAGCACTTTGTTAGTATGTTAGGCATATTTTGTCGCTTTTATGTTAGGATTTCTTTGTGCTTAGTACTATTCATATGTAGAGAATGACGCATATTCGTTGTATTTATAATATACAAATCTGTCACCTCTGTTCTTTTTTATTTATCATGAGCTCATATAATTCCGTTGCTCTCTCATGAGCACAAGGTTATATTCGGAGGCAATCTCCTCGAGTAATCAAGTCGCGAGTCTGCTTAAAGAAGGATACACATGGTATGCCGTCACGACAAGGTGCGAGAGACTTTTATTGGGAGAGTTCAGGTATCTTTGGTTTAAGTATATCATACATTTGCAATGTTTACATTCAAGATAAATCCAAAGATATTTATTTTTTTGCCAAAACATTTTCATATGGGACGAGGCCATTACAAGCTATGTGAAAGTAGCCCTAGGAGAAGATATGCCGCGATCGATACGCTGACTTCACGTATAGGATGAGAAAAAAGCGGTAAGAAAGCACAGTGCGTGTCTCAGAGATAATGGGAGAGCTGGCAAAAGGCTTGGGAAGGATCCTGCATTCAAGAGAAAGCGGGGAGATACTCATAAGTTCTAGCAAATAATAAGGTCGTAGGGTAGATGAGAATGGCGCGAGTATAAGACATTGGAGACGCGGATAAACCACTTGTCCTCGAACAAGCATCACAGAACGAGAGAAATCATATTAATCTTGCCATATTGAATAGGTGATTAGTAGAGACAGCTCGATTATTAGTAAGAATGACCTAGTCCATTTACAATACAATTCTTTGAAAAGAGTTTTTATAGGATGTCACAAGGACTATTTTCTAGCTAATACTCAATAAAATTTAATATAAAATTACATATATAATAAATAATTGATTTTACAGGTCATATAAAAATTTAGGAGAATCGATTGAGTTTGCACCCAATCTACAATCGAGTAAGAGGTGTTTACATACACTCACACCGAAGGAACCGATCGTAATACCTTGTCGACAGAACTGCGCTGAGTCTGAGTTACAAATATGATAAGAAACAGTAGATTATTAAATTCACTTGATATACACACATAATAATTTAATATAACTGCCTCTCGTACTAATATATAATATTGGTCCGCAGAATGGTACAAAGTTCAGTCATATAATAAACAATGACTGCCTCAATTAAAGCAATAATGGCAAATTTGGGATCCTATTATATTACATTTCTTGTACTTCTTTACACACGCGAATGAAGAATACTATAACTACAGCCAATACGCCGTATCGGAGTTAAAATAAGCTGTTACTTCTCATGAAATCAGAGAATGATCACCGAGGAAGCTGAGTCAAAGAAATTGACGAGGTAGCGCTTTAAATCTCGAGGCTGTAGGGGCGCGAGAAGAAGAGGAAGGTATCGGCATCGGTCTCAAGGACAATATACGAGCTCAGTTTTCCTTGAGATTCTCTCCATACGCTTGGACGTCTTCAGCCAGACCATTCCTACCGCTCTCGCACTACCAAGACCAGTCGGCAGCAAGACATACGCAATCGCCTGGAATTAGTCACACTGAGAGAACGTCTCGAGCACTGCATGCACTTCTGATGTCGCACATATATTTGTGTCTAAGAACATATCTGTGATACTTACAAAGCTCACGAGTATACAGACTTATCTGCCAGAACTTAGATATGCCGCATGTGCCAATAAGCTGCTCATTCCCATTGTCTCGGTGTGATGTCATCCCGTGGTCTACTCTAATAACCTGGCAACGCCCTATCAGCTCCTCAACGAATACCTAAAGTCCGTCTGCCCTCTAGAGCACTCTATATCAACGAAAACGCTTCAAATCACAAAGAAGCAATGACAAAGCATTTTTTCTCCATGTTTTCGGTATAACTGCTCTCAGCAGATGCCACTCACTCACAGACGTCCTGATCCGCTCCAGAGATCTCGGCACATTGGGCACAGATACCTTGCTCACCCCTCTGGCGCTACCATCACAATCCAGCAGGTACTCCTCGGCGATCCGACATCGGAACCTGCATATTTTTTTTTAATTTTGCTTCTCATTTTTCTGCTTACACTCTAATTTTCAGAGCACGACACGCAACTATTTAATAAGGTTAGCGATAACCACTTCTCCGACCATATTTATACTCTTCTCTCTTCTTCGTATTATGTAAGTTCTCTTCTCCGATTTTTTTAATGCCTTGTTTTCTCACGAAACACATAAAAATTAACATTTTTTTAATACATGCAGCTATGAACATCTGTCGCAATGGCCACCACGCAGTGTGTATTACACTAGGCCTGATATACTACTCCTCTTCGAGCAGTGATCATCTCTGATATAAAGATTCTATGGTCTTCATACAAAATCATTTTACCACTCTTATATTGTCATCTTAATTCCAATTCACAATGGGTTGTTCGCTGTTGGACACACTTCGATTTTGATAATACAAGCAAAAAATATGTGGAATGTTCTGATGAAAAATTTGTTTCGATCGGGAGAGATCTTTGCAGATCTTCGTATTTTGAGATAAGTATGTACTGTATGTGATTTCTGTCGGAGCCTTATAGAGTTATTTGCTGATCGGCACTTTTGGCTTCATGTAGAATTCACACGTATCCAAAAAGATGCTAGGACTCGATTTATTTGCGAGATTTGCGACTCTCTACTGAGCTTTTTATTCGGTATCATAGTTATAATTTCTCTGAATCGACTAGTGAGCTTGTTCACGGAGACTGGTTCGTCAATTTAGGAAGTCTTGCACGCGACTACGTGTGTGATTTATCTTGCGAACGAAAAATCAGATATCTCGCTTGAATTATTCTCGTGTCTGCCTGCCACATTCCGCACAGTACAAATAGTTGAACTGGACTATCTTTGCCATTTTGCAGAACGCACGATTGTGCACGCGTTCGGTTCTGGCTGAATAATTTATCTGGTCCGTCTTTATTTCTCTTTGTTTAGTGTTTTGATCCATTCAGTATAAAAGTCGGTCGCAAATCGGTCGCACAGTACAAATAGCGACCGATTTTTGCCATTTTGCGACCGATTGGTCGGTCGCAAAATGGCGTTTTTTTTTGTAGTGTTTGAAGAGAAAATAATGCAGAAAGTGGAAGTTTGACTCATCTTTATTAAGTTACCTAAATGCCCCAAATTAATTAACAAACTTTAACAATTTCTTACATATCTCATGGCATACCTCAAAATTTAGATGAGGACATAATTGTCAATTTTCAATAATAATATTTTATTTTCCTCTAAATTTTTTACCTTTTCTAAATAAAGAAAAATATATTTTTTTTTTCATTCATTATATCCAAACGCAAAGGTGAAATATAATTATGTAAATAAAGTTGACAATTTTTCATTATTTTCTTCTATTACTTTCCTTTCTCCAATATTTTTCAAAGATATATTGATCCTCCACTTTCTTTGGCAAAATAAATGACAAGGGTCAACAACTGTGTTCGGCCAGTGAAAATTCAACAAGCACAAACAAAAAAACAACCAGAGAAAAAGAGAGAAGATTCGTCGAGGAGAAGATCTCCAACAAGATAGAATAGACCACATTTTGCTTGAACAAATTATACAGCACGAACACCATATTCCCGCATTGAAGGGCAAGAAGAAAGACAATTTACCCGAGTGAACAGGAGCAGAACTTATATCATAAATTGGATTCAAAAGCATAAAGATGATGTATATATT
This sequence comes from Jatropha curcas, assembly GCF_014843425.1. The sequence goes on from NW_023590593.1 coordinate 962,379, forward strand.
ATATATCCAAAAAAGATGAGAAGGATCATCTGCATATAGAGATAAAAGTAAGAATTATGACTTCTACAAAGATGCGGGTCATGATACCGAAAATTGTTGGCAGCTTAAAAAATGAAATAGAAAAATTAATCTAGAGAGGAGTGCTTAAAAATTTTGTGCAGAGTGTTTCTTAGAATGAAGACACCACAAAAGAGAAAGCAAACAATCAACCAAAGCAGAAACGATGGGTGTCATCAACATGATATTTCGAGGTCCCATAGAAAGAGATAGCAACATAGCCAGAAAACGGCATGCTCGCATCTACTGCAAGAATAATCTTTATAAAAGCTAACTGATACGTAATAAATGTGATATAATTAAGTACATGAGATATGGGAATCATAGATAAATGGGAGATGAGACGGTGGAGAGCTTTCATGGAGATCGATGATTTTTTTAGGGAGACAAGATGTTTTGTTTCTAATAGAGATCATGGTTTTGTGACATTAGGGTGTTTATGCTGTTATATTAAAAAGATGCATGTTATGTTTCCTGGGTCAAGTTAACCCAAGGCAAACCATTGGAATTCACTAATATATATATTATTTTATTCAAAACCCTAGATCATTTTTGAATTTAGAATATTAATATATCTCAATCTTAAAATTGGGTATCTGGGTGCAAAGGTCAAAATAAAATAGCTTTGCAACAAGCGTAGAATTCACGATAGTTTAAGCACTAATTTTTCATGATTGACGAGCTTATACCAATAGCAATGGATCTGTTTCAAAATGACATGATGATAGCCTTCCGTTTTGGCCCAGCTAAGAGCGTCTCTAAAAGAGAGAATTTTTGCTACATTGGGGGTCTTGGCCCCTACCAAAAGTAACTTTGAATTTTGTTTTATGGAAAAATTTTACACGTAGTGAGTCCATGGCGTCACTTATAGACTAAATCAATAAAAATAAAATTTTTTACTGAAATAAAAGTATTTTTAATTATATACTGAAAAAAAAAAGATAAAGTCGGAACACTTTTTAAAGAATCCTTATTGTTATTTGTTTGGTTCATAAAGTTTTGCCGTAAATCGGTACTACCCAAGTAATTTCTTTGTTTTGTAATGAAATACATATACACGTCCTCTCCGTGCTAAGCAGTAGAGATGTAACCATATAATTTCTCATGTCGTATTGTTATGACTCGATCAACTTTCTCGGATGGCAAGAATCGTATTGTTATGACTCGATCAACTTTCTTGGATGGCAAGAATAATATTCTGTTGTATTAACTAAGCCAATAGTTTTTTTTTTTTCTCTTATTTTGAAGCCAAGAATAATTTTTCACATCATAAATTAAAAAAAAAAATTAAAAAAAAAAAACTAAAAACTACTTCATATTTTTAACAAATAAAAAACTAAAAACAGTTTCTAAATTAAAACTCCCAAAAGTTTCGGTTTTTTAAAAAAAAAAGAAAAATTGAAAGAAGTTTCAGTTTTTTTTGATAGAAAACGTAAGCTCCAAGCGAAAAAAGCACTCTCTGCAGTTTCCAATAGTTCATATATAAATACCATTTATCTCCATTTCTTCTTTCACCTCCAAAATGGAACTCTGGTTTATCATCTTAATCTCACTTTCCATCTCTGCTCTCTTCAAGTCCATCTTTAACCTTCTCTTCACTAGCCACAACCATCGCCTTCCTCCCGGTCCCTTTGCCTTTCCGATCATCGGAAACCTCCAATGGTTCCGCAGGTCATCCTTCGACATTGAGCCAATTCTCCGCTCTCTCCACTCCAAATTCGGCCCAATTTTCACTCTTTACATGGGTTCTCGTCCCGCCATCTTCATAGCCGACCGGTCACTCGCCCACCAAGCCTTTGTTCAAAATGGTGCCGTTTTTGCTGACCGTCCCCCAGCTTTACCTATAGCCAAAATTATCAATAGCAATCAGCATAATATTAACTCTGCTTCCTATGGCCCTACTTGGCGTCTTTTCCGGCGAAATCTCACCGCCGGAGTTCTTCACCCATCGCGTGTCAAATCCTATAGAAACGCGCGCGAATGGGTCCTTCAAATCCTTCGGAACCGTATTGAATCGCAAGCAAAATCTGGTTCTCCTGTTTCCGTGGTAGACCATTTTCAATTTTCCATGTTTGCTCTGTTAGTTCTCATATGTTTTGGAGACAAGCTCGACGAAACCCAAATCAAACAAATCGAAGAAGTTCAACGGCAAATACTTTTAACATTTGGCAAGTTTAGTTCACTAAATTTCTGGCCAAGATTGAGTAAGATTTTCATGCGCAGACGCTGGGAAGAGCTCTTTCAGATTTGTAGTAAACAGAGAGAGATTTTGATTCCATTGGTTAGAGCTCGAAAGGAGTTAAAGGAGACGAGAATAAACAAAACGGACCAGCAAGACGACATCATCGTATCGTATGTTGATACTTTGTTGAATTTGGAACTTCCTGATGAGAAAAGAAAGTTCGCCTGCAGGTCATCCGCATATCCGATCACTTTCGAATGTCATTATTTTTCTCTCTCTCCACTCAAAATTCGCCCAATTTTCACTCTTTTACATGGGTTCTCGTCCACGTCCAATTCTTCATAGCGACCGGTCTCGCCACAAAGCCTTTGTTCAAAATGTGCGTTTTTGCTGAACGCGTCCCCCAGCTTTTACCTATAGCCAAAATTAATCAATAGCAATCAGCCAATAATATTAACTCTGCTTCCTATGGCCCTAACTTGGCGTTTTTTCGGCGACAATCTCACCGCCGGAGGTTTTTCACCCATCGCAGTGTCAATCCTATAAAGAAACGCGCGCGAATGGGTCTTCAAACCTTCGGAAAACCGTAATTGAATCGACAAGCAAATCTGGTTTTCTAACTGTTTCCCGTGGTAGACCATTTCAATTTTTCCTTATGTTTGGGCTCTGTTAAGTTTCTCAATATGTTTTGGAAGACAAGCTCGACGAAACCCAAATCAAACAAATCGAAAAAGAAGTTCAACGGCAAATACTTTTTAACATTTGGCAAGTTTAGTTCAACTAAATTTTCTGGCCAAGATTGAGTAAGATTTTCATGCGCAGCGCTGGAAGAGATCTTTCAGATTTGTAGTAAACAGAGAGAGAAAATTTTGATTCCATTGGTTATGAGGCTCGAAAGGAGTTAAAGGAGACGAGAATAAACCAAAACGGACGCAGCAAGAACGACATCAATCGTAATCGTATGTTGATACTTTGTTGAATTTGGAACTTCCTGATGAGAAAAAGAAAGCTTGAAGAAGGAGAAATTATTAGTTATGCTCCTGAGCTTCTTAACGGAGGCACTGGATACTACTTCAACAAGCTTTGCAATGGATAAGTGGCAAAATTTGGTAAAAATACCCAGAAATTCAAGAGAAGCTCTTTATGGAGATCAAAAGGTGTTATAAAGCAATGGAGAAGAAGAAGAAGTGGAAAGAAGAGGATTGCAAAACATATGCCATTTTAAAAGCAGTATTTTGGAAGGAAATTAAAGGAGACATCCACCAGGACATTCTTTTGGTTTAGCACATTAGTAAAGAGAAGATGTAGTTGGGACAAGTAACTCCATACCTAAATTTTGACCCATTAATGTTATGATAGCTGAATGGGTTGGATTCAAAAGTATGGGATGATCCAATGGCTTTTTAAGCCAGGAAGGTTTTCTGAAAAGATGAAGGACAATTATCTGATTTTGATATAGCAGGCAGGCAAGAGAGATCAAGATGATGATGCCTTTTGGTGTAGGAAGGAGGATTTGTCCTGCTTATAGTTTAGCCATGCTTCATTTGGAGTATTTTGTGGCTAATCTGATTTGGAGTTTCGAGTGGAAAGCTATAAACAAGGAGGATGTTGATTTATCTGAGAAGCTTGAATTTACAGTTGTTATGAAGAATCCATTGCAGGCCTACATATCTCCAAGGTCCAAATAAATGGTTTATGGTTAGGCTGTGGATTTCACTTTATAATTAACCCTTCCTTTTCAGTTAGTTTCATGTAATTATTATTATTATTCTTATTTATAAAATAAATATTATAACATGTAATGTTTATCTTGTGAAACTAATTTGTTAAACCATTTATGAACCCTAAATATTAATGATTTCACTTAAGGGTTTCGAATGAAAAGTATTTGTATGTTTATTATTCTTTTTTCCCCCAATTTGGTATCAAGGTAAAATACTGTGAAGGGCATAATAAGTTAAAGCAAACAAGTCCTCTTATAATGGGATCATCACAATGGATATGTACCTAAATTTGGATTAGACTTGTTTGATCCATTCCATGCCTTATGCACCCAATGAATAAAATTGAAATAGAGATTTTTTTTAGACATCGTTATTGGTTTTTTTTTATAACAAAAAGTTGGAAATACTCTCGTTTCAATAAAAAGATTATTTTTTAAGATAAGTTGGATCCATGTATATTTAGCGACACAAAACACATTTGATTAGAGCAGTGCCGGAGCTAGTTTATGAAACTAGAGGGTGCAAACAAAAAATTTTCAAAATTGGGAAAAAAAAAATGAGAGCCTGAAGTAACCTATTATACCTTTGAAATTATAAATTTTTACTAATATTATAATCCTCTCTACAGTAACAATAACATTTTTTGGTGTTTTTGGCATTTATGTGTAAGATATTCACTTAATTTGAAATTATAAATTTTTACTAATATTATAATCCTCTCTACAGTAACAATAACATTTTTTGGTGTTTTTGGCATTTATGTGTAAGATATTCACTTAATATATTGTTAACATAATTTTTGAAATAATAATTTTCACATTTTTCACCTATCTAATAAGTGTGTAATTTATTTAATTTTAGAAGTTTAAGTATACAGTAGAATAATTTTGCGTTGAAATATTTAATTGGTATAATTTTATAAATTGAAGTGTTCAATAGATCAAAATAAAAGTTAAAGGCGTCACAAGATTTTTCTACGTAAAGTAGATGGGTAAATTATTGCACTGCGGCTATATTTTTCCAACTCCAAACTATGCAATTGTGATGCAACTCTTACTTATTAGAGTTAACTGGAAACCAAAAATCACTATGCAGTTAATAATCATGATTGTACCAGCTTGATTCTTAAAACTATATTATACAGTTATTTTAACTCTTATTTATTTATTTATTTATTTATTTATTATTATTATTATTATTATCATTATCGCCAACAAATTAGAGGAGAGTTTCAAATTCGAATTTCAGCTAAATTATCACCATCTATTAGCGGATGTATAAAATCCACATTATACAACTAACTTTAATTTGGATACAGCATCGCCTTCCTCTTCTTCAACCTTCAGACTCATATTTTCGAGATTAGCTTCATTCCCTTGCCTACAAGCTAGCATTTTTCATGAGACTGTTGTTTTATCCTCTGTGAATGAAAAATAAGTCTGTGAATGGAAAATCAGGAAACTATTTGATTGATTGTCTGGATGTCAGGACTGTTTCTAACTTGCAGAATGAATAATGCCACGAGGCTAGGGCTTTGCAGCCTCGTGAACTGTGGATACAAATATAAGAGATTGCATTACTATCCATATCTATCTTTATCTATTTATTTTCTACAATGACGTAGAAAAAAAAAAAAAAGTTAATATCATAGTTAATAGATAGATTCATATAAATAGATAATGTATTTTTTTTAAAAAAAAAAAAAGTTATCTTCTCAAAACAAAATTTATATATCTATATATCTATTGAAAATTTATAGTTAATTACCATAAAAAATTAAATTATAAATAGTATTTATCTATATATTATAAATATTTTAATAAATATACTAAATATTCATAAAGCATAATCTAAAAAAAAAAAACAATTCGCGGAAAATCATATAATGTATTTATATAAACTATTAAAAAAATTCATGTAATACATACGTGTGGACCTTCAACTAGTATGCCATAAGCATGTGAGCTCACATGAAAGTTATTAATATTACATGAGAATTTACCAATTAGAATATGAATAAGCACTTTAACAAAGCCAAGAATCAAATTAAATTGCCTTTTTTATTTTAATTTTTTACCCTTTTGGCCGATGAAACCAATCATATCGTGCCAAATTGGAAAAGAGTTTGGCTTTCTGTCTAAAAGAACTATATAAATATATTTAAAAAGAAGCTAATTAATTTAAATGTTACGATTTCCAAGTTTTGAAGTACTATAAAATAAATGATTTTTAAGGTACTGATTGATAGAGTAATCAGTTAAGATAATATTTACAATTTATTTGTATTTAATATTAGCTGTATTTGTAACTGTCACTAAAAGATATACATGTAAACTGCTATATATTGTACCTATAATACAATACAGAACACAACAATTTGTATTTAATATTAGCTGTATTTGTAACTGTCACTAAAAGATATACATGTAAATTGCTATATATTGTACCTATCATACAATACAGAATACAAAAAAAGAATTCTCAAACGTGTAAACCTCCAGATGGTATCAGAGCTCTAAGGCTACACGGCATCTTCTCATCTTTCTTTCTGTAATTTTGTATTCCTTCTTCATCTTTATTCAAAAAAAAAAAAAAAAAGTATGGGGACAGAGCCAGCTCTCACCTCTACTGTTTCTGCACCTGCTTCTTTTTCTTCTGTCCAAGCTCCCAATATAACTCAGTTCATCTCTGTGAAATTGACCTCAGCTAATTATTTGCTGTGGAAATCCCAAATTCTTCCCCTTTTGTATGGGTATCGACTTGCTGGTTATATCGATGGATCTAAGCCTGCACCTTCTCTGCACCTTCTCAGTCGCTTGACAATGGTGAACCCAACTCAGCGTATAATGATTGGTTTTGTCAAGATCAAATAGTCAGAAGCTGGATCAATTGTTCCGTTTCTGAATCCCTCTTAAATCAGATTGTGTGTTGTACTTCTGCCAAGGAGGCGTGGGATAAGCTTGCTACGGTTTATTCAACAGGCTCTCAAACAAGGGATGGAGGCGAGTTGGACGAATAATGGCCTTTTACTCACTCAAAATAAGTACATACAGGACTTACTTGTTAAGGCTGGTATGACTAATTGTAAGGGCCTTTCCACACCAGCCACTACAAAAGAATCGACTACGGATGCACAACAAACTCCCTTTTCCGATCCTACACTCTATCGAAGTATAGTTGGTGGCCTGCAGTATCTAAATCTGACACGACCTGACGTATGTTATTCAGTTCATAAAGTGTCACAATTTCTTCAAGCACCGACCGAGGCTAACTGGTCTTCCGTCAAGCGAATTTTAAGGTACTTGACATCTGCCATACCACCAACAGCTCATTAATTGCTTCTGGTCGTGCAGTGGAGGGCGATCTTCATCGCGGCGTGGTAGTGGTGTCGTGGAAAATATGGGCCGTCTCCTACGTGGTGGTAGTTGGAAACTCCGCAGTAATTCAACTGGCTGGTCGTGGACATATCATAAACTTCCACTTCATTTCGGCAAGATCTACAGTGCTACAAATTGTAATGGTTATGTCATATATCTCGTTCAGTTGCCTTCACCTCGCTTTCTGCACCTCGAAGCTCATATTTGCCACAACCGACTCTTCCTCTCCATCAGCTTGGCACTGTTGATTTCCGGAGCGAATTATCATCTCGTTTTCTAAACCGTAGCATCTTGTCAATCCTGTTCCTGTGCCGATCCGATACCCACACTCACTATGCTTGATGGTAAAAACACTTCCTCTTTTCTCTTTCGTGGGTCTATCTGTTCAGTCTGTTAATTGGTCATTGTCTTATGTTTTTAATTATGTTCTTTTGTATTCTCCGCTCTGTTACTAATAATTGTGCTATTCTGATCGCCGCTTTACTACACAAAATAAAACGTTTCTGTTGAATTTCTTTCCAAATTCTATCTTGTCGAAGATATCCCCACGAGGCAGGTGCTTCTTACCCAAAGCCCAGGAGTAAGAATGACTGTATTTCTTTTCGATGCGCCGGTTCGGGTCTTTTTTCACCAAAGCTTTTTCCTGCAAGTGTTCGTTATGCGCATTGAAACGCCTTAGGGTTTCATGCACATTGTTAGGAGTTGTTAAGAATGTTTCTTCGTACTAATAATATTTCTTTTTGATTCTAATAAGGTCATTTTGATTTTTGTCATGCTTTGTAATGTGAGCAAATCACATAAACTCCCAAATCTTTGATTCTAATTATCGTTGCTAAACAGCCTTCTTGAATTATATTGCTCTGATGTATGGGGCACTGCACCCTCTCTGTCTGTTGATGTTTTTCGTTTTAACGTTATTTCTTTGATCACTTCAAGCAATTACAGTTGGATTTATTTTCTCAAACAAAAATCTGTGTCTTCCCTGTGTTCATACAATTTCGCAATTTTGTTGAGAAAATACTTTGGGTATCCATTAAAAAATTTCAAACCGATTGGGGGCGGTAATTTCAATCTTTAACGAAATATTTCGAGAAAAATGAATCACTCAACGTGTTTCTTTGTCCTTAACGCCCGAACAAAAATGGTTTGTCTGAGCGCAAACATAGGCACATTGTTGAAACTAGTTCGAGCAGCATTACATCATTGCCTCTGTTCATCCAAATACTGGACCCCCTATGCTTTTGCAACTGGGCTTATACTATTAATAGAATTGCCATTCTTAATTTAATTTTCATCTACTCCGTTTGAGACATTGTTTCATGAAAAACTCCAATTATGATGAATACGTGTTTTTGGCTCTTGTTTATCCCCTGGCTTAAAGCCATATTGCGTCCATAAAACTTGCACCAAAAGTCTACCCGTTGTGCCTCTTTCTTAGGGTTTATAGTAAGGCTTCATCATAAAGCGATATTCATGTCTTGATTTGTCTTACTTTCCGCATTTACATCTCACGTCATGTCTATGTTTTAGGAACAGGTGTTTCCGTTTTTCAGAAATGGATGATAAATTGCAGCTTCTCATCAGCAAAACTGAACCCAGTCCTTACTTCCAATAGCCTTTACCGCCAAACTTACTTACAATCATTTGCCTCTTGAGAATTGGTCTACTTGGCACACTTCACCAATCGCCCACCTTGCCTATACTAACCTACCACAAAATTGACATCTCCGAGCAACGATCAGCACGAATTTGGTCAATCAACCAACAATCCGAAGCCCAGCCCATTTCCTCCCAAAGCCATCGTTTCATTTACATAACCCAAAACACAGCTCCCTAGCCGAGCATCGTTTCATTAAATAATGTCAATTCCAACCTCACCCGAGTCAAACCAGCCTTCCTTATCTCCAATTTCCGTTCGGTTCAACCACTCCGCTCAGTCCAACCCAACCCTTTCATTGACACTATCGAAGATTTAAGACCAGAATCATACATGCAAATTTTGCCGTGCAGACCCGTTACCACCACCTCAGAAAACTCATTCCCATGGTTACTCCCGCCAACAAACAGGAAGCGGTTGAACCAAACACCATGTCACCGCAATCTCCACAATGCTTTCTCTTCTTCTACTGCTCCCACTTGCTACAACACAAGCAAATCCAGAGGATTCCAAATTGCGAGGGAAGGCCATGACTCAAGAACTTAATGCTTTTAATCAAAACAGGAACTTTGGGGAAATTGGTACCTAGACATCGTGCTCAGAACATGTTGATGGCCGCTCGAAATGTATTTCCGTATTAAACAAAAGTCAGATGGAAGCATTGATCGCTATAAAAGCACGACTTGTGGCAAAAAGGGTTTCACCCAAAGACCGGGCATTGATTACTTTGAAACCTTTCCCCAATGTGGTAAAACCAACTACCATGACGAAATTATATTATTAGCTATTTCGAATGGTTTAGGTCTCTTAAACAGCTTGACGTTTCTAATGCTTTTCTTCATGGTGACTTGGTATGATGAAGTGTTTATTGGAACAACCACCCGGGATTTCAAACGATCCATTGCTAAGCCTTGATTGTTTTGTCGGATTACAGAGATCCGCTTATGGTTCTTCTACACCTGCTCCAGTTGGTATAAAAAAACTAACACTGCATTGCTGCCAACTTGGTTTTCCGAATGTCGCCTGCTGATCCGTCTCTTTTCCATTATGTTCATTAATAATTGTCACAATTTTGCTCTTGTATAACGTTGATGACATTATTTTTGACAGGTACAACATTAATCAACGTTGCAAAACCATAATTGCATTCTCTGCAGTCCGAATTTATGACTAAAAGATTTGGGAACAGCTTGAGTTATTTTCTTTGGAAATGGGGCGATTGGACGAATATATGGCCTTTTACTTCACTCAAAATAAGTTACATACAGGACTTACTTGTTAAGGCTTGGTTATGACTATTTGAAGGCCTTTTCCTCACCAGCCACTACAAAAGAATCGACTACGGATGTCCACCCACAAACTCCCTTTTCTCGATTTTCCTTACACTCTATCGAAACAAACTCCCTTTTCCGATCCTACACTCTATCGAAGTATAGTTGGTGGCCTGCAGTATCTAAATCTGACACGACCTGACGTATGTTATTCAGTTCATAAAGTGTCACAATTTCTTCAAGCACCGACCGAGGCTAACTGGTCTTCCGTCAAGCGAATTTTAAGGTACTTGAACGATACTGCAACGTGTGGTTTATTTTTCACCAAATCCTTGACAACCAACTTGAATGTTTATTCTGACGCTGATTGGGCGAGTAGTTTAGATGATCGCAAGTCTACCACAGGTTATGCTATCTTTATGGGTTCTAATCTCATTTCATGGAACTCCAAGAAACAACAAACTGTGGCAAAATCATCAACAGAAGCTGAATATAGGGCTATCGGACTTGCCGTTACTGAATTGTCATGGGTCCAAGCTTTGATGCGAGATATTGGTTATAGTTCAACAGTCACACCGAATTTATGGTGTGACAACATTGGTGCCACGTATTTGTTAGCAAATCCTGTATTTCATGCCCGTACTAAGCATTTAGAAGTGGATTTTCATTTTGTCCGTGAGAAGTGGATTTTCATTTTGTCCGTGACAAAGTCAGTAAGCGAGAATTACAGGTACAATTTATTTGTTCGAAAGATCAACTAGCTGACATTCTGACGAAACCTCTACCTCAGATTCGACATCATGCCTTAATGCACAGTTTGACAATTCGAAGCTTCATTCCGCAAGCTTGAATTGAGGGGGCCTGATAGAGTAATAAGTTAAGATAATATTTACAATTTATTTGTATTTAATATTAGCTGTATTTGTAACTGTCACTAAAAGATATACATGTAAATTGCTATATATTGTACCTATCATACAATACAGAATACAAAAAAAGAATTCTCAAACGTGTAAACCTCCATCTCAACACGTAGTAAACGCTCATAGGTACTGTTATTGGCAAGAAAATGGTTTATTTATTATTTTTTTATATTTCATTTTTTTAAATAATTTTAAAACCATTTAATGAGTTAACATCAATAATTAACTAAATAATTAGTAATATTGCTATTTACTACTATAACCAACATTTTCTTTCTAGTATTTCAACCAATCAGATGAAATTAATAATGATTATCATAAAATAATATA
>NW_023590593.1:974399-1216024 GCF_014843425.1 Jatropha curcas
AGCATTAAATCCTTTAGCAAAAAAGATACTAGGGAATACACTTTACAAGGAACTATTTTATCTATTTATTGAAAAGAAAAAGAAATTTAAAAAAATTATTGCAATTTTAATGGTTAAAAATTGGCCATTTGTTTTGATATTTGTGTGATGCTTTTGGCAAATTCATTCTTATATGGTGTTACAATCATTGGATTGATAATGAATGGAAACTTGAAAAAAGAATTATTGCACTTAGAGTTTTGGGGTTGATGACTTTCACACCGCACATAATATGTTTTACCATGTTAAATGATATTTTAGAAGAATATGGTTGACTTAAAAAAATTTTTACAATTGGTTTTTGATAATGCCAGTGCAAGATACCGCATCAATAAATGAATTAAAAACTCTTTGTCAAACCTAAATTTGGTGGACAGTTGTTTCACACTAGATGTTGCATTGTTCATATTTAAATTTATGTTTCAAGATGCATTAACAACATTTAAATTATTTTTACTCCAATAAAAAATGCTATTTAAATTCATTTATGGACACGATGGAATATGTTAGAAAAGAATTAAAAAATTTTGTCACTCTATGGGAAAAAAATATAAAAATTTTCAAGAAGATATTTCCTGAGTAGAGTAATCAGTTAAGATAATATTTACAATTTATTTTATTTAATATAGCTGTATTTGTAATAATTTGTATTTAATATTAGCTGTATTTGTAACTGTCACTAAAAGATATACATGTAAATTGCTATATATTGTACCTATCATACAATACAGAATACAAAAAAAGAATTCTCAAACGTGTAAACCTCCAGATGGTATCAGAGCTCTAAGGCTACACGGCATCTTCTCATCTTTCTTTCTGTAATTTTGTATTCCTTCTTCATCTTTATTCAAAAAAAAAAAAAAAAAGTATGGGGACAGAGCCAGCTCTCACCTCTACTGTTTCTGCACCTGCTTCTTTTTCTTCTGTCCAAGCTCCCAATATAACTCAGTTCATCTCTGTGAAATTGACCTCAGCTAATTATTTGCTGTGGAAATCCCAAATTCTTCCCCTTTTGTATGGGTATCGACTTGCTGGTTATATCGATGGATCTAAGCCTGCACCTTCTCAGTCGCTTGACAATGGTGATTGCGTGAACCCAACTCAGCCGTATAATGATTGGTTTTGTCAAGATCAAATAGTTCAGAAGCTGGATAATTGTTCCGTTTCATGAATCCCTCTTAAATTCAGATTGTGTGTTGTACTTTCGCTAAGGAGCGTGGGATAAGCTTGCTGACGGTTTATTCAAAAAGGCTCTCAAACAAAAGTCCACCAATTACGGAAATCTTGAAACATCTATCTAAAGGCGTCTGATTGCATTGACGTTTACATGCAGAAAGCTCAATCATCTTTGATCAACTTGCTGCTTGTGCAGCACGCAATTCCTTGAGGAAGCACTAGTTTGTGATGTTCTTGCTGATTAGGGCCAGATTATCGCCCATTCACGCGCTGCAATTGATGCTAGGAATGCACCAATATCTGCTTGCTGAGTTAACATGCCCTTTTTGTGGCTTAAGGTGAAAAAACTCAACTTTCCAATTGATAGTTTACCACATCTTCAGGCTGCGAACCACCAACAGCTCATTATATTTGCTTCTGGTCGTTGGTGGAGGCGATCTCATCGCGGCGTGTAGTGGTGGTCGTGGAAAATACTTTGGGCCGTCTCCAGCTCGGTGGTAGTGGAACTCCGCAGTATTCAACTGCTAGTCTGTGGACATACTCATACTCCACTTTCATTCGGCAAAATCTACAGTGCTTACAATATGTAATGGTTATGGTCATATATCTCGTCAGTGTCCTTCACCTCGCTTTCCACCTCAAGCTCATATTGCCAAAACAAACCGACTCTTTCCTCTCCATCAAGCCGTGGACTGTTGATTCCGAGCGAATTATCATTCTCGTTTTCTAAAACCGGAGCATTCTTGTCAATCCTGTCCTGTTGCCGATCATACCACACTCACTATTGCCTGATGGTTTAAAACACATCCTCTTTTCTCTCGTGGGTCTCTGTTCAGTCGTTTACATGGTCATTCTCTATTTTTAATGATGTTCTTTATTCTCCCTCTGTTACTAATAATTTGTTAATCTGTATCTGCCTTGACTACACAAAATAACGTTTCTGTTGAATTCTTTCCTAAATCTGATCTTGTGAAGGATATCCCCACGAGGCAAGTGCTCTACCAAGGCCAGAGTAAGAATGGACTGTATTCTTTCCGATGCAGCCGGTTCGGTCTTTTTTCACCCAAAGCTTTTCCTGCAAGTGTTTCGTTATGGCATGGAACGCCTTTGGTCATGCACATGTTAGAGTGTTAAGAATGTTCTTCGTACTAATAATATTTCTTTTGATTCAATAAGTCATTTGATTTTTTGTCATGGCTTGTAATGGTGAGCAAATCAACCCCCATTAAACTCCCATTCTTGATTCTAATTATCGTGCTAAATGAGCCTTCTTGAATTGATATGCTTCTGATTAGGGGGTCCTGCACCCGTTCTGTTAAGTTGATGGTTTTACGTATTACTTATTTCTGTTGATCACTCAGCAAGTACAGTGGATTTATTTTCTCAAAACCAAAAATCTGATGTCTTCCCTGTTGTTCTAACAATTTTCGCAATTTTGTTGAGAAATACCTTAGGGTATCCATTAAAAATTTCAATCCGATTGCGGGGGGCGAATTTCAATCTTTAACGACAGATCTTCGAGACAGATGGAATCATCAACGTGTTCTTTATCCTTAAATTACGCCCGAACAAAATGGTTGTGCTGAGCGCCAAACAGTAGGCACATTGTTGAAACTAGGTCGAGCATTATTACATCATGCCTCTGTTCCATCCAAATACTTGGACCTATGCTTTTGCAACTGCTGCTATACTATTAATAATTGGCCATCTAATATTAATTTTTCTTCTAACTCCGTTTGAGACATTGTTTCATGAAAAACCCAATTATGATGAATTACGCTGTTTTGGCTTCTTTGATGTTATCCCTGGCCTTTAAGCCATATTCGTCCCATAACTTGCACAAAGCTCTTACCCGTGTGTCTATTCTAGTTATAGTAAGCGTTCATAAAGAATTCATGTCTTGATTTTCTTACTTTCCGCATTTACATCTCACGTCATGTAATGTTTTATGAACAGTGTTTCCGTTTCAGAAAAATTTGGATGATAAATTGCACTCTATTCAGCAACTGAACCCAGTCCTAGCTTCCATAACCTTTACCGCGCACTTACCTTAGCCAATCATGCCTCTGGAGAAATGGTCTACTTGGACACTCACACATCGCCCACCTTTGCCTATACTACCTACACCAAATGACATCTCCAGCAAACATCAGCCACGAATTGGTCATCCACCAACAATCCGAAGCCCAGCCCATTTCCTCCCAACCCACGTTTCATTACATGAACCAAACCACACTCCCTAGCCGGCATCGTTTCATGTAAATTAATTGTGCATTCCAACCTCACCCGATCCCAAAACCAGCCTTCGCCTTATCTCCATTTCCGGTCGGTTCAACCACTTGCCCTCATCAACCCAACCCCCAATTGACACTGATCGAGATTAGGACCATACTCAGTACATCAATTGTTGCCTGCAGACCGTTTACCACCTCAGGGAAAACTTCATTTCCATGGTTACTCGCCAACAAAACAAAGCGTTGAAACCAAAAAACACCCATGGTCACCGCAATCTCCACAATGCTGTTCTCTCTCTACTGTTCCAACTGCTACACACAAGCAATCAAGGATTCCAATTGGAGGGAGCCATGATCAAGAAACTTAATGCTTGAATCAAAACAGGAACTTGGGAATTGGTTACCTATGGACATCGTTGCTCAGAACATTGTTGGCCACTGCAAAGGGGTTATTCCCGTATTAAAACAAAGAAGTCAGAATGGAAAGCATGATCGCCTATAAAAGCAACGACTGTGTTGGCAAAGGGTTTCACGCAAAGACCGGCGATTGATTACTTTGAAACCTTTTCCCCAGTGGTAAAACCAAACTACCATACGAGATTATATTGTCATTAGCTATTTCGAATGGTGGGCTCTTAAACAAAGCTTGACGTTTCTAATGCTTTTCTTCATGGCTGACTTGGATGATGAAGTTTTATGGAACAAACCACCGGATTTCAAGATCATGCTAAGCCTGATTTTGTTTGTCGATTACGGAGATCGCTTTATGTCTTCGTCAAGAGCGCCTCGTCAGTGGTATAAAAAAATTAACACGGCATTGCTGCAACTGGTTTCTGCACCTTCTCAGTCGCTTGACAATGGTGAACCCAACTCAGCGTATAATGATTGGTTTTGTCAAGATCAAATAGTCAGAAGCTGGATCAATTGTTCCGTTTCTGAATCCCTCTTAAATCAGATTGTGTGTTGTACTTCTGCCAAGGAGGCGTGGGATAAGCTTGCTACGGTTTATTCAACAGGCTCTCAAACAAGGGATGGAGGCGAGTTGGACGAATAATGGCCTTTTACTCACTCAAAATAAGTACATACAGGACTTACTTGTTAAGGCTGGTATGACTAATTGTAAGGGCCTTTCCACACCAGCCACTACAAAAGAATCGACTACGGATGCACAACAAACTCCCTTTTCCGATCCTACACTCTATCGAAGTATAGTTGGTGGCCTGCAGTATCTAAATCTGACACGACCTGACGTATGTTATTCAGTTCATAAAGTGTCACAATTTCTTCAAGCACCGACCGAGGCTAACTGGTCTTCCGTCAAGCGAATTTTAAGGTACTTGAAATTTTAAGGTACTTGAACGATACTGCAACGTGTGGTTTATTTTTCACCAAATCCTTGACAACCAACTTGAATGTTTATTCTGACGCTGATTGGGCGAGTAGTTTAGATGATCGCAAGTCTACCACAGGTTATGCTATCTTTATGGGTTCTAATCTCATTTCATGGAACTCCAAGAAACAACAAACTGTGGCAAAATCATCAACAGAAGCTGAATATAGGGCTATCGGACTTGCCGTTACTGAATTGTCATGGGTCCAAGCTTTGATGCGAGATATTGGTTATAGTTCAACAGTCACACCGAATTTATGGTGTGACAACATTGGTGCCACGTATTTGTTAGCAAATCCTGTATTTCATGCCCGTACTAAGCATTTAGAAGTGGATTTTCATTTTGTCCGTGACAAAGTCAGTAAGCGAGAATTACAGGTACAATTTATTTGTTCGAAAGATCAACTAGCTGACATTCTGACGAAACCTCTACCTCACATCATGCCTTAATGCACAGTTTTAATGCACAGTTTGACAATTCGAAGCTTCATTCCGCAAGCTTGAATTGAGGGGGCCTGATAGAGTAATAAGTTAAGATAATATTTACAATTTATTTGTATTTAATATTAGCTGTATTTGTAACTGTCACTAAAAGATATACATGTAAATTGCTATATATTGTACCTATCATACAATACAGAATACAAAAAAAGAATTCTCAAACGTGTAAACCTCCAGAGAATTCCTACAAGGTGAATTCAACTTATAAAAGTTGAAATGAGTCTTATGAATCATAAAGATATTCTTTTCTTCATTTATGCAATTGGCATGCATCACATTTTCAACTTTATCCAACCAAAATGGGACGTATTTGTAAAAAAAATATTAGATATTTTGCAAGTTTTTGAAGAAAGTGACAAGAATTTTTACAGTGGTGTTTATTATCCTACCTCCCATTTATTTCCATTCATTGTTTGGCCATAAGTAGTTCCATAATTGAAAACTGGAAAATGAATGATGATTTACAAGAATGTATATTCATGATGAAAACTAAATGGTTAAAATATTATACTGAAATTTTCCGGATTTTAAATTTAGTTGCATTTTTTCTTTTGTGCCTAGATTTAAATTAGTTGCATTACAAGAATTTTTCCGTCTTTATTATTGGATCTTTAATATTGAGCAGATTATTTTTCTCTTTACTCTCTTACTAATAATGTTTTAAGGTATGTTCGTCAATTGTATGATGAGTATTCTAAATTAGTATCTCCCCTTCCTCAAGTATCAAATCCACAAACTATACAATCCACTAAATTTCATTCTACACAATTTACGTTCATGCAAAATGTTTCAAAAAAATCAAGGGAGGCTCTCCACATTCATACACAGAAATTGAGACATATATTAGCACAGATTTTGAGTTTTTAGGTGATGATGCGGATGAAGACCCAACTAAATTTGATATTTTGGGTTGGTGAAAAAAGCATGCAAATCGCTTTCCAGTCTTAGCTTCAATTGCAAAAGATATACTTGCTTGTCCAATTTTTACTGTTGCAGTGGAACAAGCTTTTAGTGCGGATGGACAAATTTTAGATCCAACATGGTCAAGATTATCGCCAAATAATGTGAAATGCAAGAGTGTGTTGATGATTGGACTAGAGCGGCGTTGAGAACTCAAGACCAGCAAAATTCAAGCGACGATGATGATTCTGACTCATTAACGGGGACTAGTGCACCATGGACTAAGAATTAATTGTAATAATTGGGAGGTTATTTTCCAATGTAATAAAAAAAAAAGAACTATGTGGGCTTTGATTTTTCTCTAAATTTTCAAGATTGGATACGTAGGCCAATTAAATTTAAAAATTTTTCAATTTTAATTTAATTCAAGCCCAAAATAAAAAATTATAATTTTCTATATTAGTGAGTTAGCAAAATTTGTAAATTTAATGTAATAATAGTTCTAAATTAATAGAAGTTTTTTGTTTTAAAATTTTATAATAATTTATTTAGTTAATAAAATTTAAACATCTTAAAATTATTATTTATTCATGAATTCGGAATCAAAACTTTATTATTTTTTTAAAAATTTACGTAATGCCGGAACCGAATCGGAACAGTAATTAGAACCGTCAGTTCGCCGGAACCGAAGGTTCAAGGGTCTGTTCTGGTTCAAAATTTTAAACATCTCGAACCGGCGGTTCAATGAACCGCGGCGGTTCATTGAACCGGCCATGCTTAATTATTGTTTAATTCATATTTTAATAAGTAAATGATTATTTAACAAATAGTATTTTTGGAATAAGGAATAATTTAAATACTCTATAAATAAAGAAAAATCAAATTAAACTATTTTATGCAATTTCTCACTTTGACAATAATAATTGATAATTTTTAATAAATACTAGTAATTATTGATAAAAATCATAATCTAATAATTTAATAAATAGAGAAAAACCAACTTTTATATTATGTATTGAAATTAAGTTTTTTGGAATTAGTTTATGTTGACTATTGCTTTTCATTTGATTGGAAATCACATGAATTAGTTTATGTTGATGATTGTTTTCATTTGATTGGAAATCACATGAATTATGCATTTGAGTTGGTGGCCTAGTAGTGGCCATTTTGCCTCTAGAGAATGTTGTTATGATATAGAAGTGTTTATATTACTGTGGGAATCTCGTTTTAAGGTTCGTGATTGTCTTTTTAAATTTTAGAGAAATATTGTATTAAATTTAAGCACATCTCACCGTTTAAATTAATTTGAATATTAGACTCTGTAATATTATATAAAATAAAATTTTGCCCACTTAAAGCAGCTCTTATTATTTAAAATTTAAAATATACTAATTTTTTAAAATTAGTTTATGTTGATTTGTGTTTTCATTATGAAATGATGTGTGATGAGTTGGAGACCTAGTAGTGCCATTTTTGACTTTAATGGATGTTGGGATGATATTAGAGTGATAATTAGTGTGTTTTGACTTGAGTTTATATTAGTGTGTTTTGACTTGAGAATTGATTATGTTACGCCGAAATGCTGCCAAAATTTTTATAAAAACTGAAAATTTTTTTGAAAACTGATTATGTTATATATATATATATATACCTCTACCTCTACCTCTACCTCTATCCCAATGTTGTAATGTTTTAGAATGGATCTTAGAAGGCATAGTACCCCCTCCAATTCCAGAAAAAGTAAAACCCAATATAAATTTACAAAAAATTGAGCAATATGAAGACGGCAAAGTAACATTAAAATTTAATAGAAGTCAAAGTTCCAGATATACAGGGTCATCATCTTCTGTTGTTACAGATGACAATGAAAAACCCTCTTCAAATATACCTTCAGTCATTTATGCAAAATATAAAGATACTGAACCTAAACCTATTATTCAAACATTAGTCAAACCCAGATTCTCTACTTCAGATATCCCAACTTTAAGTCAGTCTCTTAAAATGAAAGGTGTTGATTATAGTTCTTCCATTTCGCAGGCAATTTATAACCCTTTAGAAAGCTATGTAAATCAGCAATCAAACTTAGCACATTCATCACCTGAATCACCAACAGCTTCAGCTATAACTGAAAATATAAATGATTTAAATAGAGAACTAAATGTA
Source organism: Jatropha curcas (assembly GCF_014843425.1). Next base: position 982,803 of record NW_023590593.1, read on the forward strand.
CTTAGTAAAGAAGATATTGAGGAAAGACTAGTAAAAGAAATAACAAAAACCAAAAATTTGATGAAACTAAACAGGATACTAAAAACTCATACCTTTGAAGATTTAAAAGATGAGTATGTAAATTATAAATTCACAACTCAAACTAATATCAAATTCTTAGATTGGTTTGCATTAACTAAAGAAGATTGTTCCAATAAAAGTCTAAATCCTATTACTGTTAGAGATAAAAGACCCGAATGGATTGTAAATGATAGAACAATACAAAGTGATTTTCCACCTAAAACAATTAGTAAATTTTTTCCACCTAAAACAATTAGTAAATTAAAATATCAAGATAATGAAATTATTTGTGCCCCATATAAGATAGCTAGAGATAATGATACAGATAAAAAACTAATAGAACAAAATAATTTTAGTAATGCAAGTTTAATTTGTTTAAATACACAACTAAAACGAATAGAAAACTTGTTAGAAGAAAAACCAACTATAGATGATCATGTAAAAGGTAAAGAAAGAATAAAATCTCATATTTTTAAACCATATCAAATTTCTCAATCTAGTCAAAAGGAATTCAAAGATAAATTCGTGGGAACATTAAAAGATCAGCTAAGTAAACTCGAATTACATTCAGAATCTACGCAACAAGTAGCACCTGAAACCCCTCAAACATCTAGAAATATAAATATAATAAACATCTAGAAATATAAATATAATAGAAGGAAACTCTCACTCTGAAATCAGTGAACCTGAGTCTGAAGATATAAAACAATTTGAAATCAACCCAATATCACATAGAGAAATAGTAAATAGAGCACCAGATTTAGGCTTAATAGATAAACCAAATCACATATCTCAACAAATATAATGCCGACTACAATTTATGAATGGAATATTTAGATGGATTATCTTGAATTTAATATATTAAAGTAGTATTGCCAACCAAATGGACTATGCAGCTAATGCTTATAAAACTCAGGTCAATATATCAAAAGAGGAAAGCTATTAGCCAGAAATAATTATAGCGGCAGGGATTCACAGGCCCAAATTAAAAGGTTGGTGGATTATCATCTAACTGGGACCAAAGAACAAACACTTAGAAATATTTAAATTCTATTCAAGTAACTGAATGGATGGAGAACCCCAATCTATGATGAAAATGGTTGAAACTATTTCAAGAGATGCCCTGTGTCAAACATTAATTTCTCCCCCCACTTTTTCATTACATTTTAATTAAGGAGACCCGATCATTTCATTACATTTTATAGGAGACCCATCACACTTAAAAGATAAAAATGCAGAATTATTAAGTAATCTAAAATGTAAAAAATTAAGTGATTTTCAATATTATAAAACTACTTTTCTCACCAGATTAATGTTAAGAGAAGATTCCAACCAAGCCTTTTGGAAAGAAAAATTCTTAGTAGGATTACCTTTTTTCTTAGGAGAAAAGGTTAGAAATTATATAAAACAACAATTTGGTAACCCAATACCTTATAATAAATTGACATACGGACAATTGATTAGTATAATTCAAAAAGAAGGATTACAAATTTGTCAAGACTTAAAACTTCAAAGAACTTTAAAATACGAGTTACATAAAACTAAACAAGAATTATGTAGAGGTCAGTGGTTCTGAACCACTAAACCTAAAAACACTATAAAAACAATACAAGTCTAAACCAAGTCCAAGATAAATACTAAGTCAAGATAAATACTATCAAAAAGAAAAGTCTAAACCTTATAAGAAGTCTAAAAGGAAGCAACCATATAAATCTTCAAATAAAACTTCTTATAAAGATTTAACTTGTTATAATTGTGGTAAGAAGGGACATACATCAAAATTCTGTCGGTTCAATAAAAAATTAAATGCATTAAATTTAGAAGAAGAAATCTTAAATAAAATTCATGAACTATATCTTGATTCAGACACCTCAGAATCAGAGATACAAGAAAGTGAAAATCAAATTGATGAATTAGGAACCACAACTAGCTCTTCAGAACCAACCATAAATATGCTTACTAAAGATCAAAGTACAGTTTTAGAAGCAGTAAATAATATAACTGATATTGAAACTAAAACACAACTTCTTAAAAAATTAATAAAAAGTTTTGATGAAGAGAAAGAATTAAAAGAAATAACTCCTAAACTGCAAACTAACACTTATGATTTGACTACTATACTAAATAAAAATAAAAAAGTAGAAATGGAAATCTCTACTAAAGACTTACAAAAAGAAATTCGAATTCTAAAGCATGAAGTTAATGAATTAAAAGGACAATTTCAACAAAATGCTAAGAGAATAAAGCTATTAGAATCTCAACTCATATCTAGTTCTTCTTCTGAAGAACCAGACGATGAAAAAATTGATGAAATAAACCAATTAGAAGAAGAAGAAGTAAATCCTAATTTTCTATTTCTTTTGCAAGAAATTACTTCAAGGAAATATTTAGTAAAAATAAACCTTAAAATAAATGATTTTATTACAGATGCAATAGCATTATTTGATATAGGAGCAGATTTAAATTGTATAAAATCAGATATCGTACCTAAAAGATATTGGTTAAACACTAAAGAAAAATTAAGCACAGCAAATAAAACCAAATTAGAAATAGTAGGTAAAGTAGAAGCACTCATTATAAACCAAGACTTGAAATAAAAACAATGTTTTTAATTTCTCCCCAACTAAATTATATGGTCATTCTAGGAACACCTTTTATCAATATAATAACACCTTATTCAATTAAGGAAGATTGTATTAAATTCAAAATAAGAAATAAAAAGGCTAGGCTCGAATTTACAGAGAAACCTAGGCGAAAGAATTTAAATCTACTCAAAGCTCATTCTATTAGGACATTAGAAATCAATTCATTAATCAAATCCAAAGAAGAAGACTTAAAGGATTTAAAGAATAATATGTGTTTAAAAAGAATTAAAGAACAACTAGGAACCGAATTTATACAAAATAAAATACAAAAACTAAAAGATTATATGGAGAAAAAACTTTGTGCAGATCACCCAAATGCCTTTTGGAATCGTAAACAGCACATAATTGATTTACCATATGAAAATAATTTTGATGACAAAAATATTACAACTAAAGCCAGGCCAGTTCAAATGAATCCTGAATTGATAGAACATTGTAAAAATGAAATCAAAGAATTAGAAAATAAAAAATTAATTCGTAAATCAAGAAGCCCATGGTCATGTGCGGATCAAGAAGCCCATGGTCCATGTGCCGGCATTTTCTATGTTTAATAAATGCAGAGATAGAAATACCAAGATTAGTAATAAACTATAAACCACTAAATGCAGCATTAAAATGGATAAGATACCCAATTCCAAATAAAAAGATCTTTTAAAGAAATTATATAATGCTAACATTTTTAGTAAATTTGATATGAAATCAGGTTTTTGGCAAATACAAATTGCACCTAAAGATAGATATAAAACAGCATTTATAGTTCCTTTCATTCAATACGAATGGAATGTAAGGCCTTTTGGACTAAAAAATGCACCCTCAGAATTCCAAAGAATAATGAATGATATATTTAACCCATATTCAAAGTTCTGTATAGTCTATATTGATGATGTGTTAGTATTTATTCAAACTATTGAAAACCATTTCAAACATTTAAACACTTTTTGTATGATTATAGAGAAAAATGGTTTAGCACTTAGTAAAACTAAAATGGATTTATTTAAGACTAAAATTAGATTTTTAGGACATTATATTGAACAAGGAATAATTCAACCTATAGAAAGAACATTAGTATTTGGAGAAAAATTTCCTGATGAAATTTGATGAAATCACTAATAAAATCCAACTTCAGAGATTTCTTGGTTGTTTAAATTATGTCATTGATTTTTATCCTAATTTAAATTGTATGATCAAACCTTTACATGATAGACTTAGAAAAAATTAGAAAAAATGCTGGTCCCTGGACCGCCAAGCATACACAATTAGTAAAAAATATTAAATCACTAGTAAAAGACATTCCTTATTTATATATCCCCAATCCAACTGTATTTAAAATTGTAGAAACCGATGCATCCAATATAGGATATGGAGGCATCTTAAAACAAAAAATCGATGGTAAAGAACGTATAATCTAATATACGTCAGGACATTGGAACCCGACACAAATCAATTACTCTACTATTAAAAAAGAAATTTTAAGCAGAGTTATATGTATAAATAAATTTCAATCGGATTTATTAAATCAAAAGTTTTTACTCAGAATTGATTGTAAATCTTCAAAAGATGTTTTGCAAAAGGATGTTTAAAATCTTGCCTCTAAACAAATTTTTGCTAGATGGCAAGCACTCTTAAGTATTTTTGAATTTGATATTGAATATATTAAAGGAAATACTAATAATATCACTTTCTGACACGAGAATTCTTACAGAATAATGGGAAAGAAGAAGGATAAGGGAAAAGAATCTATGAAAGAATCAGATTCACCCACTAAAGCTCTTTCTGAGCATTCTGAAGATCTCACTAAACTCCTTACCTTAAATAGTAAACAAACCCCCTCTAAAGACCTCAAAAAATGGATTGAAGAACTTAGTCAATCTCCAAAAGTATTAAAGGCTTTGCAAGGTATAACATCTTCTTCCACAGAAGATACAGGTATGATTTCTAAAACTCAAGCGATCGTATCCGCTCATGGTACGACTAGTCTGTCTCAAACGGTAGACAGTAATAAAGACATATCAAATCCGTTGATGGCTGTGGATTTGCCAAAAATCCAGTATTCTAATACTAGTAGTATTCATAAATGGTTTGGAAAAAATGTTTATGATTATGAAATTGAAGTCGAGGACGGATATAATAATATTAATCCTTGGCAAATCATAAAGCATTATTATCCCGAGGATTGGTATTTTGTTCCAACTGATTTTTCAAAACCTCAGGAGTATTATCATAATATTTTAATAGATACTGGTTCTGTAAAAATAAAACACACTTTTGATCCAAAACATAAAAATGTAATTTCTTATTCTTCTATTCAAATAAAACGGGTTATTCATCCTAAAGATTGGCCCGTATCTTCACTTTCTACTCCAGTAAGATTTAAAGTTTTACATAATAAAGTTTTACATAAACATAATACTACATATAATTATTTTGACTACAAAGAAGCTTGGGAAAAAGTTTTTTATATTCAAAACCCAAGTACCACTCATTCTTGGTTGGTATATTTTGATCAACATATTCGCACCGATTTAAAAATCCCAAATTGGTTTAAAAAATGGTGGCAATCCAGAGGTATCTCTGAGGAAATTATTCCTCCTGATATTATTTCTCTATATCAGTATTTTAAATCCCATTATAAACCTAATCCTGGAGAAGTCCATATTCCATCTTTGATGTATTATTGTATGACTTTCTTCACCCCTTGGGTATATGTATTTATTGTATGGAACTTTCTTCTTTCACCCTTGGGTATATCAAATGGTATTTTGATTATCAATATGTTGCCGGGAACTCAAATTCCCCCGCTAATGTTGGTAAAGACATAAAATAAATGGTGGGGATCTTTCAAAATACCACTAACTGACTGAAATAAAATCAAGTCAATGGATTCGTACTTAAATGGCCAAGCTCTCAATGCCAGCATTCACCTATGCTTAGTACACTAGCTACTCCGGAATAACCCTACATTTGGACTACATTTGGAATCCAGAAAGCACAGTGTCAAGTTAGATTAGCTGCCGCTAAAACCCCAGAAGAATATAAACTGATCTATCAAGAAATGTTTCAACAACTTTCAACCAGTTCAGAAAATCCAGTAAACCCCTCTTCCAGTAAAACTAGCGAAGTATCCTCCAGTAAATCATCATCTAAGCCAAGTCTTAAAGGAAAAAATAAATTGTCGTCATCATCTTCAGCAATCTCTTCATTTAGGGATAGTGATGATAGTGATGAAATGCCAACAATAAAAATCAAAAGCAAAGCAGATAAAAAAGCAAAGGCAAGAAAAGAAAAAATAAAGCAAAAAGAAAAGAGAAAAGAAAAAATAAAAAGAAAAGAAAAGAAAAAGAAGGACACATCAACGTCCTCATCTTGTTCTGATTCAATTTAAACAATTCGGTGGCAGACCAATCACTGTTCATCCACAGTAAAAGTCAAATGACTATTTCAACAGTAAAGGTCAAGCTACTATTTCAACAGTAAAGGTCAAGATTCGGTGGCAGACCAACCACTGTTCATCAACAGTAAAAAGCAAATAGTAAAGATTCTTAATTTTTCTATTTAAAGGGAGCCTTTCCTCTTGTGAAGGCATAGTTCAAATATAGTCCTATTATCTACCTCTACCTCTATCCCTACTCTCTCTCAACCCTCAGTTCATTGTAAGCATTCAAAGTTGAAGAAAGTTTAATTGTAAAACTCTTTGTAAGTATAAATATTGTATTTAGTTTTTGTATTTAAATAAACTTATTTAAATTTATTTGCTACATTCTAAGTCCGTGTTGACGGCACTCTTCTAATCTCCCTCCACACTCTGACTTAATTCTGGGGATCCCAGGTTAAGGTTGCAGGAACCCTAAACCTTTAAAGATTTTGATGAGTATGTTGCTTTGAATTTTGTATCTGTTGATTTCATTTTGTATTGTTTAATTTTATTCTGTTGATTTAAACGATCCATTGCATTTTGTTGGTTTACATATATATAGTTACCCTTATTATAGAAATAACTTTAGTAAGTTAGAAATGTAAATGGAACATTACTTTTGGCAAGTTTTAAGGATGGTTTAGGACTAATGCAATTACATATAATTTGCCCTTTATAAACAGAGTGTTAATTAGGTAAAAAAATGTGAACTAATTGAGATTGGATGTACTAGAGGTACAAGGTCAATGGGATATTAAGACAAGAATTCTTGCAAGGATTGGAATCGTTCATACAGTTTGCAGTTGGTAATCCAAGTTGTATGGATGGTAATAAGTTGAGGTGTCCATTTAATCACAAGAAGTGTCAAAATAGAGCCTTCTTAGATATCGATACAATTAAACTTCATTTATGTAAAAATGGGTTCGTGGAAAATTATTACGAATGGTGTAAAATGGGTTCCGTGGAAAAATTATAGCGAATGGATTACATCCATGATGAGCCTCAAGTTTTCCAGTGGGTCATGGCCACTCTATTCGGTAGTTTTAGAAGGTCAAGCCTTATCAATTTCAGTATGGTAAATCGATGGCGGGTAGTGTAGATTTCATTGTGGGAATAATATGGAGAATCGCCAAAACTATACAGCACAGAACAATTGTTTGATATGCTAAGGTGCAGCTAACAGTGAACATGTGGCGCTAGATGCAAGAATCTTCAGTTTCTATCTTTGACATGCTAAAATTGGCGAGCGTCTTGTTTCTTCTCAGGCTGAATCTAAAGCTGAGTCAAAGAATTGATGCAAGAATTGATGAGTTAGCACTTTATCTGGTGGCCATAAAGAAGAGCAAAGTATATAGCCTCGGGTCTCAGGCATCACAGTTTTACTGCGGCTCAACATCGTACGCTTCTGCAGCCAGCTCAAGACCACAGCCCGACCACAGTGTCGAGGAGATTACTGCATTACTGGCTCGTGTTGATGAGCAGGAGAGACAGCTTGCACAGCTTAAAGCGCATGTCATGTGGATGTCCGGTCAGCCTGGTGCTGGTACTTCTTCCTCTGATCCTCCGCTTGTTACAGATCAAGATGTTTCGACAGCTCAGCAGCAGCCACTACCGTCTCCTCTTGATCCCGATACTACTGATGATACCTTGGTCACTCCTGCCGACACTACGACAAATCCAGTAGGTACTCCTTCCGGCGATACGACATTGGATCGTGCAGATGACCAACCCCAACCTCGTAGATTTGATTTGACCTTTTTCAGCTTTTGTGGTATTTTCATATTTTTGTACAGTAACTTACCATTTAACAATTACATCTTTACATTGTTATTGTGTTGTTGATCTTGATGATGATATTTCTGAATTGGGGATATATACTATATATAATAATATATATATATATATATATATATATGCCGGTATTCACAGGTGTAGAAAATTATTGATTTTTTAATATTATTAAATTTTCTTCTTGTAAATTATATATATGCCGGTATTCACAGGTGTAGAAAATTATGATTTTTAATATTATTAAATTTTTTCTTGTAATTGTATATTTGCGACCAAACTGCAACCAAAATTGTAACCGTTAAATTTAAAATTGTGATAGATCACCAACCAATTGCTTTCAACATTTGCGATCACTGTTCATAATTGCGACAGACACAATCTACGACCAATTTGCGATAGGATTTCAGAAGGAAGACACGACCAAAATTAGCGACCAACATTTATAATTTTGTGACCGATTAGTAATTCAGTCGCAAAAGATTTTGCGACGAGCAATTTTGCGACCGATTACTATCAGTCACAAATTGGTCGCTGATCGAATTTAGCGATCGATTTCTTATATTTTGCAATCAAATTGTCGGTCGTAAAAGAGCGAAATTTTTATAGTGTGAAATTCCCTTCTTTTATCATCTATATAAACCTCCGGCATATAATTGTCCTTGAACTCCCATAGGAAATCATCCCATGTGAGTATTGGGGGCCATATATCACTGCCTGGGATTGTCTTCCACCATTCATATGCATGTCACTCTAATAATGATATGGCATAGTCATACCTCTTGTCAAGTGCACAGTACATCCGATCGAAGATCCTCCATGTCCCCTCTAACCATACCTCAGCTTTAGCTGGATTAGTAGTACCAGAGAAATCAACTGCTCCATACTTTTACAGTTTATCATACCTCCTCTCTTTCCTTGGTTCAGGGTTTGGGGGTGCACAAAGTATGTGTGACTTATGTGGATGATAAGACGCTTCCATAGAATAGGGATTAGTTGGCTCTATATTCCTTGGTTACTCATGGCTACCACCATGCTCATCGATTCTAGATGCCCTATAACATAAAAGGACATCATTTAATAGCATATTAATTGTGTATGGTATACTCTATATGCAGCATATGTCCCAATGGAACTCTAAACCATGCTCTGATACCAAAATTACATGTAACACTCTAACACCATGTATCTAAGGATAAATAGTGCTGAGATGCTATATAACATATTATACAGATCTTAAACCAGAGGTACAAGTCACACCATGCATTGGGCAATAGAAAACAATATCATAAAATTTTCTTACTTTACACATATAGTCATAAATAAACATGTACGTGACAAAACATAATTTAAGCGTTACCTAATACATGATGGACGTTAAATAGTTTAACTCCTAGAAAACATATCTACAAACTGAAGAGGTGACATATGCAGACACAATTGATCCCGACCTTTGTTCCATTTCTGTTTGACTGAACAGAAGGAATTTCGACTGCTATTGCCTCCTAGTGCTAAAATCTGGAAAAATATTAGCATTTTATATGAGATGCTACTCAGTGATCAAAACCATTAGAACAATTATTAATTATATAATAAATACCAAGCATCTAAAGCAAGGCACTCAGTACACTCCCAATAATTTTGAACATCTCAAACTTCTCGAGCCATCATTGCCCGACATCATAAATTACCAGATAATAGCAAACATTCACCATTCCATTCACGGTAATAGAGTACAAATACTACATCATTTTCAATAACATAAATAAGAGAATAGATGTATACCATCACACAGAAGTAATATTACAAAAGCTTAACTCGGAAGCATGATGTAGATGATTGTCAAATTATTTATGTTATGACTTGTCAAACCAAACTTGCCACAGGTATCAGATAACAGATTTCAGATATCAGATTTAGCTGGCCAGCTTTCAGATAAGATATTTTGAGCACGCAACACCAGATTCAGATTTTCAGCTTATAGCTCTAGATAATAGATATGGGAGCACGCAAATCCAAATAACAGATCAAATTCACGAGTTGGTAATGCAATCATAACTTCCTTTTATCTCATATGCAAAGTTTTACAGATTTGCAAACATAGATTAGGCTTATCAGCCTCAGAATGATGCGTATCTTTTTGCTTAGCTTACTATTTTCGAGGATAAGAATCATGTTCTTATCATAGTAATATCATATATGGCATGAGCCATAACAAATATTAAAGGCATTCATACATTATATATAATTGAACATTAGATGCTTTTACTCACAGTATATGGTGCAATAGTATCAAGGCCTGGAAGAGCCTCCTTCTTCACTTCCTTTTAGGACCCTTTTGCTTATATGGATAAGCAAGCACCTCAATACTCATTTAGGCATTTAACCAAACACTTAGTGTGCATGACTTAAATGCTTAATATTTTTATTTCTTTTTGTATTTAAACTCTCGAAAAATCCTGTATATTCTCCAACACTCACTTAGCAATCTTATAATCCTAACCTATCCAACTACTCAACAATTAATATCATTAAAAATTCATCAAATATTGCACTAATAATAAATATTTCTTAAGTTCCTTAAACTTCCATAACCATAGAAGTATGGAAATCCCAATTTAATCATAACTCCTTGCAAACCAACACTTAATAATATTATTAGAATGCTTAATTAACTAATTAAAATTGTTAATCGAAATTGAGTGATCATTTCCATGGTCATTTCATGTTCGCCGGACCTTCACCTTAGCCTCAGATTTTATTTTCTCTTAGAAATGATCATTTCTATGATCATTTCGAATTGACAAAATCTCCATCCTTAACCTCAGATATGATCTTCTCTTCAAAATGATCATTTCTGCGATCATTTCAAATTGACAGAACCTCCATCCTCAACCTTGAGTAAGATTTTCCTAATTCAACCAAATTTAACGCTTAATTCATATGTTATTCACTCAATAGCAACTAATTAACAACTTAATCATGTTTATATCACTTGTTAACATGAAAATCAATCTCCTCTTCAGTTTCTCTACTTTGAAACCCTAACCCAAACTCCATCAAATCAAACAAATAATACAAACTAAGTAGAAATTAGTTTACCTTAGGTGATTTCCAACAAAAACCCTTTAGAAATCATGTTGAATCCTTAAGCTTTCAAGTTCTTCTTCTTTTTGTCCTTCTTCTTCTTCTCTTCTAGCGTCAACCTCTCTCTCCCTTTTTCCTCTTTCTTTTTTTTTTTTTTCCTTTCCGTTTGTTAAGTAGTAGCTTCTTATAAGCTTCCAAGTCATGTGCAAGTCACATGACTTGTTTGATGGGAGCGGGTATAAAGCGGAAACAACCCTTAACGAAACCATATGAGGCAAACTAAAAACATTATCGAACAAATCAATAAACTGACCTTTTGAAGCCAAGTCATGTGCAAGTCACATGATTGTTTGATGGAGCGGGCTATAAAAGCGGGTATAAAGCGGAAACAACCCTTATCGAAACCATATGAGGCAAACTAAAAACATTATCGAACAAATCAATAAACTGACCTCTTGAAGCACAAAATCGCTCACCGGTCTTCTTTCCAGATATCTTGGAGTCACCCACGATCTTCTGCAGTAATCCCTAACTATCTCTGTTTTGGAACTCTCTGAGTGGCAGAGAATAGAATAACGTGCGTATCTCTTTATTCTTAGCGTTTTGCAATCTTATATTAAAAAACCTCTCTTCGATAGGAAGATATTTTTTTAATATAAAATAAATTAAATAAAAAATTATTTAATTAAATCAATTATTTTAAAACTGAATAATTTATCTATTATTTAATACACCCTTAACTTTCCAAATAATTAGGGCACTACAGGGACCTCAGGAATAAAATAAATCAGGCTACTAATTATAATAATAACCTATGTAGACCAACATATTCTTATTATAATTAATCATGAATTATTCCACTTATAAATTATTCCATTGAAAATTCACAATTGAACTCTTTATTGATTTAACTTTCCATAATATAATAATTTATATTCCTCATGTAAAGATTACAGATGCTTGTCAAATAAAATAAATCACTGACAATTTATTGAAATAATAAAATCTTTAAGATTGTTGCTCAACTTATTTCATGTGTCGGATTAAAAATCCACCTGCAGGGTTTAAACAATGAAACCTTATAAGCTTACTTAAAGTGCATCACTATTTTCTAAACCGAGATATGGATTCTATCATTAATTTTTATTTCGCAAATACAAATTGCATTTGCCCAATTCACCAAGAATTATTGTCCCGATAAATGAAACTCACTCTTTAATGAACTAAAGCACAAAGCAATGTATATTTGCTCATATTAATTAAATTAATATTAAGAACATAAATCTTATTTCTAATGTCCTAGAGAATATATTTTAATAGTCAGTATAAATAAACATCCATCTCTACTTGGTCAATTAAATACATACAAAATGTACTAATCACAATTATTGTTCGATATGCTAATAACATTTATTTAATGCAAATTTATTTCCAATTAAATACAAAGAAATAATCGTCAATAGAAAATCATTCATAGCTATACTATTACATATGCATGGTTAATAGTATATCTCTATCAATTTCCCACTTAGACTCATAACCATGCATCAATAACTTTAACTCCCATTCCTTCTACATGACTGTTAAAAGCCTTTGCTGGTAAGCTTTTTGTAAAAGGATCTGCCAGGTTGTTTTCCGATGCAATCTTTGTCACTACCACATCTCCCCTTTGAACCATGTCTCGTATCAAATGATACTTCCTCTCAATGTGTTTTGCCCTTTTATGGCTCCGTGGCTCCTTGTGGCTCCTTCGAGTTTGCAACTGCCCCCACTAATTATCACAATAAAGTGTAATAGGCAATTGCACTGAAGAGCAATTGCACTGAAGAAACTACGCCTAGATCCATAAGGAAGTTCCTAAGCCATACAGCTTCCTTTGCAGCTTCAGAAGCTGCCACATATTCAACTTCCATGGTGGAGTCAGCAACACAAGTTTGCTTAATACTCCTCCAACTTATGGCTCCACCTCCCAAGACAAAAGCATTACCAGAGGTTGACTTCCGAGAGTCCTTATCAGTCTGAAAATCCGAATCTGTATACCCAATGGGTACAAGATCGTCAGATTGATAAACTAACCTATAATCCCTAGTCCTTTTCAAGTACTTGATAATATGCTTGACTGCAGTCCAGTGTTCTCGCCCAGGATTAGATTGAAATCTGCTAACCATGCCAACAGCAAAACAGATATCAGGTCTGGTCTTGGTACACAAACATTGCATAACATAGTGGCTTGTCCAAACTGCCAAGAAAGCATATATATGAACTGCCTTTCATGTTCTTTATCTCCTCAGGGTGTCTTTTAGGACATTGGTCCTTATTGGTCCTTAGATAGAGTGATTCCATGTCTGAAGGGAAGAAAACCCTTCTTGGAATCCTGCATGCTGAAACGAGCAAGAATGGTATCAATAAAAAGTGCTTGAGATAAGCCAATCATCCTTTTCTTGCGATCTCGCATAAGCTTAATCCTAAGAATATGAGCAGCCTCTCCCAAATCCTTCATATCAAAACGTTGGGACAGCCAATCTTTGACAGAATTCAACATACCTACACAATTCCCTATAAGCAGAATATCATCCACATATAGTACCAAAAAACAACCTTACTACCATTCCATTTCTAATACACACAAGACTCATCATGACACTGATCAAAGCCAAAACTTTTAATCGCTTGGTCAAAACAAGTATTCCATGACCTAGATGCTTGTTTAAGCCCATAAATGGACCTATTCAATTTGCAAAGCAAATTTTCTTGTCCATTGTTCAACATTGTCCATATATGGCTCATTATTATGAGCATTCATTCAAGGACTCATTTAGGAAAGTGTCTGACATCCAATTTGCCAATCTCATAATCATAATGAGCCTGCAATGGCATATATATATATATTATATCTCTCTTAGCTATGGCTCCGCGCCGAAAATTCTTATTATATCGATCCCTTCTTTTTCTGAGTAACCCTTTCGCAACAGCTCACTGTTTGATTAAGTTTGCACTTTACCGTCTTATACCCCTCTTTTTCTTATAGTCCACTTGCACTCCCGATGGGTTTAACCCCTTCAGGTGTTCTACAAGTGGTTCCTCAGGAATTGATTAGAGTACATGGACTTCCCATCTCAGATTTATAGACTACAGCCACTTATCACATCTTTATTCTGTAGTGCTTTCATCGTCCAACAGACAGGTTCAATGGAGTCACTTCTTCAGGGATTCTAATCAAAAGCTTCTCCCAAAGATCTGTATTTATCGAACCGGTAGTGTATATCGAACCGGTGGTCGTCTAATTCTCCCACTACGACGAAGTACTACAGGATCTGCAATCACACCTTCATCTTGCTGTGGCTGTAAAGCCGGTAAGTCCATGACTGGTGGGACTACATCTTGATCATGTTCTGGAACTTCAACATGTCTGTCATCACCAGGAGGCAATGAAATGTTAGAAGCCCCAGCATTGTGCTCCTGTATATTTGGATCAACAGCTGCCACTTCAGTTTCTACATAACTCCCACTACTGTTAGGTGGTAGTGAAAAGCTAGGTATTGAATATTCAGGTTGATGTTGATTTACTGGTCGACTAACATTTCTTCCACTACGACTAGGCAATGGAATGTCAGCTCCAACCATTGATGGTTTAGGTTGTTGTTCTAATAATGAAAGGTTCTAGTTGTATATTTTCTCCTCTCAATTCATAAAAGACTAATCGACTTTGGGAATATGGTTTTAATATAGTTCTTCCTCAAGATAAGGTGCATTGGTGCTAACACATGGGACCGTTTATCTTGGAGAAATATAAAATAAACCAACCTTCGTTCCTCTTAGGATATTCCAATAAAGAAGCATAAGTCTGTTTTTTGATTCCCACTTATCTGCTTTCCTTTCAGCACGAGGGCTGACCAACCCCACATCCAAACATTCTTAGACTTGGCTGTTCGCCCGAAGTCCACAGTGCTGTAGCCCAGTCCACAGTTCTGTAGGAGTTTTAGGTACTGACTTAGATGGAACCAAATTCAGAATATATGTTGTTGTTTCTATGGCATACCCCCAAAACGAAATGGGCAAATCTGAATAACTCATCATTGATCTAACCATATCCATAAGCGTCCTATTTCTTCTTTCTGCTACACCATTATGTTGTAGCATACCAGGTGTAGACAACTGTGAAGTAATTCCTTATTCTGATAAATAAGTAATGAATTCTCTAGAGAGGTATTCGCCACCACGGTCAGACCGTAACGACTTGATATATTTTCCATGTCGTTTCTCCATTTCTGCCTTGAACTCTTTGAATTTCTCAAAAGCATTTAGACTTACGGCGCAACAGGTAAATGTATCCATATTTTGAGAAATCATCTGTGAAAGTCACAAAATACTCAAAACCACTCCTAGCTTGGACACTCATTGGACCACACAAATCAGAATGAATTAATTCAAGTACATCATTAGTTCTATTACCCTTTATAGGAAAGGCCTCTTAGTCATTTTACCTTCTAAACAAGATTCACAGGTTGGTAGTGCCTCCACTTTCAATGAACTCAATGGTCCATCCTTGACCAACCTAGAAATCCTACCTATCTAAATTAGATATGACCAAGCCTTAAATGCCACAAAGTAGGTATGACTAAATTCAAGTAGGACGTTTTCTTTCAATGGAAACAATGACATCAAAGTTATTTACACTTCAGAATTAGGAATTTGCAGTTCGGTGCAAACTTGAGAAAATAAAGAGATTCATCCATCATTGAGCCAGAACATGATCATTTGTTTTTCTAAATTTAATAACGACAGAATCATCATCATCATAAAATTCATTAAAACAAACCGAATATCCATTCTTGCTCAAACTAGAAACTGAAATTAAATTCCTTCTAATTGAAGGTACATATAAAACATCCTTCAAAAACAAAGTTCTATTATTCTCAAAATTCAAAGAAACATTTCCTATAGCTAGAACTGCAACTTTTGTGCCATCTCCCAGAAAAATGCTTACATCTCCTTTATTTAGCTGACGAGTTACCTGAAACCCCTGTAATGAATTGCAGACATGATTAGTGGCTCCAGAATCTACACACCATTGGAGTGTAGTCAACACCGCTAAACAAGTTTCAACTATCAGCATATAAAACAGAGGCATACCTTGCTTCATCTTGGCTAACCATGTTGGACATTGTGACTAAATTGTGACTTCCAGTGCCTAGGTTGCTTGCAATGAAAACACTTACCCTTAGGCTTTTTCACAGCAACACTTACACTAGTAGATGCAGCACTTGTTTTAGGCTTAGCCTTGTGAGCATTTTTCTTCTTCTTACCCTTGTTCTGGGCAGAAGAAGAACCTCGCTCATCAACATTAAGCCACAAAACAGTGCAAGCGCCTCCTTGTTAATGATAGTCCAGCAAGCCACCAGCTCATTTCAGCAACTTAGATAGGTTTGAAAGATCGATCTATTCATTTTATAGTTCACAAACGAAACTGCTGAAAACTGGCTGGCAAAGTGTTCAAGATCATTTCTATCTGTGTAGCATTGTCAACCTCAGCACCAAGAACCTCCATGTTATTCAGAAGACTCATCATCTTCAAGACATGAGTTCTAACTGGGGTCCCCTCCTCCATTTTGGAAGTAAGAATCTCCCTCAGTGCGTTTTGCCTTGCTGCACTAGTTTGATCTCCAAACATCTCCTTGAGATTTTCGAGCATGTCAAAAGCTGTGTCCATCGTCTGATGCTGATGTTGCAAAACATTTGGCACAGAAGCCAAAATGTAACATCGCGCCATCTCATCAGCTTTAACCCATTTCTGGTAAGCTCTGGTGACCTCCTCAGAGGCACCCTCACCGGGTTTTTCACCGAGTTTTTCAGGACAAACTTCAGTAAGCACAAACTGATACTCCTCAGCAGTAAGCAAAATGTCCAAATTCCTCTTCCAGTCAACATAGTTTGGACCCTCAAGTTTATTTTGGGTTAAGATGTTTGCAAGGGGACTGAATGATGCCATTTCTATATCATGCATTAAACAAAATTAGCATATCAATAATAAACATTGAATAAATCAATTGAATAAATCAAAATTGCAAACTATACAAACTGTTGATTATCACAATTTCAAAAAAAAAAAAAAAAAAAAAAAACACATTTCACAACATTCATGAATTTAGCAACCTCGCATGCAGAATTCAACAATCACATGTTTGCATATTATAATTAGATAAGACCGGCACATACTACTCGATGGGAGATAAACATGCCTCTTAAAAATTAACATTTAATGTGTGAGAAAAAATATTACATCTGATTCATGTCGACTTAATTAATTTACTCAGATGGAGAGTTAGAAATTCAATACAGACAAATTAGACTAGCTCAGTGAGGATATTATATTAAAAAACCAGACATCTTCCGATGGGGGAAGAAAGCAAATAATTACAACTTAGAAAAGTTAATAAAAAACCACTCAACAATAATTCATAAATTAATAAATATAATTAAAATAAATTAATTATAATCAAAATAGCAAAATAATATATTTTTAAGACAATTTTGCAAATAAAATTAACATTTTTGGTTGAAAATGTCAAAAATTTAGTGTTCTGGTCTATTTATGCAAAAAAATAAAACATTCTGGGTTTATCTTGCAAAAACAGAAAAATTCTGGGCTATTTTGCAAATTTCAGAACTTGTTTGGACCATTTTGCATAAAACAGAAACTATTGGGCCAAAATTGCAAAAACCGGAAATAGTCTAGGTAATTTTAATAAAACCAGAAACAATCAGGGTCACTTTATAATTTAAATAACTCCAGGGGCCAAAACGGAATAACTGATACTTTCTGGGTCAAAAAAATTAAAGTCTAGGGGTTAAAATATTAAAGTCCAGGGGTTAAAATATAATAAACAGAAGATCCAGGGTCAAAAAATAAAAACTTAAAGATCAGGGGTCAAAATATAAAAAATTTAAAAACTTGAGGGACCAGATGGAAATTTTGGCAAGCAGCAGCTTCTTCTTCACGAAGAAGCCCTAGCCGCCGCTGCCCCTTTTCCCTTCAACCTCCATTTACTGATTCAACCTCCATTTTTTTTTTTTTTTTTTTTTTTTGCCCCTCTACTGATCTTCAAAACAAAAACAAAAAAAAATTTTATTTTTTCGTCTTTTCTTGCCCCTCTCCTGTTCATCGAAACAAAACCCAAAATATTTTTTTTATTTCTTTTTTTTTTTTATATTAATGCCCATTAAAAACCACAGTTTCAAAAACAAGGGTTGTACCAGATACTGCACTTTTGTGCTACTGTCCTTCAAAACCTCTTGAAGCTCTCTTGTAACCATGTACCAATCAAACAATCAAAACAGATTATAGATACACGATTGAAACATGACAAAATAGCCACCATCATACAGTTTTACAAGTTTCGTATGGTCCTGATACCAATTGATGGAGCGGGTATAAGCGGACACAACCCTTAACGAATACCATTACTGAGGCAAACTAAAAAAACATTATCGAACAAATCAATAAACTGGACCTCATTATTGAAAGCGCAGAATACTCACCGGTCTTCTTTCCAGAGATCTTGGAGTCACCCAGATCTTCTGCAGTAATCAATCCCTAACTATCTCTCTGAGTGGCAGAGAATAGAATAACGTGCGTCTCTCTATTCTTAGGGTTTTCAAATCTTATATTAAAAAAAACTCTCTTCGATAGAAAGATATTTTTTTTTAATATAAAATAAATTAAATAAAAAATTATTTAATTAAAATAATTATCAATTATTTTAAAACTGAATAATTTATCTATTATTTAATACACCCTTAACTTTCCAAATAATTAGGGCACTACAGGGACCTCAGGAATAAAATAAATCAGGCTACTAATTATAATAATAACCTATGTAGACCAACATATTCTTATTATAATTAATCATGAATTATTCCACTAACTTCCAACTAAAAAACTCATGGACTGAACTCCTTATTTATTTTTACAATTCCAAACAACATAATAATAATGTTTCCCCGTTAAGATTGATGCTGTCATTTAAATAACTTACTGACAATTTATTTAAATCACAATATAACTTTAAGATTGTCGCTCAACTTATTTCATGTGTATTCAATATCCACCTATAGGATTTACACTATGAAACCTTATAAACTTACTTAAAG
This sequence comes from Jatropha curcas, assembly GCF_014843425.1. Next base: position 1,001,946 of record NW_023590593.1, read on the forward strand.
TGCATCATCAATCTCTAAACCGAGACATGGATTCTATCATTAATTAATATTTCACAAACACAATATATCTTTGCCCAATTCACCGAGAACATTATTCCAATAATGAAACTCACCCTTTAATGAATCAAAGCACAAGACAATCAATGTTTGCTCATATTAAAATAAATCAAGATTAAGAACGATAAACATTATTTCTAATGTCCTAGAGAATAATATGTTTAACAGTCATTACTAAAAACAGTCCAGTAACTAATCCATTCCTCTACTTGGTCCAATTAAATACATACAAAATGTACTAATCCATTATTGTTTCATATGCTAATTAACCAATTTATTAATGCAAATTTCCAAATTAAATACAACAAATTTCCAATTAAATACAAAGAAATAATTGTCAATAGAAAATCATTCATAGCTATACTATTACATATGCATGGTTAATAGTATATCTCTATCATTGTTACTTCCTTTTAAATCCTTTAGGTTTTGCTTATTTATATTTTTCCCTACATTTGTAATCATAACTTTTCTTTTATGTTAATCAAATCCATAATCCTTCATGTTGTTTTGGCCTTTACTAAACATATTAGATAATTTAACACCAAGTCATTAATTACTTAATCAAAACACTAATTGAGGTGCTTCACGTGCTTGCTTCTAGAGCATGTTTAACCTTCTTTTAATTAGTTTTTATAGTCATTTTCTACTTTAATCAACTCATAATCTTGTGATTAAAATTCTCTTACTAATATATTAAGGCAGTCTTAATCAACTTAATCATCAAAATAGACATAATATTCCATAACAGTCTCATTATTCTCACTTGAGTTAACTCATTTATAAACCATATATATAGATGTACTAAGAGATTTTTAAGGACATGTATATATCCTCTGTATCTAAGACAGAGTACCAACCCTCTCGGGTTCAGAGCTTATTCAGATTCATGCATTTGCATATTCATATTCTTATCAGATGTTTATGTGCATAATCATGTTTAGGCATATCATTGCTTAATATTTATCACAAGCAATTGTAGATGTATATATCTATACATTCATGTTACATGTGCCATGTTCATAAATACATATGTATGTTTATGGTATGATGTTTCAGGTCTAGAATGTTATAAATTTTGTTGTGCAAATGACATGTTGTGAGTAAAGCTTCACCCCACAAGCATGTCAACTAAAGTACAATTCTTTTTCTGCTAATCCATTTTATTGGGGTGTATATGGAGCACTTGTTTTATGAATAATTAGAAAATTCTAATGGAAAATACTCACCAAAGCATGTCAACTAAAGTACAATTCTTTTTCTGCTAATCCATTTTATTGGGGTGTATATGGAGCACTTGTTTTATGAATAATTAGAAAATTCTAATGGAAAATACTCACCACTCCTATCATTTCACAATATTCTAATTTTCTATCCATTTTGATTTTCAACTTCAAATTTATAATTCTTAAACATTTGAAAAGTTTGATCTCTACTTTTCATTAAATAAACATAAGTGTTCCTAGATGCATCATCTATAAAAGTAATAAAGTATCTATTTCCTCCTCTAGTTAACATGCCATTTAATTCACAACTATCTGAATGTATAAGATTTAGCAATTTGCTGTTTCTTTCAACTTTAGGAAATAGTTTCTTAATCATTTTCGCTTGAATACAAGCTACACACAATTTTATTTCATCATGATTATATGAAATTAATCTATTTTTAGGCATAAATTTCAATGATCTAAAAATAACATGTGTAAGCCTATAATGCCATAGTGATAAAGATAATTCAACAATATAAATAGAAGATTCAATTTTATTAATAGATAGTCGAAACATTTCATCACAAGCATAGCCCTTGCTTACAAATAGTCCATTCTTATACACAATTATTTGATCAGATTCTAAGATAGTCTTAAAACCTTTCTTAGAAACTAAACTAGCAAAAATAAGATTTTTTTCTCATTTTTTGATACATGTAAGAAATTAACCAACAACAACTTCTTCCCATAAGTGAAATCCAATTCAACAATTCCTTTTCCCATTACCTTTGCAATATCATGACTACCCATTAGAACTTCTTGTCCATTTTTTTGCATCTTCATAAATCTTGAATAATGATCTATTTTTGCGTATATGGACTGTGACACCATAATCATACCACCAATCAATTGTGCTTTTTGGAGCAGCCACATGAAGTTCATTAACCATTCTAATAGGCAAATAAAAAACTATTGCAATAAGGTCTTGAGTTTGCAACTCAACCAAATTTGCTTTATTGGAATTTTGGGCAAAACTATTGTCTTTCTTTTGTTTCTTTAGAAACCTACACTCGCGTTTGTAGTGCCCTTTCTTACCACAGTTATAACATTTTTTCCAATTCTTTGGATTTTTTTTGAATTAAAACTATTTGAATTTGAAGGACCTGCTATATCATAATATTTTCTCCTGTTCTCATTTTTCTTGTTTCCCTCTACATAGTTAACTATTATTGTAGATTGAAAAACAACACCTTTCACACGAATTCTAGTTTCTTCTCCAATTTTTAGGTGTTTTTAAACCTATTCAAGAGAAAAATCTTCTGTAATATGTAGTATTTTCTTCCTATAACCATTCCAACTAGGAGGAAGTTTTGCAATTATCCCTCCTACTTGCAATGATTCAGGAACAACTATCTCTAAATCTTTCAATTTAGGTACAAGGACTTGAAATTCATGAACCTGATCCATAGCAGATACATTATCAATTATCATAAATTCAAAATATTTCATAACAAGAGATTTTATTAACACCTTATTTTTCTATATTGTATTTAGCCTCCAATGTATTCTATATTTCTTTTGGAGATGGAACAGAAGTGAACAAATCATAGACTCTATCAGATAGGTTGTTTAGAATATGCCCCTACACAACAATTCATCTTCTCCCTTTTCTTTTATTTTGCCTTAATTTAATCATTATTTTCAGGTGTTGGTTCAGCAAGATTAGACAGATTGGGATCTAGTGTTAATAAAATTTTAAGAGCAGTAATCAGAAAAAGCACCTTATCTTTCCGACGAATGAAATATGTTCCATCAAAGTGAGCAAGTTTGACGAACTCTTGATTCATAACAGAAATAGCTCCGATTCCATTATTAATTCCTGAAAATTGTTTAAGAGTGGTTATTTATTTAGCTTTGAAGTGTGAAATAAGAACTTTCTTTCAATATTCCTTCAGGATACAAAGCCTGAAAACTACATACAACAATATTTTTTAGATTTTCGCGCAAGTGCTAATTGCCATCTTTTGACATTTAATGTTATTTTATGAAATTTTGGATTCCCTCTAAAATATCCCTCTGAACTAAATTATTTTTGAATTACAATATCTCATACAACAAACAAAATTTAGACTTCATATTTTTCTAATATGGGATAACTTTTTCTTTCTCACATACAACCATGTTACAACAAGCTATTACAACAATTATTAGGTACTTAAGTATTATGAAATAGATGTGTACTGTTCTATGAATGTTTTGTGACTCTATGTTATGATTAAAGAAACACATTGTGTTGACTCTGTGGTATGATTAAAGAACCATATTGTGTTGATTATTGAGGAACTAGTGAATGTTAAAAATAAGATTTATATTTTAAGAAAATACTAAGATATGTGAATTTATGATCTAAATACTTGAAATAATATGACTATTTGAATAGAATGTGAATATGATTAAATAACACTTCAATCCATATCTTATAAATATAAAAGTATGATGAAAATGTTAGTATGAATTATGAATGTTCTTCCTGGTCTTACCTAATGCATTATGATGTATTGATGTTTATAAATCATTTTGTTAGATATGACACATGACCACTCTCGAATGTATGAATTTTTTCCTTGTATGGATTATATTATTATATTTGTTGGTTGTTGGTGCTAGAATCCTTCATATGTTATTTGCGAATATGAAACACCATAAGCTTTATGCTTAGCGTTTTGAGTTTATCACTTGCATGTATAGGGTAGATGTGCCAAGTATAGGAAGCCATAGTATTCGACTTGGAGTTATCTCATAGTATTGGCTTTAATTTATTCTAGTTTTATGTTCTAGCAATTATGATATGCATCTAACTATTAGAGTTATTTATAATGATTAATAAAAGATTTGTATTTATAGCGATATAAATATGGATATCTAATTATAGATTGTGTATGAAATGATTGAGTATATTTATGATAAATGCTTCCACAATATGCTATGGATTTTGAAAAAATTATGTCATAGTATGATTTATTTACTCAAGAGATGCTATCATGATAATATATGATATTTAATCTTATGATAATATTGGAGTAGGAGTATTTGAGTGATATGATGTTTGAAAAATAGAAGCGTTTGTCTATCAAGAGTATAAGTTTTCAGTAGGATTTTTCAAAAAATTTTCTAAGTCACATTTTTAGAATTATATAATAATTGACTTATAAGATTGGATAATGTGTATTAGATTAATTTATGATATTAATATGTTAAGTTCTATGCCTCCGACACAAATTGTGGCATCCATTGTGTTGGCTCAAGGGTTAAATATTTATCTCGAGATTTTGATGATTGAAACAAAACAAATAAATTTAAATTATATTATTTGTGCTAATAATATTTTTATTCGAGATTTTTGAATGATTGAAAACAAAACAACATAAATTTAAATTATAATTATTTGTGCTAATAATATTTTAATGCAGATTATATAAGGAAGGTAATAATAAAAAGAGGCAAAAGTCGCTACCAATTTCAAGGATCATGAAGACTATTGAAGACCTTAGTGGTTAGATTTTAGGATTCATTGTAGGATAGAGAGAACATTCATTTATAAGCAAAAAATTAATTTCTTCTCTGTTTATCAAAAGGACTTTTCGAAAATAACTCTTTAAAAATCAAAAGCTTTTTCATTCCTCGATTATCATACCTAAAATGGAAAAAGATCTTGTCTCAATCGTTTTTGATAATAAATATTTTAGAAAAAGCTTGTTTTAGTTTTTCGAAATTATCCTTATAAAGGTTCAAAATTTATTCACTTACCTAAATTAAAGAGACTTTGTCTCAAACGATTTTGGTAATAAGAATAAATCGAATAAGATTTTTATGCTCTTTAAAAATGCTCTTCTTTTTCGGAAAACAAAATTTTTCAAAGAGATCTCAAATCTTGATTTTACCTAAACAAAAGAGATACTATCTCAAATTCTTTTTGGTAAATATTTATTTCGAAAAAGATTTTCTTTATTTTCGAAAATCTTGTTTTTAAAGGAAAGTTAGATTTTCTTTTTTTCACTAACTAAAAAGAGAGAATATTGACTCAAAAGATTTGGTAACAAAGACTTCCGCATCTTCTAAAAATGGAAAGTCAATATTCTGATTTAAAAAAAGGGATTTCACTTTCTAAATACGGGATTCTCATCCCTCTCTATAAAAAGGTATTTCCTCTTTAACAGATGTGGCGAAAAGAGTTTTCGTTTTAAGAGTATTCGTCCATTGATTATATCTTTTATCTCTCAAAACTTACTCTCTACCCCCTTATTTTTGCTCTCTAACCCTCTTATTTCTTTTCATCTTAATACTTTACGTTTTATCTTTAAAAGAGAAAAGAAATTTTATAACAACTTCTTTTGAAAAACAGTTTTGATTTCTGATTTCTAAAATGAATTTTTTTAACTCTTAAAACCGTTTTTTCCTGTGCTTATATTTGCATTTATGTCTGTCTATTTAGATTCTGTACATCCTTAGTAGACAGATTTTTATTTGATAAAACTTTTGTGTAATAGCTTAGGTGAAAAGCTATTGTGAAATGGTTATCAAGCGACTTTCTCCGTGAGAGAGATTCCTAATGTCTTGAATTGAGTTTCTGTTCTCTGCAAAAACAGAAAGGGTTAAGGTTAAACTAAGAACCTTTGGAAAATCTAGTGGGCAAATAGTAAGATCTAGGAGTTGATCTATTGCCTTATACTGTTGGTTTGTCTCTTAACCCTTGAAAAGAGATAACATAGTTGATGATCTAAAGATGAGTCTTGTGGGAGTGGATGTAGGAGAGTTTAGTGCCAACCACTAATAAATCATGTTGGCTTCTAGGGTCAAATTATAATCTGCGGAATTTTGATGATTAAAAATAAAACCAAATAATTCAAATTTTATATTATTTGTCCTAATAATTATTTTTTATGTAGGAACACATATGGAAGTAATAAACGACCAAGGCAAGTCCTACAAATCCAAAAGATTATGAGAAAGACATCCGAAGACCCTAGTGGTTAGATTTTTTAGGGATTCATTATAGGATTAGAGAGGAAAATTCATTAATAAGCACAAAAACAAACTTTTTCTCTCCCTCAAAATTATTTTTCGAAAAATAGATTCTTCAAAATAATCTTTTCGTCCAAAAAAGTTTGTTATTCGGAAATTCTTAAAACGAAATCGAAATGTTAAATTAACCTAAATTGAAAAGAGATTATGTCTCTAACGATTTTGGTAATAAATAAAAATAATAATAAATCTTATGCACTTCATTTTCGGAAACAAAATCCTCTTTGAAGATCTAAGAATTTTAATTTATCTTCTTACCTAAAACGAAGGAAAATCTTATTTTTCGTTTTAGTAAGTAGAATCTTTTCGAAAAATATTTTTAAAATAATTGCTTTCTAAAATCTTTATGTTTAAAGGAGAATCGTCTCTTATTTACTTACCAAAAGATAAAACGATTGACTTTTTGGTAACTAAGATTCCCGTATCTTCCAAATAAGGAAAGCAAATATTCTGATTTCAAAAAGAGATATTCACTTTCTAAAAACAAGAATCACAAACCTCTCTATAAAAAGGCGTTTTCATTCTTGAAAAATGTGGAAAAAAAGAGTTTTCGTTTTAAAAGTATTCACCTATTGATCATATCTTTTATCGCTCAAAACTTACTCTCTCCCCCCTTATTTCTTTTCATCTTTATACTTTACGTTTTTATCTTTAAAAGAGAAAGAATTTTTATAACAACTTATTTTGAAAAACAGTTCTGTTTTCTAAATGATTTTCTAATCTGAAAAACTGTTTTTCCTATGTTTATATTTGCATTTCTGTCTGTCTATTTAGATTCTGTAATATTTAGTATACAGATTTTTATTTGATAAACAATTGTGTAATAGCTTAGGTGAGAAGTTATTGTGAAAGAGGTTATCAAGCGACCTTCTCCGTGAGAGAGATTCTCGACCTTCCTCCGTGAGAGAGATTCTAAATGTCTTTGAATTGAGTTTCTGTACTTCTTGCGCAAAAAACAGAAAAGGGCTAAGTTAACTAGAACATTTGGAAAATCTAAGTGGGATAAAAGGGTAGATCTAGGCGTTAATGATCTATTGCCTTGTACTATTGGTTTGTCTTTTACCCTTGAAAAGAGATAACATAGTAGAGGATCTCAAGATGAGTCTTGAGAAGTGGATGTAGGCAAGTTAGTGCCAAACCACTATAAATCGCTGTGTTTATCATTTTATTTTCTGAAGTTCTGCTTGATTCCATTTTACTTACACTTCTGTTAATCTTTTAGAAATGCAAAGTTGTTATGGTTTTATTGTTCTAAACTCGAATAAGCTTTATCTTTATTGAACATTAGAACTCTGGATTTCTGCATTGTGATTATACCAAGTTCTAATTTGTTCTTCTATATCGGTTCTTCTATTGTCAGTATATTTCACTATTGAAGTTTCTAATTCCATTTCTTCTAAACTTGATTGAAGCTTTGTGAAGCCGTTCAGATTTCCAATACTGTCTCTCACATAGTCTTTTATTTTCTAAACTTGATTGAAGCTTTGTGAAGCCGTTCAGATTTCAATAACTGTCTCTCACATAGTCTTTTATATTTATCTAAACTTTATGAGGAAGTTTTAAACATAATAGCTTTCCTTCATAAAGTAGTTTTGATATTGCACAAGAAATTGTGAAGCAGTTCTAATCAATAATTGTACTTTGCAAAGTCTTTCTATTTTCTACATAAGCGCATTGTGAGGAAGTTCTAATCAATAACTTATTCTCATAAGGGTATTACTTTTTCGCTGCTATAGAATTCTGAGTTTGTTTTTAAAGTTAAATTTTTATTTTTAGAAAACCCAATTCATCATTTTCTTAGGTTGTTCCATACACATACGGGACCCACACATTGTCTAATCCTCCATGATTGGACGATTGGTGTTATAGAAAGAGTGAAAGATAAAAAATATGAGAAAAACATATGTTTGGAGACATAATAGCAGAAAATAAGATAATATAGTAATCAACATTTATTATACTTACATGGGTTGCAGAATAATGCCCAAATGTTAATCCAATCCAATTGATGCATATTGTCCAACAACGCCTTCTATACTTACAAATAAAGGAAAAAGTAGACCCAAAAAATTATAAAAGGAGAGAATGTTAAAAAAAGAAAATAAATTACTAAATAAATTATATCTTAAGGGAAGAAAATCAGAGGTATCCAATTTCGGAAAGACGACAAGATTCTTTAAAACTCTTGTATGCCAATTTGAAAATTGTTTCCCAAATTCTTCCTTCAATTTCTATGGATACAAGCACTTTCGTTAGTTGATAAATCTTTCATCTTCAAATCCATCAAAATGCGATAACTTAAGCATTGGTCGGGTTCTAGAAATGTAAGATGAAATTCAATGTTGTCAAGATATACACTACTTCCTTGATCAACCAAACTATAGAAAAAGTTAAAATTAAAATTTAAAGTTTGTAATTGATAAAAATAACTGTTAAATAAATAATAGAGCGCTTGTGAAGGACCATACCTACCATTAAAGTACGAGTGAAACAATCTATTCACTTTATCTTTAAGAAGATGACGAATCGAAAAAATGACCCACTGTAAAGCTTTCTAAATGACTTATATATCTTTGCCTTCAGTTGGGGAAATTATCTTTGCTCTAGAAGGAGATGAGCAAGAAAAAAACTGCCCTTAAGGAGGGTCACTGGTAAAGCTGGCTAACAAATATTGTGAAATCTTCATATATGTACCATTTCCATTTGCAAATTTCTGATTTCCTTCAGAAATTCTATTGTTCGCCTTAGATAGTTTAAACATTTTTTGTTCACTTGCAATAAACAATTTGGTAACCCTAGCACTTGCTTTTTAACCCAGATATGAAAATTTAATAATAAATGCATTTTCGCCTTTCCCTTCAATACGTATGTTTTACACTGGGTACCTATCACGTATCTTCTTACCACAAGCGCCACATCTCATTTAGTTTTCCATGGAATGGCTATTTAAGTGGATCATTCGAGTAACAACGAGAAAATTCTAACATATAATAAAGAACAATACATGATGTAATGGTGCAAATCTATTACTAAATATAAAATAAAAACTCAATTATAAATACATTCAATTTTCTCAACCATATAAAATTAGAACTGCATATAATTTGTACAAGTGATTAAGCATATGGTATAATAGTCTAGGATCAGAAAGTAAATCCCTTTTCAATTTGTAATAAAATTAAACTTAGTGAAGATGAGTATTACTTTATCAAACCAATTATCTTCTTCTAGAAAAATTTTTAGTTTAATTTATTTTCATATTTGCACATAATTGTCAAATGGTGTGAAATCATCATAGATGTACCATTGATCTCCTCCATTTGCAAATTTATGCTTTCCTTACAAAGTTTGATTGTCTACTTAGATAGCTTAAACATTTGTTCTTCACTTACAATGAACAATTTATTAACCCTAGCACTCACTCCTTCACCCAAATATGAACACTTAATAATAAATGCATTTCTGCCTTACCCTTCAATACATATATTTTGCACTTGATTAGCTATCCTGTTTCTTGTTACATTATAAATATATTAAATTTTCTTAACTATATAAAATTAGAACTGCATGCAATTTACACGAGTAATTAAGCATATGGGTATACAAGTTTATGATTAGAATGTATATCCCTCTTCAATTAGTAATAGAAATAAAATTAATAGAGGTCTAGCCACTTTTAGGAGTTTTTAGGATGACTGCAACTCTCACATCAAGGCAAGTATAGCAAATAAAGAAAGTAGTAGGCAATGAATGAATAAAATTAATGAAGGGAATGTCACCTCTAGCTAGACATGGCCACGGTTTCGGAATCGAACTGAAAATTTTCAATTCCCGTTCCGGTTTGGAACCAAACAGTTCTGGTTCCAGTTCCTTAACGGTTCTAAAATCAACGGTTCCGACCGGTTCTCCGACCGATTTTCCAGCGAATCGCATAATTTTAAATTTTAAATTTTGAACACCGGTTTTCAAAATTCAAAATTTAAAAATTTGTGAAATAATTTCAAAAAAAGTTTACACTTAAAAAATAAAAAAATGCTTGAATTAAATTTATTTTTTTTAAAAGACTTGAACCTAATTTTTTTTTTAAAAAAAGTCTTCAACCAAATTTATTTTTTGTTTAAAAAAGTTGGAACTTAATTTTTTTTTTTTTTAAAAATAAGGGGCTTGAAAAAAAATTAAGTTCCCTAAGCATCCTCTTGGGTTTTAGAGGAACAAAAGCCCACGTAGTTCTTACTTATCTTGTACCAATTTCACCCCTTTTACCTTATTCACTATTTCCACCACCAGTTGATGTTTCCGTTGAGGACCCATCGTAAAGATCATATAAATCTTCATTTTCTTTGAGATTTTCTTGTGCTCTTATTTGACCTTGCTCCAATCATCCATGCATGATTGTGCTTCTAGTGAATCGGGTATCATATGAGATCGTGTTTCATGAAGTATGTTTCCTCCTTAACTAAAAGCTTGTTCAATCGCAACAGTGGAGACAGGAACTGCTAAAACTTGTTTTGCAATTAAAGAAAGTATTGGAAATGTATTGACATGACGACTCCACCAATCTAAAATTGGAAAATTATTATCTGCATAATCATCACCAAACTCGAAAGAAGTGGTTAGATAATTATCAAATTCAAAAATAGAATTATTATCTACATAATCATCACCAAACTCGAAAGAAATGGTTAAATAATTATCAAATTCAGAAATAGAACCGGATTCCCTTGGTCTTTTTTTGTCTTTGTAGTAAAATGCGTTAAGCAACACCAACACTTACCCTTTGAGTTGGAAATTGTTTATTATTGAATTGAGAAGAATTAGAAGTAGATGAACTAGAAAATTGACCAAATTCACTAAATAATTCTACAATATTTTATCTAACTTCATTCAATACTACATTTATATTAACACTATCTTCTATATCAAGATTTAATAATTCATAATAAATAGTCAAATATTCAGATAAAACTTCAATTTTACATTTAAGATCAAATACATAAGCAACAAGATAAAGGGGTGGTATATTTTTAAAATAAGATAACCATTTTGTAATATAAAATCATTTTCAAATTGTTGGAGTGCACTAACAATATTAATGCATATAGGCACAAATAAATGAGATGTGGGATAATAAACCCCATTAAATTTATAGGTGGTATCATTAAAAATTTTTAAAATATCTAAAATTTTTGCACAAATATCTCAATTTTGTGGATACAAATTAATTTCTTCAATATTATTAGTAACAAAAATGCACAATAATTCTTTATATGAAAAAGACTCGTTTAGTAATTCATATGTTGAATTCCAATGAGTTGGGACATCCCTTAAAAACCGTTTTGGTCTTTTATTCTTTTCCTTACAAAATTTAGCCTAATTTTTCATCACTTGGGGATGTCCCCATAAATATGAAATAGCTTTTCTAGTTGAAGAAATATAAGATTCAAGAATTTTTAAACCATCTTGTAACATAAATTTAAAACATGGCAAGGACATCTTATATGAAAAAATTTTCCACCAATATTTGGTTCACAAATATTTTAAAGTTCAATAATTGATTTAGTATTAGCAAAAGCATTATCAAATGAAATTGAATGAAAAAATTTTTTTTGTCAACTTATATTCATTTAAAATTGAAACAATTATTCTACAAATATTATTTGCAGTATGTTTATCATCAAAAGCACGAAATGCAATAATTCTTTTTGAATTTTTCAATCATCATCAATCCAATGACATGTAATGCCTATATAAGAATGCATTTACCAATGATCACTCTAGATATCACAACAAATTGAAACACGAATTTTCATTTTAGAAAATAAAAGCTCTAACTCTTTTTTTTTCCTTTTTTATATAAAGAAATAATATTTCGTTTTACATTCGTTTTACAGTATTTCTTGGCACTCTTTTATCAGAAGGATTTAAAAATTTTTGACAATATTGATTAAAACCTACTTTTTCACCAAAACTAAAAGATAAATGTTCTATAGAAATCATTTTTGCTAATTTTTCTTTTTGTTGTTTTTCAGAATATTTAAATAAGAAATGTTAGAGGTGCGTACCCAGAAATTTGTGTTTGAGACCGATCATTTTCTATTTTTGTTGGATGTTTTGTCTCCAAATGCTTCCAAAATGATCCATAACCACCCGATTGTTTGAATTTATAAAATTTTCCACAATAATTGCAAATTACATCGAATATTTTGTCACGTTTCAATTTCTTCGTGAAATGAACGGTGAATATGTCGGAACTTTGTCTTACTCTTCGAAGAAGTTGTGTAACTTGCTCTTGCTCTTCCTCTTATTGTAATTGCTCATCATTAAATTCAGATTCTTGAGTTGGAATTTCCAAATTTTCATTTGGATATCCCTCAAGATTATATTATCCCTCAGATATATATGTTCGGGAGTGAAATCGAAGATGTCGTTTGTAAGGAAATATGATGAATATTGTGTTTCTCCAATCTTTCCCTTGCCCTTAGCGATCTTGAGTTTCCTTCAACTTGCCATTATATGGAAAATTATGTAAATTTGGAAAATTGATAAAAAAATTAGAGGATCTGACAAATCTTATAATTAGAATTGAAAAAAAATATTTTTTTTGAAGAAATTTTATAATTTTGGACAAATAATTGGAGATTTGGACGTTTGAAAACAAATTATCTTGCAATATATTTGGACAATAAATTGGTGAATGAAATTAGAGAGATTGTAGAGTAGAGAAGAATAATATAGAGTAGAGAGAGTAGAGATAATTTTTGTGTGAGGAAATTGTAAATGGAAATGAGGTAATTTATAATAAATCTAGAGAGAGTAGAGATAATTTTGTGTGAGGAAATTGTAAATGGAATGAGGTATTTATAATAAATCTAAAAAATCATTTTTCCACAAATACCGTTGACACTAGTCGTTATGTAGCCGTTTATAACTGTTAGGAGGGCTAATTTGGGAATTTCACAAAAAATTAAAAAAAAGCTACTGCCTACTAGAACTGATGGTTCAAACTGTCGGTTCGATTCGGCGATTCTAGCTGTTACAAAAAAATTCAAATATTGGTTCGAACCGGCGGTTCAAACTGGCAGGAAAACAGGCGGTTCCATCGGTTTTGATCGGTTCTTGGAACCGTCGGTTCGCGGTTCCAAAAATGTTGGAACCGAAACCGAACCGTAGGCCTCCAATTTCGGTTTCGGTTCGTACTGGTTCCGAACCACCGATGCTGGTTCTAGGAATCGTAATATGGCCATGCCTACCTCTAGCCGCCTAAAGGGATTATAAGATGACCACATATTTTTCAAACTCAAAGCAAAGAAAACAATCAAAGAAAGTATGAACACAAATAAAAGCATAAAAAAAATCAAAGAGGGGACTCTAGCCCCTTATTGAGATTCTAGGATAATCACATGTCTCCCAATCGAGCGCGTAAAATAAGCAAGTCCGAAGAAAGCAAAAGAAGAGGAAAAAAATGGAAAAAGGGTTTTGTGGATTTTTAGTTCGCAACTCGAGTTTAGTAATCAAGTTTGTTTGGTTATCTCATTCAATAAAATCAGAACCAAGCAGTTCTTCGCAATGTGAAATGAGATTTTTAGTCATTGAAAAGTGAGTTTTGTCCAGTTTTGGATTTAAGTGAACAATGTCATTTGATTGAAAGGGTTACTTTAGTCGCCAACTTAAGTGAAAAATGGCTTTACTTATCATGTTTTGTGAAAAAGTGGCTTTAGTCATCAATTTGGTCGAAAAATAGACTTAGTCACCATTTTGTAAAAAGAGAAGTGTTTTTGGCTTAAGTCACCAAAATAAGAGAAAAAGTGCTTTGACTTTAAGTCGCCATGTTTGAGAAAAATTTGGCTTTAGTCACAAAAAGTTTAAGAAAAGAGGCTTCAGTTGCTTTTGATTGAAAGCAAGTCATTTGACTTTAGTCGCCAAAAGTTTGAAAAAAAAAGAAAGAGAATTCGATGAAGTAACACGCAAATCATGCTAGGGAATAAGCACTTCTTAATGTCATACAAGGTAACATGTAATTCCCAATATCATGTAAGGCAACAAGCAATTTCCAACATCATGTATTTTAATCATACATATACATTCATGTCGTTCAAAAGCCTAGGGTCTTATTTTGAAGGTGTACATGTCAAAAAGGTGAAAATGCTAGCATGGAATTGTAAAGCATGTTTAAAATACTAAGGCATAAACCTAAGTGTTACATCTAAAGCATGTATCTAGTTTAATTCTTAAAGCGTACGTCTAAGGCATGCAATTAAATATTTAAATCCAAGGATGTAATTGAATTGCTAACCCTAAGTTGGTAATTCAAGACTAAGCCTGTAATTAGGTGCTTAGCATTAAACCTAATCATAGCATAAATTAACTAAATAATAACCGAATTAACTATTTCTAACCTAAACATACATTTAATTAAATGCTAACTTAATTAAGTATTAATTAAAATCTAATCTAAGCATTTATGAATTAATTAAATTCTAACCTAATTAAGGTCCTTTAATTAAGTCCATCAGTTCGGACATACTTACTTCTCCAGTTCAGACTTAAGCAATCCTTTAACTAAGTCCATCAGTTCAGACATATATAGTTCTCCAGTTTACACTTAAACAGTCCTTCAACCAAGTCCATTAATTCGGACATACTCAATTCTCTAGATCATTGCCCATAATAGTTGAGCTCTAGTTCTTTAATGTCCTGAGTGCAGAATTTGACGCTGAAAGAAAAGAGTAACTTTAACAGGCACATATTTAGCCACAGTATTGACATAATACAAAAGAAACGCCATGAAAAGCACTTAGAAAAAGAAGAAGAACACAACACTTGAACAACAGTGAAAACTTTTCTTCATTAACACAAAACGGAAAGTGTTACACAGATGGGTACAAAATCTTCCTATTGAAAGTATAAAAAATCTTCCTACATAAAACTAAGTATAAAATTCATCGCCCTAGACTAATTAAACATATACCCCGAGGGCAAATCCCCTCTGGTGCCTCTCCTCTCAAAAGAATTGGGGTGGATATCAGCTAATACTTCGATATCCACCGTTGGAAAAGGCAAGCCATCTGCATTGGGATCTTGAGGCAAAAGGTCGCCTCCAAGCCCTTCAGCGTCCCCCCCTTCTTCTTCTTCTTCTTCTTCTTCATCAAGGAACACCTCCTCCACCTAGCTCCAATCCTACTTCAGATCCTGAGTCTTCAGTTCGGCCATAATCTTATTGCTAAGGCTCAAACAAGCCTTAGCTAAATCCTCTCCACTGAGCCCTCCTGAGCTTGAAGCCTTTGAACCTCATTCTCCAGCTCTCGATTTTTTACTTCCAAAGCACGAACTTTTTCAGATTGATCTCGAAAATTCTCCTGCAATTCTTCATGTTCGGTTATCGCGAATAGCTAGCTCGACCTTGTACTGAGCCTTTTGCTCCTTTATTATGGCATTTAACTCTTTAGGGCTTCCTCCAGCTCAACCTTCTTCACCTCCATCTATGTGTATGTCCCCTTTAGCTTCTTTATATGAACATAACTCAAGTTATTGGCATTGATCGCCTGAAAGAGGCTCTGGTTAGTGAGGTCCCTCATAACTAGGTCATCTACACTCAAATTGTTGAGCATCAGCAAGAAATAGGCAGTGCCTCGACATCTGTCTACTAGGATGGTCATTCTGCAGGGAACATGCTAGCCCATATTTCTGCAAGAAATAAGCTCGTATATCTATGGGTTCGCCAAGACGAGAAGGCAGAGGAGGAGAAAGAGGTACTGCCACTTCCCGAGGCCTCTTCCTGCTAAGCTCAGTTGATTGACTGGTAGGAGGGAATTCAACATGAGCTGGCTCGGAAACAACACTAGTGTTCTTCGCTAAGGGATCAACTATCACTAGTGGAGCCCCTTGGTCCGATCTGCTTTCTCTAGCCTTTTTCTTCATCGCTTTTGCAATTTTAGCCATCTTAGAAGCCTTTGCCTTCTTAGGAGCCTTTTCTACAGAAAACCATAAAAAGAAAAAATTAAGAAAATTCAGTACAAGGAATTAATCTAAAATAAAGAAGAACTAAACTTACCAATATGAGAACGGCGAGGCCTTATGGGTCCACTAGGAGAGTGAACGAGATAACCCTTGGCAATCACTTGCCTTAGATTCACTGACCGTAGCCCCCTAACCTTGATCAAATCCACACATTGCCGATCCTCAAGTGTTGGCAAAGGCGAAAGACAATGCATAGGATTACTGGACCACTGGTTCGGTATCCCAAACCCGTTAGGAATGCAAACTATGAAAACTTTCTGCTTTCAATTCTTTAAAAAAGAAATTTTTTACTGCTTCGAAAAAATGTTGTGGTTGTTCTTCATTAGAGGAAGCAGTGATCCTCGTTCCCCTTAGAATGAAAATGATAGAGCTCCCGCACTCCCCGAACTGTAAGAACTGCCCCATCTCGGTGAGCGAACTCCACGATACTGCATAAAAACCTTAAGCCATTAGGATGGAGTTGGCTAATAGTGATACCATACTCATTGAAAAAAAAAAAACTTCAGAGGCTCGAAAAATGGCAGCCAAACCCTAGATCGAAAATCCTCCTCATATAACATAATGGAATCAATGTTTAGTGGCTCATTCACTCTCATATACTCAGAAGGGCGAGCCAACTTATACTCTAGAGAAATATCATACAAACAGCATATGTCAAGAAGCTCGCCCTCATCAATATCAGAAGTAACATCGGCGATCCTGACATTTTCCTTTCTGCCTTTCGCCTTACTAACCCCAGATTCAATAAACTCATCCTCATAATACTCAAGCACGACTTGGACGTCTTCATCTCTAGACAAACCCATAACCCCGCCCAATGATAAAAAAGGAAAACGAAAATTATAAAGCTTACCAAAATATCTAGAGAAAGAAAAACTTTATAGAGAGAGATGCTCTTATCAAAGAAGTTTAGGAGTGAAACAAATGAAATGGAAAAGGGGCTTTATATAGGCAAGGCGAGGTACTGAAAGGTCACCACATTAAAGGAAGCAACTCTTGAGGTGCCTCTCGGCAAACGAGGAAGCACTTCATTTTTCTCCGAAAAGAAGTTGTCCCTCTCTAACAGCCCGTACAGGAAAAAGTAATAATAAATGGTAAAATAATATACGCATATACACAAAATACAATAAAACCTTAGTGAAAAGACATGATAATTACTATAGTTGGACATAAATGACCAAATAACTAGTGGGGAGACTACTGATAGCATACAATAACAAAACATATATAAAAGTAATATATGAATAAATTAATAAAATACTAGATTCCTAAACAAAGTCCAACTGATGAGACACATAGGATCCATACAGTCCTTATCCCAATATAATTCTCCTAATCTTAATATAAATATAAAAAGTTCACCCAAAGCATGGATCAATTCACAATTTATTCCACCCTTAATTTCATAGAGCTTAACAATGTACATTCATGCCGTTCAAAAGCCTAGGGTCTTATTTTGAAGGCGTACATATCAAAGAGGTGAAAATGCTAGCATGGAATTGTAAAGCATGTTTAAAATGTTAAGAATCCCACATCAACTAAATACCAAATCCACAAAGGGCATATAAGGGTGCTAAGTTAGCTAGCTAATCGGTTAGTACTAATCTTTTAACAATTGTTGGCCCAAGCCCAAGTAAGCCCACATCATATATTTTCATCTCATGGGTTCTAGCCCACATCATATAGTTTTTCCTCTCATGCGGTTCTAACCTCTCATCCAGCTCACTCTACCCTTTTCAGCCTTCTAAATAATGGTATCAGAGCAGGTCTGGCCCGGTCCATTATTCTTCAAGTTCACCGGTGTTGCCGCGCATTTCAATTCAGGCTCTCGTCTAGTGTCCAATCAATTTCATGGGCAAAAGCCTAGTTCAATTTCAGGGGGAGGATCAAGTTTTCAAGTGTAACCGAATAAGTCCAGCCCGGTTGCACTTGAGGGGAGTGTTAAGAATCCCACATCACTAATACCAAATCCACAAAAGCATATAAGGGTGCTAAGTTAGCTAGCTAATCGGTTAGTACTAATCTTTTAACAATGGTTGGCCCAAGTAAGCCCACATCATATATTTTCATCTCATGGTTTCTAACCTCTCATCCAGTCCACTTCTACCCTTTCAACTTCTACCCTTTCAACTTCTAATATAAAATACTAAGGCATAAACCTAAGTGTTATATCTAAAGCATGTATCTAGTTTAATTCCTAAAGCATATGTGTAAGGCATGCAATTAAATATTTAAATCTAAGGATGTAATTGAATTACCAACCCTAAGTTGGTAATTCAAGACTAAGCATGTAATTAGGTGCTTAGGATAACTCGAGATAAGAGTTCTCTTCCTCTACTATGGAGATAGAAATCTCTTTTTGTGGTCACTTTTTATGAGCAAATTCTTCTGCTAACGAGGTTACTTATATTGCTTAAAGCCAATGATAAAAAATTATATGTAAAGGATGATTTTGGAGGGAGTTTATATAGGCAAGAAGGTGAGGTATCATGTCTGGTAGTTAACTTCGGCGGCCAGGCTGACACCTTGTGCAATTTTTAGCTTCCGGTCATATCTCACTTTGATTCGCATGCTTTGAGATCCATTTCAACTTAGATTTTGGCCTATAATGTATTGTTGGAAAGCTTTTCAGTCTAATTTCCAAAGAAACTGACTTTGTCTCGAGATTCACACTATTAAAGAAGTTATGGCTAAATCAATGCAAGGCCTAATCTTCAATTTCATCTCTTCAATTTCATCTCGAATTTTTTAATTAGTTGCAATTTCTCCCTAAATTGACCTTTATACCCTAAGCACCCTAAACTTGTCAACCTATTTGCAATTACATCCTAATTTGCATTTAGGGTGTAGTTGCACCCTAAAAGTGAATTAGACCACCTTGAATTTGTTGATTTGTTGCAATTGAACCCTAAAAGTAAACTAAGGTTTGATTAAAACAATGTAAAAAATGGACTACATAATTAATCCAAGTATTTAAACAATCTATCTATCTATATAATCCTAAAGCAAAAAATAAGTTTTAAGACTCTCTACATTCAACATTCCTATTTTTCTTTTTTTATAGAATTTTGAATTTTCTTTAAAATTTATTTTATTTTACTGTGACTTTATTGGACCTTAAAACTTCTATTTGTGGGTCCCGAATATATATGGCACAACCCAAGAGGGGGGGTGAATTGAGTTTTCTAAAAACTGAAATAAATTTTAGAAATTCTAAACATATTTTGTGGTCCCGGAATAAAGGCACAGACCCAGAGGGGGGGTGAATTGAGATTTTCTTAAAAACTGAAGGATAGAATTTTGATTCTAAACAAGACATGTAGAATTCTAAGTGCAAGTGAGAGAGAGACATCACAGAACTTGTTGAGAGTAAGAGATATGGTGATTAGAATCTCCTCACAATGTGAGTATGTCTGAATTTTAGATATATGAAGTTTGGGCAAAGTGCTCAGCTATGAGAAGAACAACTTCAGCACTGACTTTGTAGCAATATCAATAGCTTCTTTATGAAGAGGAGTTATTGAACTCAGAACTTCCTCATAAAGTTTGCAAGACCATATAACACTACGTGAAAGATAGTTATTAGAACTTCTTCACAGAGTCTTAATCAGATGTTAAAGTAACTTTATGATGAAGAGTTATCAGGATTAGAACATCGTCATAAAGTTTAGAAAACAAAATAGAAACCCAAACAGTGAATTATACTGGAAATAGAACAACAGTTAGAACATTGCATATTCACTATATTAGAATACCAGAGTTTTAACGTTTAGAATAGATGAAACTTATTGTCGTTTTAGAACATCTGAATATTAACAATTTCAGCGTTTCTAAAAATTAAACAAGAGTGTGAAAGAGACAAGAGTGTAAAAGAGACAGTAATAACCAAACTTCAGAAATAAATAGAATAACACCGAGAGTTATAGTGGTTCGGCACTAACTTGCAGAAATAAAGATCAACACCGGGACCACTCTCACTAGTGGTTCGACACTAACTTCGCCTACATCCACTCCCAAGACGCATCTTGAGATCCTCATCACTAAGTTATCTATTTTTGAGAAAGGTTAACGAGCAGACCCAAACCCGTAAACAAGGTCAATAGAGTGAGTCAACAGCCGGCTAGGATCTAGCCTTCTTTTGTCCACGTAGATTTTTTTCATAAGACTTCTAGTTTTAAGCGCGTCAACCTTTCTTCGCTGTTTTTTGGTAGAGTAACAGAGAAACTCATTCAAGAACATTGCTATCGCCACAACAATGGAGAAAGGGTCGCATTGATACCGTCTATCTCATAGATAGCGTTTCGTAACTAGGATGTGATGCTAATTATACAGCTCATAGATAAGTTTTCAAATAATAGAAGAGCCTCGTGCTATCTGTAGAAGACGAAGATTCTAAATAGAATCAGAAAGAAAAGAGGCCTAGTATATAGAGCAGGCAGGAAAAACAGTTTTAGTGCAGATTATTAAGGGGTCGATAGAGCACAGTGAACTGTTTGTTGCAAAAAGATGTAACGTAAAAAGTTCCTTTTCTGTCTTTAAAGTATGAAACGTTAAGGTATCAGGAGGATGAAAAGAAAAAATGGGGGTAAGAAGTAAGGTGTGTTTTGAGAAGAAAAACGATTCGTTCTAATAGAGAGAAGTGCTCTTAAAACAATTACTCTTACTAGATGTCGGATGTTCAGCCAAATGGAGTGCTCTTAAAACAATTACTCTTACTTCACCAAATGTTTAAGGCGTGAGTGTTCCTTTATATATAGGAAACAAGGAAGCTGTCACTTTTGGAAAGAGATTTAAAACAGAATATCTTCTTTCCTTATTTTAGAAGATGTGAGAATCTTGGTTACCAAAAATTATTTCATCCTTTTTGGTAAGAGAATAAAACTTGATTTTCACTTTCCTTTAGAAAAGATTTTTGAGAGCATTTATTTTGGAAAGAATTTATTTGCGGAAAGATGCACTTACCAAAACCGAAAGAGATTTCCCTTTCATTTTAAGGTAAGCGATTAACTTTGAAACACCTTAGATCTTTCAAAATATATTTCCGAAAGAGTAAATGATTTTATTACCAAAAACATTAGAGAAGAAAATCTCTTTAGTTTTTAGTGTGTGAGTTTTAGGAAAAATAAATCTATTTCGATTTAAAGAATATTTTCGAAAAAAATAAATAAAAAGAAATTTATTTTGAAAAAATCTAGATTTCGAAAAAAGTACTGATTTGAGAGAGAAAAAGGATTTTTGTTCTCAATATGGTAGAACCTTCTCGTCTAGTCGCTACAAGAGTTTTCTTTCTTAAATGCCTTAGATTAGCTAGATCTTCGAATCTTTCAACTCCAATGTATGATACTTTGCCTTGATACATTTCTGTCTCGATAAGAAATTCTGCATAAAGGATAAAATTAGCACAATAATGATAATTTAAATTGTATTGTGTTTGTACATAATCATCAAAATCCGAGATAAAGCATTTTGACCCTGTTGATCCAACAATTGCCTCCCGCTTTTTGATGGATGACAAACCAATAAATTTTTAGCAAAACATAATAAGGCAGGTGTGCCTCCCTCCTGAATTTGTGTTAAATCTGCAAAAGGAGTTGTACCTGAAATCAGTTGTCAAAATAGATTTTAATATATCAAGCAAATTAAGAAACATGTTAGTTTGCTACCCCTGAGATAGATGGCAGTAAAGGAACTGTTTTAATGAGAAATATATAGAAACAGGCTGAGGTGTCAAATTTTTAGATAATGATTTTAGAAACTAACAAGTATAAACACAAATAGTTCTAGGTTCTGAATAATCAAAAGCCACGAAAAGGAATTAGGAACTAGCCAAGATAAACCAGGATATTGTCTGAGGTTCTAATATTTAATGAACAATATGGGGTCAGAGGCAATAAAAGGTAGAATAAGAAACAGAGAGATCTTAACAGCCGCGCAACCGTGGGCAAAAACAGTCATTAGAATCACACACATGCGCTGTAGTGACTATAATCAGAAGCCTTTTAGAAAAATAGTATTGGCTCGACCAAAAATAGAACCATTATTAGAAAACTATAAGACACACAGGATAAGCTTACTGAATACCACTGAAAATATAGAGTCCTATGTAGTTTGCAGAGGAGGTACCCAGGCACCAAAAATGTACTTCACCGTGAACTTACCCATGTAGACCAACCTGTTCTCCCGCCTGTATTTGTCATCATATAAAATAAGGGGGTTAGACATATCATAGCAAAAATAAAGGAAATAAAAAATATACCAAACAAAATAATCCTACGAAAGATAAAGCCAAAACACAAATATAAATGTGTTCCCCACACATCATCACAAAAACAGATCAGAGAAAGGCTTAAAGACACAGTCTATAGTCTCTAGAAACTTCTCGAAGGCTGAGCTCGGAGCAGTTTTAGAAGAACTTTCTGGTCCTTTTTGAAGAATGGATGTAAGTGGAGGCTTGCATTCTCATGCGTGTATAGCCAGAGACGCTTCAACATTCTATTGAGGCTTCTTTGAGAGGGAACGTAAGGTGTTTCCTGTTCACCTTAGGGAGTAGACGTAAACTTCCGTCGCATTTACATTTTTCTATTCCTTTCCAGAACTGCAATTAAGAGATTGATTTTGTTCAATCGCGCAGTCTAGCACTGTGAAGTCTTGCATCAAGTTCTGTTATTTTATAAGCTATTTAGAAGTTCCTCTTACCTAAATCTTTTTAAGCATAGCATCCCTACTTCATTGTAACGTTGACTGACAATGAGACTGCAGGATTGCTTGCTGCTCCCTGACGAGGTCTTGTTCCTATCATCACTGATTTCTATTTTCTCGTGAGTTTCAGCAGTCCGCTTGGCCCGTTCCTGACAGAACTTCCCTTCCTTCTCGGTCTGCAATGTAGTCTTGTTCTCTTTTTCTGTCTTCTTTCTTCTTAATTCTTTCTTTAATCTGTGGGTCACTTTCCTTTTGCCCAGTGTCTTCTTCTTCTTCGTGTTTTCTTCTTCTTTCTGTCTTTTCTTCAGTCTTCCTTTCCTCTTCTTTTCACGTGTTGTTCTTCTTATCTTCTCTCCTCTATTTCATGTTATATTTTGCCTTTCCGCGTTTTCCTTTTCTGTCTTCTTCTAACTTCTTCTTTACAGTTTCCTTTCGCTTAATGTACTGATCTTGTCTTTGTGTCAGTTTCGGCCAGTTTCCCTTTTTTTAGCGTTCTTTATCTTCCTTCTTTGTTCTCTTCCTTCGTCGTCCGTTTGCCGTTTCTTTTTGCCTTCAACTATCTTCCTCTCTTTCTCTTTTTTCTTCACGTGCCTTCCTCATCCTTGCATTTTCAAGGAGTCCGCTATCACAGCTTGGAAAGTCTATATATCCAACATGCATATCTAGGATACAACATTCAAAAACTCAAAACACACGGCGTGAGAATCATTACCATACCAGGGGAGCTTTTGGCAGGTTGTTTCTGCAGGTTTTATCAATACAGCGCAATGTGACAGTGAAGGACGTTGTAGAGAGGTGCTTTCTTTCTCACTATGGCAATAATGCATAGTTTATCCACTTGATTCACATACGTCAGTTGAAGCGCTTCTTTAGGATAGATATAATGTCAATGATCGTTTCAGTGACGCATTTCATGCTCTCGCAGGACAACACCGGGTTTTTCATTAGTCTGTGTTGTGCACAAAGTCTGTCCTTCTTGTAAATGCACTGAAACGGACCGGGAGGATAACAGGAGCTTTGATTTTGGTTAGCTGTCTGGTACCTAGCATAGCAGGGTACAGTTAATTCTCTCACAAAAATCATTATAGCGAAAATCTCCCTAGTGCTCATGGCAACGCCTGAAGTTCTGACAGATTCGATTCGTCCCATTTACCTTCAACGGACCATTAGAATTGCCTTTAACTAGGGTTCTTGCAGATAACCATAACACATTTAAAGCAGCAGAAACTTCATGCCAGCCTTGAACTCAAAAGTTCCTTTAAGTTGAGGAAGCTCATCCACCCACAAAAAATTTCCAAGTTAATCATATAGATAGGATGCGCAGTAAGAGGGGTAAGTTGAGAGAACCGGACTTAGCCTTTGTCAAGAATCTTTCGCGCGCCTGTTTCTGGTCGGTGAAGGTACCTATTTCGAACTTTGTCTTTTTCTGGTTTTCTCTTCAACCTGCCTTCGACTCCTTCCTATTGCGGGTATTTACTTCTTTGGAGATGCTTCTGTCGGAGAAGTTGTAGGTATAGATAGCGTCTTGTCTCCAGAGTACTAGATAGGATATAAGAGAGTCCTGAAGATGAAGTTTGTTTGGAACTAGATCTCGGACCAATTTGTTGCAGTTTCCGAGGATGAGAACGCTGGGCAAAAGCTAGACCTTTAGGTATGATATTAAGCAGGTGGAGGCCAAAGAGAATGATAGGAGGGTCATCTGAGGCATCGACTATAGTGGTTGGGATGGGGTAAGCAAGTTTAGAGCGCCACAGAAAAGAGACGCTTAAGGTGGCGGGGAAGAACAAATTAAAGAGAACAGGTTTTTAAAAATGAGAATTTCAAAACGGTAATTAAGACAAAAGAAAACAAGAAAAATAAAGGAAATTAAAACCAAGAACAAAATAAAGATAGAAAAGTAAACCTAAAACCGCCAAAGCACTGAAAGGTACGGAAAAACACAATAAAGACAAATACAATAAAAATTAAACTGAGGCTTTCAGTCTTAAAGCAAGATTTTGATAATGACTGTTAGAAAGTCATAAAAGAAAACGTGCCGTTTTAGACAATAAATCAGTTTGTTCACCCAACTCAAAAATAGAATTTTAAAATTTTTTAGAAAGAAAAAAAAAAAACATAGGAAAAAATTCTTTCTATTCTTGAAAATTAGAAAGCAGTTTGTAAGAACATACTTCAGAGTTTCTTATATTATGAAGTTTTAAGAAAAACTAACATGACCAAGTTTTCTTCTAATTGCGCAGAATTGACTTTCATTCAGAGAGTTTGTGTAAGAAATAGGTCTGTCCAATGCTTTTTCTGTGGGATATGAACTCAATCACGAATCACCGTTTTTGTAACCATGATCACGTATGAATATGTGATGTCTGAGTTCTAGCTATCTTGGTCTAGAATGCTGAATGCCTTGGATTCTTGGGGTAAGTTGATGCGGCTTATGTTGTCACATTTGGTAGGCACGTGTTCTAATTTGAGGTCCATAGTAAAACTG
This sequence comes from Jatropha curcas, assembly GCF_014843425.1. The sequence goes on from NW_023590593.1 coordinate 1,027,494, forward strand.
GCCGAAACTGTTTTGTTTGATCCATAGAACTTGTGCCAAGCACAATCTTCCAGCAGCAACAGTATTCGCTTTCTGGCAGTAGAAAGAGGAGCTGATGTCTGTTTCTCTTGCCTAAGCCATGGATACAAGGGCACTACCCAGAAATTGACAAGGTGCCCGAGACGTGGCTTTTGCTATCTCGATTCTGTGACAAAATCAGAAAATCCACTATACTGCACCTTCAACAAGATCAATGTAAAGTCATCTGTGTAGAGAATACCACAGACCGCCAGATTAGGAAGTTCCACGAAAGAATAATCTTAGTATTGGCTTTTTACGAGCAATTAAATGGAGATTCTTTGGGAAACAGTTGAAATCGTAGCACATAGACGAGACACTAAAGTGTATGTCTGGTCTGCTTGCCTGTTAGAGTATAGGCAGAAGAACAATCATACTCTCTAAACAGCTTGAGGTATCGCACGTCTTTTGCGTGTTTTCATCGTTTTTCGTAGAGATTGTGTGACGATGGGAGCTGCATGTTGGAGGTACTGACATTCCTGGGCTTTTCCCATTTTGAATCATTTCAATCAACTCTTTAGTATGATGTTTGGGCTTTGATTAATGAAGACTGGTCGCATCTGCACATGTTAATGTTGAAGCCCTAGGAAGAAAATTTTAGTTTCTGCCCATCATACTCAACTCATTTTCGAAAGTCACCTGCTATGAATCAAAATGCCTTACCAAAGGAAGGTCATTAGTAGAACCCAAGGATTATGTCATCAACCATATATCTTGGTCATCAAACTAGAATATCAATGTGCTTGTGTTGTTTAATAAATAGGTGTTGTAATCAACCATTCCTCTTGAAAAAAACCATTTTCTAATAGAAATTTACCAATCTTTTCCATACAAGCGTCTAAGGGAGCTTGTTTTAAACCATAAAGAGCTTTAGTAAGTTGGTAACATGAATTAGGTTTATCAAAAATTTCAAAGCCAGGGAGGTTTGTTGTCTTACATACACTTGGTCTTGCATTTAGAAAAGCGCGTTGTTATGAAAAAGCACTTTTCACATCCATGTTGATTACAACATGAAGTTTTTTTAAAGCATGCAAGATGCACAAAGCAATTCGTAATGGCCTCAAGTCGTAAGCAACGGAGGCAAAAGTTCATCAAAATCGGATGCCTTCTTCTTGGTTGTACCCTTGAGCCACTTAATCTATTGCTTTTATTTCTTATATTATCTATAACCTCGGTGATGGTTCATTCAAGCTTATTTCGTAAACACCAGTGCATGTTGTTCGGCAAATAAAGAATTATGTTTAAGGTCTGACAGAAACAAGTTTCCAAACTTGGTTTAAGAGGGCATATATTTTTCGTTTCATGATTACCTTCAAATTTGATTATAGGCTCTTCTTGCATACAAGAATACGCAACTTTCAATCATTTTTGAGCATGCTTCTAAATTTTTAGGTTCTAATTGAGAAACGGAAACAACATGTACCGAAAATATCTTCAAGTTGAAGCTCTTAGTATCATCCTTTCTGAGGGATGTGTCCAAATATCTCTTGGGGATGAGTACTTATGAAATCGGCCATTCTTTGTAATTGAGATCTTCATTTTCCTGTTTTGCTGGCATTTGACTGTTCAACAATTTCTGATCTTCATGTTCTAGATTCGGTCAGTCCTGACTGATTGATGTTTTCTGAATTGCTTTCTGGCTGTTCTAGTTGTTCTGATTGTCATTCTGCTTTTTCAGGATTAAGAGAATCTAATCATGGCATCATCACGTTCTAATGTTCTAGAAGTAGAGTCTAGTTTCTCAAACACAACATGAATTAGATTCCATTCTAACTTAGAAGGTCTTTTTATTAAAAATTCTGATGTATGCTGTTTACTGTTATTTAGAATATCCCAGAAAAATCCCTTCATAGAGATGTGTGTCAAAGTTAGCAAGATGATTTTTCTAGTGTTATCTAGAAAAGCATTTGCCAGACCCGAAGATATGAAAATATAACCAATATTTCTGTTTTTCCTTACCTTGTATACGCTCATAATGGAGGTCTTTTTAAGTTTAGATCTTACAGAAGGCCCTGTTTAGAAATAGACTTAAGCAGTGTTCAGCTGCTTCTGGCAACAGAATAGCTTGGTGTGGTAAATGTAGAATTCAACTTACATGGTTCGTAGCCATTTTCCTTTGAAGTGTTCTATTTCTTGCGTTCCACCACACATTGTTTGTGAGCGTGTTACTAGTGCTGAAGTTATGGAAGATTCCTGTTTCAAATGTGCAAAAGCAATTGAATTTCTTATTTTCCAATTCTTTCCTCCATGATAACTTCTAAATTTGCTGTGATTTGTACCTTTTATTTTCATATCTGTATTTTCTTGACAATGACAACATCGATCATGACTCAATCCTTATTTCTAAGGAAGAGTTGTCCTAGGGTAGATCTCGATAAGTCATACTACATAACAAAGCTAGAATCTTTCCTCCAAAGACTAGAAGAGTATTGGAGCCAATATAGAGAGATAGCAGGCAATTCTAAAAGGTCTAGAAGTAGAAACTATGTCCTGGAGTAGGATTTGTAAAGAGATGTTCTGGGTTTTGTTTGCCCATTTGACAAAGTCATCACAAATGTGATCTTTATTCAGATTGTCAAACTTGTGGCAAACTATATCGGAACGTAAGTCCATTTTCCTTAGATAAATTTAGAAATAAGGATAGACATTGCTTGCGATGTTCCAAATCTTTTAATCCTATTAACCGAACTAAGAATTATCAATATGAGGTTAACTTAGAGATGGCTAGGTACTAGTTCTGTGTTAGTTGCATGATTGCTCATGGAGAGATCTACAGAGTAATATATTTTGTTTTATTCCCAAAGCAGTTTTTTTTCCAAGCCGAATAAAGGTTTTTGTGTATCTTGCAAGTGTGTCACGTGAAATCTACGAATGAGTCAAGGGTTCAAAGAGATCACGTGCCTTTCTGTATTGCGTTGTAGTCCAATATCTTGACTTACACTTAACTCATTGTATTAGTTTCTATGTATGATGGTTCATTTGCTCTACTCAGCTGAGTGAGTTCTAGTCTCTCTGATATTGTAAAGTATTAGGAACTCGATAGCTCAGCAGTTGTTGAGTGCGTTGTTGGAGTTCCTCGGAATTATTGGTGCCTATCGAGATTTGAGTGGCGTTTTGTTCTCGAAAGATCTTGAGCTGTGGTATTGGTTGGTGTGGTTTTGTACTCGTGCCTTTTTCTTTTATTCTTAATCTTGGTGAACGTGTCTTTGTCATCCAGTGCAATGCCCGTAAGAGCAGAGAGGCACTGTCCATGTCGTACCTACATCTCTGTTGTTTAGCTCGCTTCCTTAGCACACTGAAAAGGATCAAGCGCAGATCTTTAGGTACCTCGGCTAACTCATATTGGGTCTGAGGGTTTAGGTGGTAGACGAGGTGCACATAATGATTCTGTCTGGTTTTGAAAACTTTGGATGTTCCGTATGAAGTCAGCTAGGTACAGTAGAGAACAAGCGGCATTTGTTTGATGTAGAAGACAGCGATTTCAGGGGTTTGAGAAGATGCTAGTTATGGATACTGTTTATGTATCTTTAGAAAGTGATCTGAAATTGACTTTAGAATTCTAATCTCAGGTTTATCAAGGAATTCATTTTCAAGAATTCAGAAGTTGTTGCATTTTTCCTTTGCGAGCTAGATTGTCAGATTTTTGCCAGGATAAATCGTTATTGCAAGCTTTTAAGATCTTTTTTGATTTCTATATATAAGATTGTGGCAGCTGTAACTTCTTGATAAAAAGCATCTTTGTTAAATGGTTTCTTCCAGATTCTAATTTTTCTGAAATCTTCTTAGAACTTTATTCTTAATGAACGAAGTTGTTTGTCAAATTCATTGCAATAAGGAAAAAAAAAAAAGAAGAAAATTATTTGTAAGATTGTTTAGATAGATAACTTTCTGATTCTGGTTCAGGAAATGACTTACAGTGCTGTTCATCATCTCTCAATGGGAGTGTTGCATGTGGTTGGTCGCTCGGTTGGTTTCCGAGCTTTTGTAGTTTGAGTACAGAAGGTGCTGATTTCTATAGATTCAGAGTCGATATGTGAGCCATCAGACAAATATTAGCAATTTCTGAGGTTCTTCCTGAGTCATCTGGTGAGGGCTTTTCATGGATATTAGCAATTTCTTCCTGATCATCGTGGCTTTCAGGATTAGAATCATCTGAATCACTCCAAGCAGCTACGAGAGCCTGCTTCAGCTTCTCTTTCGTTGATTTCTTTTTCAATTTAGGACAGTTTGGCTTAATATGTCCAAGTTTGTTGCATTCATAACAAACCACTTCAGAAGGTTCTTTCTTGGGCAAGTTATTATTTTTACATGGAAAGTTCTTTTTATTGAACTTTTCTGTGGCCTTCCACCTTTTCGATAAAAATGTTTAAATCTCTTAGCAACAAGTGCTAAATCATCACTGTTAAGATCAGAAGAACTTTCTTCACTAGAGTCTACCCTCAAAGCTAGTCCTTTCTTTTTCTTATCTTTCGTTGTTAAGGAAGATTTCATTTCTTCTGAGATAAGAGCTCCTATTAGATAATCATACGTGACGGGAGTCTCTTTGTAATTCATAACAGTTCCTATAGAATCCCATTTTCTAGGTAGAATTCTAAGGATTCGTAGGACTTTTTTAACAAGCTTCATCTTCTGAAATTTCCTTTCCGAGGAGTTCTCAAAAGGATTAAACATATTATAAATCTAGAATTTAGTTCTGCAATAGTTTCTCCTTCTTTCATACTAAACATTTCATATTCTCTCCAAAGGATATTTATTCTGGATTTTTTTACCCTGTCTGTACCCTCATAGGTTACTTTAAGTTTTTCCTATACCTCTGTTGCAGATTTACATCCAGACACTTTGCTGTATTCAGTTGCATCTAAAGCACAATGAAGAATATTAATGGCCTTTGCATTTACAACGATATCATTCCAATCACCATCGGTATATTCTTCTTCAGTTTTTCTAACTAGCTCATCTCCTACAGTTTTCATGGGAATGCGAGGACCAGTTATAACATTTATAACATTTTCTCCAAACAATTATAATCAACTGATTTCATAAAAATTCTCCATTTCTAGTTTTCCAGTAAGAGCTAATTTGGAAGCCATTGAACAAAGGAGTCTAGAAATGCAGATTGTCCTTCTAGAGTTAGAAAGAGGAAAGTGGGGTTGCCATGGGATCTTATCTCTTAAGCCCGATTAAAGCTTCGGTAAGGTCAAAGAGCCAAGGCCTCTGATACCAGATTGTGGGTCCAACCGGATATTATATGGCACAACCCAAGAGGGGGGTGAATGGGTTTTCTAAAAACTGAAATAAATTTGAAAGAAATTTGCACAAAAGAATTAGAATTCTAAGTGCAGCGAAAAAACACACAGAACTTTGTGAGAGTTAGAATATGGATTAGAAATCTCCTCACAATTTCTAATTTTAGATAATAGAAGTCTGTTGCAAAGTTGCACTATTTATTGATTAGAACAGCTTCACACTAACTTGTACAATGTCAGAGCTTCTTTATGAAGGAAAGGTTATTGAACTCAGAACTTCCTCATAAAGTTTGCAAGACCATATAACACTACGTGAAAGATAGTTATTAGAACTTCTTCACAGAGTCTTAATCAGATGTTAAAGTAACTTTATGATGAAGAGTTATCAGGATTAGAACATCGTCATAAAGTTTAGAAAACAAAATAGAAACCCAAACAGTGAATTATACTGGAAATAGAACAACAGTTAGAACATTGCATATTCACTATATTAGAATACCAGAGTTTTAACGTTTAGAATAGATGAAACTTATTGTCGTTTTAGAACATCTGAATATTAACAATTTCAGCGTTTCTAAAAATTAAACAAGAGTGTGAAAGAGACAAAAGAGAGTATCAAACCAAACTTCCAGAAATAAAGAGATCAACACCGAAAAGTTATTAGTGGTTCGGCATAACTCGCCTACATCCACTCCCCAAAGACCGCATCTTGAGATTCTCCACTAAGTTATCTCTTTTTTAAAGGTAAGAGACAAACCAACAGTACAAGGCAAATAGAATCAACAACTAGATCCCTTTTGTCCCACTAGATTTTCCAAAGGTTCTAGTTAACCTCAACCCTTTCCTTTCTATTTTTGGTAGAGTACAGAAAACTCAATTCAAGACATTACTATCCCACACATGGAGAATGTCGCTTGATAACCTCTATCTTAATAGCTTCTCACCTAAGCTATTACATACAAAAGTTTAACAAATAAAGAGCCTGTCTACTATAGAATACAGATTCTAAATAGATAGAAAGAAACACTTATATAAGCATAGGAAAAACAATTTTATCAGATTAGAATATCGATTAGAACACAAAATTGTTTTTCAAAAGCAATTGTAAAAAAAAAATTCTTTTCATTTCAAATATTGAAAACGTTAAGTGTAGAGATGAAAAGAAAATGGGGGTAGTGAGTAAGTTTTGAGAGATAAAGATTCGTTCAAAAGATGCGTTCAATGAGAGAGAGTGCTCTTAAAAACAATTACTTCTACTTCACCAAATTTAAGGCCGTGAGTGTTCCTTATATTATTAGGAAACAAGGAAGCTGTCACTTTTGGAAAGAGATTTTGAAAACAGAATATCTTCTTTCCTTTATTTTAAAGAGATGTGAGAATCTTTGTTACCAAAAATTACTTCATCCTTTTTGGTAAGAGAATAAAACCCGATTTTCACTTTCCTTTAGAAAAGATTTTTGACAGCATTTATTTTGAAAAGAATTTATTTGCGGAAAGATGCACTTACCAAAACCGAAAGAGATTTCCCTTTCATTTTAAGGTAAGCGAATAACTTTGAAACACCTTAGATATTTCAAAATATATTTTCAAAAGAGTAAATGATTTTATTACCAAAAACATTAGAGAAGAAAATCTCTTTAGTTTTTAGGAAAAATAAATCTTTTCGATTTAAAGGAATATTTTCGAAAATAAAGCGAATATTTTTTCCCCCGAAAAAAAATAAATAAAAGGAATTTATTTTGAAAAAAAAATCTAATTTCAAAAATACGTTTGAGGAGAGGCAAAAAGATTTTTGTGCTCATATGTAAAAAAAAACCCTTTTTTTTCCCTTCTCTAAATCCTACAAAGTTTCCTTTAAATACCTAGAATTACTTAGGATCTTCGAAAATCTTCACTTCTCAATGTAGGACTGCCTTGTAATAATTTCTTTCCAAAGAATTCTGCATAAAATAAAAATTAGTACAAATAATATAATTTTAAATTTATTTGTTTTGTAATAATTCATCAAAATCCGAATTAAGCATTTTGACCCGTGGAAATTCTGCATAAAATAAAATTAGTACAAATAATATAATTTAAATTTATTTGTTTTGTAATAATCATCAAAATCCGAGATAAGCATTTTGACCCTTGAGCCAACACTATTTAATAGGAAAAAAAGATAATTACGTAGTTTGAAATTTTTGAATATTTTCTTATCTATAACTATATATAGATTTTAAATTTTAAATCATCCATAAAATTTTTAGAATCTTTTCTTATCTATAACTGTATATATATTTTAAATCATCTTCAATCAGATTAAGGGATACTACGCTCTATAACATTGAGATAAACAAATTTTCACATCATCTACGACATAAACATCCTTTGCAATTGAATACCATCTTCAGGTGGTCCTCTCCCTCTCCATAGATAGGTTAATATATTTTTATATATTATTGTATTATTTTTTAAAATTGTTTATTAGCTTAGGTTCTCCCTTTCTTTTCAGTAGTAGACTTTTTTCCTTTGAGACGGTTTTAAGTGAAATTCAGCCATTAAATTTCAATCAAGATTATTTCAAAACCGAGGGCACTGCATTTGCCATTGAAAAATACAGTAAAAAAGAGATTTTCATTTTCTTAATATAAAACGGATTATATTAGCTCCTGCGAGTTGAAAATAATTATACTCAACAGATTTGTATATATCTGTAGTCTTTTAGCTAATGTAGTTGTTGTTTTTTCAGCGCTCTTAGTTGTGTGGATCAATGGTTGGAAATTAAGAGATAGAAGAAGAAATAATTTAAAATCACATAAGTCACACTACAAAAGCCATTTAAGCTGGGGCCACGTGTAGACATTATACAAGAATATTAGCACATAATTCCCTTTTAATTACTCAATGTTCTTTGTAAATATGTAATCTATTGTTTGTATGGGAAAGAAAGTAGGAAAAGGTGAATTTGATGTTATATTAGATATTTGTTTAAGATTAGATTAGTAAGGGCAATGAGCTAAATTTTGGTCTTATGATTAGGCTGTGCATCAAAAATCTAGATCAACATGTTTGTTTTTCTATGCGATTAAATATCCTTTTAATTTATAATTAATTAATATTTAATAACAATACATCTTGAAATTAAATGTAGTTTAATCAACTAATCTAATCTATTTTTAGTCTTTAGAAGTTTTTAAATTATTTTAAAAATATTCATGCTTTTGAAAATTTTTAATTTTTAAAATATATTTTTGAATAAAAATATTTAAAAATTTTAAATTGTTTCTTATCTATATCTCTATTTATTTTGTTATCATAATTTGTTTCATTGTCATATTTTCTTTTTCTTTTCTTTTGATTTGTGCAGATTGATCCAAGACATTTATACTCCAAGAGTAGTGAAATTATATATATATATATTAAAGTGTAAATACTATAATTTAAAGTGGAGTCACAAATTATTTTTTAAAAATAATATATTTTTTAACTAATAATGATGATAATTTTTTATCTAATATTATCTACTTTAATCTAATATATCTAATATTATGTTATTTATCTATATCTAAAGTTTTTAACTTATAATCTTCCTTTTCCTAACAAATTAAATATATATACTTATATATTTATAGATCTCCATTTGTATTAATAGACTAAACTTGCTTTTAAAAATTAATATTTATTAATGATAACTATTATTTGTATAACGTGATTTAATCTTAATTTTAAATTCTTAAGTTTTTGAATTATTCACTTATTTTATTATTATTTTTGATTGAATTAAAGATTTTTTAGAATAAAATTAAACAATTTGCGCAAAGCGCATGACTTCACCTAGTTTATAATAAATTGAAACCCCAAGTGTTAATATACAATAATATACAATAATAATATATATTAAAAAATAAAATAAAAGGTAGTAGATTCCCAAATAAACTCTAACTAATAGATAAATTATGATTCTCATTATCTTTATCCAGCCAAAATTATGTCTACACCAATATAAATTTTCTCAATTAAGCCTAAAAAGGCTAATTTACAATTTACTCACTGCTCAATTTCTGAGAGTTTAACAATTGGTGCGGTGAGCTGGAATACACCTTTTGACCTTTAAAAAATCCTTTAGCTTTTTTCCTATTCGATATGATGGCTAACGATCTCACTGAGTATCTCAATGCAGAAGGCCAGGGCAACACCCATGGCAGAGTAATTGAGCAACCTACGCTAGTCCCTCCCCTAGCTACTGATCCCCAAGTAGCGGTCGCCTTGGCGTAACCGTATTTACAATGTACCACCGTCCTCAAACACCTCTTGGACACCCCCACCCTAGCGGCGAATGGATACTGCCAACCAAACCAATGAATTCTCACCATTAAGAACACAACATAACTCCACCATCGCCTAAATGATGAAACCATCCACTATCGGAACAATACCACGAAGTAGAGTCGGAAGCGAACCCTGATGTAACAGCACCTTATAGCCAAGACCTGTGCCACACCCAGCTAATCTTGTATAGTGCTAATCTTTCTAATATTTTAAAGGAGCTGGTTAGGGAATGTCGAGAGACGGGAGAAGTAGGGGATTACAGTCTCCAACAGGATTTGCCGTTGTCAGCCAATATTTTGGGTGCAGCCTTTCCCCCAAAATTCAAGATCCCTACCTTCCAACCGTATGATGGTTCTACCGATCCCCGAAGCCATCTAACGACTTTTTGAACTATGATGTACCTTTGAACCAACTCAGAAGATCTCATGTATAAGGTCTTCCCAATTACCTTGAAAGGAGCAGCGCAAGAATGGTAACAGACACTTAAAATATGATCAATCAATCATTCTCGCAGTTGGACACAAAGTTTCGGGCTTGGTTCATAACATGTGTGCCATCTAGAAAGATACTGTCTGACTTGGTAAACCTAAAAAGGAGGATGGAGAGATCCTGAGGCAATATGTCTCCAAGTTTCAACGAATGGCGATGCAAGTAGAGACCTTAAATGATGAAGTGGCTGTCACTGCTATGGCAAAGAATTGTAAATACAACAAATTGTTTAAAAGCCTAAGTATAGATCTCCCTCTGACTCTTACCGAACTTATGATGTGAGCCCACAAGTACACTAAACTAGACGAAGCCTATGAGGCTTAGCAATAAGAAGGAGATTAACCCTACGACTACCGCGAACTAGTTATGCTCTTGAAACACCCTATTCCAGAGATAAAAAATTTCAATTAGTCCAAAAGTTCACTCCTTTGAACAGGTCTTGCTCGGAGATATTGTCCTGGGCAAGGGGACAGCGCGAACGAATTCAGCTCTATTATCTCAAGAAGATACAGGAAGATACCTTGGGGTACCAAGACAAGAGCAAGTATTGTGAGTTCCACAGGGATATTGGCCATGAAACTGAGGCCTGTTGGTAGATAAAGAAGGAGATTGAGCGCTTCATGCAAATGGGTGAACTAAAAGAATTTGTGGGGAGAGCTTAGAAAGAAACTGAGGAGAGGGGTAAGCGGGTGTAGGAGCGCACACTCTAGGTACAATCCACACCATCTTTAGGGGCTCGTTACGAGGAGACAGCAATTTAGCTTTCGCAAAAAGGAGAGCCAAGGAAATTTATTCCATCTTACCCCAGTAAAGACCAAACATAAGACCACCTCTCTCATTCTCCAAGGCCAAAGGTGAACATGTACACCCACGCAATGATGCCTTGGTAATCGAAGGAATCCTCGAGAATTTCCTAGTAAAGAGAGTTTAGTGGACAAAGAAAGTGCGGTCAATCTATTGACTATGGACGTCTTTAAGGTTCTGAAATTAGATTAAGTGAAATTGAAGCCTATCTGAACCCCACTGGTACGCTTAGGAGTGAAGCCTGTGCAGGTGTCTAGGTCCATAGACATAACATTGGAACTCAAAACTGAAGGCGCATCAAGATGGCTCAAGTTAGAATTCATGGTAGCAAATATTCACTTCCCATATAATGCCATACTTGGCAGACTGGCCTTGTATAAGTTAGAAGCAGATACATGTATTTGATACCTCACTATGAAATTTTATTCTGATAAGGGCGGAGTTTTTGGTGTGAGAGGAGATCAAAAAATAGTGCGGGAAGCATATATGGTAGCAGTAAAAGGGTTGCTTCCCGCACTACCAATTATGTGGATGCCAGAAGAAGGACTGTTCACAGGAGCAGCCGAACACCAACCTTTTGACATACCCAGACATAGTTCAGATTCTAGCCCAACACCTATAGGCAAACTGATCACATGAGAAGTAGAACCAGGGAAGTGTCTAACATTGGGAGGTAAACTATCAGAGGAGGCTTGGAACAATATTAAGACAGTTGTGAAGGATAATGTTAACAGCTTCGCTTGGACTACTGGAGACATGGTTGGGATTAATCCTGATGTAATATCTCATAAACTCAACATCGACACAAATTATAAACCAATACAACAAAAGAAGCAGAATCATGGTCCCGAAAGGCAGCGAGCTATAGTAGTTGAGGTAGATAAGCTATTACAAGCAGGGTTCATAAGGGAGGATAACTATCCTGACTAGTTTGAGAATGTGGTCTTGGTGCCTAAGACCAATAGGAAATGGAGATTATATGTCGACTTTACCGATCTGAACAAGGCATGTCCTAAGGATCCATACCCCTTACCTAACATAAATCAGTTAGTGGACCCAACAGCTGGTTATGAAGTGTATAGCTTTGCAGATGCAGCGGTAGGATACCATCCAATAAGGATGAACGACCTGGGTGAGTAGAAAATGAGCTTCATCATATATAGAGGGATATATTACTATCAGGTCATGCCTTTGGGCTAAAAATGCAGGTGCCACATACCAGAGATTGGTAAACAGTATGTTTCAACACCAAATAGGCCAAACTGTTGAGTATATGTGGATGACATGATCATCAAGAGCACAGAGGCTGCCAACCATCCTAGTGACTTACAGGAAGCTTTTGAAATTCTAAACAAGTTCAATATGAAGCTTAATCCAGACAAATGTACATTTGGGGTTAAAGCAAGTAAATTCTTGGGTTTCATGATATCACAAAGGGGGATTGAGGCAAGCCCTAAGAAGATTAAGGCAATCTTGGAGATGCAGACACCTACAAACATTCAAGAAGTACAACAGTTGAACGACTAAATCACAGCCTTGGGACACTTCATCTCCTGCTCGGCTAAGAGGTGCATGCCTTTTTATTGAACTTTGAAACAATTAAGGGGTTTGTAGTGGGATGAAAAGTGCTAGCTTGCATTTAAAAAGATTAAAGAGTTCTTATCCTCAGCCCCTCTCCTAAGTAGACCCAAAAAAGATGAGCCTCTCTACATATACCTAGCTACTATTGAAAACTCCGTTGCATCTGTTTTGGTTAGAGAAGAGGAAGGTGAGCAATACCCTATCTATTACACTAGCAAAGTCCTCAGGGGTGCCAAGCTGTGGTACCCAAATATCGAAAAGTTGGCCTTTAACATTCTCACCTCGGCGAACAGGCTACGTCATTATTTTCAATCTCATACCATATTTGTCTAAACTAATAACCCTCTGAAAGGTCCTTTACCGAGCTAAGACTTTTGGGAGATTCATAAAGAGGTCAATCAGATTAGGAGAATTCGATATCAAATACATACCCTATACTATGATGAAGGCACTAGTACTCACAGATTTTGTGGCTGAATTTTTTGGTGAACACAAAAAGGGCAAGCTGGAAGCGGGACTATCGAGCCTTGATAATAATTCTTGGCAGTTGCACAGTGATGGGGCCTTGAGAAGCTCGGGGGTGGCAGTAGGGATAATTCTACAAGGGCTAGGGAAGATAAAAGTACAATACGCAGTGCACCTGAACTTTGCAATAACTAACAATGGCACTGAATATTAGGGCCTAATCATAGGCCTCAAGTTGGCTCTCGAGGTATGAACTCCAGTGCTCTATATTTTCCTCAACTCACAACTTGTGGTCAACCAAATTACAGGAATGTTCACCACCAAAGAGGCAAACCTAGTCAGTACCATTCTCTACCTTTATCTCTCTTGCACAAGCTAGATTAAACGAACAATAAGGAAGCGAATGCCATAGCAAAAGCTGCAATGCGGGAAGAAGATTGGCCAGGGGAAGTGATGACCGAACGCCAAAGTCGTCTGAGCTATGAGTTGAATGAAGTCCTTATATCCCAGCCTGACAGCAACTGGATGAGCCTGATCATTGATTTCATACAGAATGATGTTCAACCTAGCAATCGACAAGAAGCGGTCAAACTTTGCAGAAAAGTGGATAACTATGCATTAGATAATGGTGAACTATTCAAAAGATGAAAATCGCATCCTTAGGCAAAGCGTCTAACCGAAGAGGAAAACAATTACATCATAAGGGAGACCCATGAAGGCATTGATTTCATACAGAATGATGTTCAACCTAGCAATCGACAAGAAGCGGTCAAACTTTGCAGAAAAGTGGATAACTATGCATTAGATAATGGTGAACTATTCAAAAGATGAAAATCGCATCCTTAGGCAAAGCGTCTAACCGAAGAGGAAAACAATTACATCATAAGGGAGACCCATGAAGGTGTTTGTGGGGTACATGAGGGTTTGGATGCTATGCTCAGAAAAATAGTACTCATAGCGTATTATTGGCCAATAATGAAGAAAGATATTTGCCACCATGTTCGCCATTGTAGTACTTGTCAAAAATATGATCATCTGCCCAGAAAGCCTTTTTCAGAACTACAACCCTTAAGTTCAGTCTAGCCTTTTGCCCAGTGGGAGATAGACATTCTAGGACCTTTTCCTGCCACAACAGGATAAAGAAATTTGTGGTAGTTATAATTGATCATTTCTCCAAATGGGTAAAAGTCGAGTCCCTCAGTACCATCACCCCAACTTGGTTCATTAGCTTCTTTAGGAATAATATGATATTTAGGTATGGCGTGCCCCACAAGAGTATCATTGATAATGGAAGGCAATTCGAGTCAGGAGCCTTCAGATCTTTTTGTGAAGATATATGATATTTAGGTATGGCGTGCCCCACAAGAGTATCATTGATAATGGAAGGCAATTCGAGTCAGGAGCCTTCAGATCTTTTTGTGAAGATCGGCACATCGGACTCCATTTTACCTCGGTAGCTCACCTGCAAACTAATGGCTTTACTGAAGTTTCCAATAGAACCATCTTACAAGGCTTAAAAAAGAGATTAGATGGATAGAAAGCTAAATGGGCATACGAACTAAATAGCATTTATAGGCTTATAAAACCAAATCTCGGCAAGCGATGGGGCAAACCCTTTTCTCCCTGGTAAATGAGACCAAAGCAATGGTACCGATAGAAATATGAATGCCATTAAAAGGACAGGATCATATAAGGAGCAAAGAAGCAACAAGAATCTAAGAATTAGCTTAGACTTAGCAGAGGAGCTTAGAGAAGATGCCGCGGTCTGAGCTGAAGCATGCAAGCAAGGGATGAGAAGGTACTTCAATAGGCAGGTTCAAGGTAGACAGTTCAAAGACGAGGATAGATTATGGCGAAAGGCAAAAATAACCAAAAGCTCAGCTGGCGTGGGCAAGTTAGGACAGAGCTAGGAGGGTCCCAATGAAGTTTCAAAGCGGTTAGGCTCAGACACATATAAACTTAGGAATATTGAAGGAGCTAACTTGCCAGGACATGGAACGCAGATAATCTAAAGAAGGCATATTGTATTTCCATTCAATAACATGTAAAATAACTTTATACTTAATAATAAAGGGATCTTAGGTTTTTTCACTTAATACATCATGCCTTATAACGGTAAGAAAGACACGATGTATTAAGTTTTTCCTGAAGGATCTTACTTAGAAACTTTTTTGCATTTTATCTAGTTCGCCATACGGACCAAAGCGGTACCTTATCCAAATCCATCCTCCCGGACACATATAGTTTGCCATACGGACTTAAGCATTCCCTTATCTAAGTCCATCTGCTTGGACATATCCAATTCGCCATATGGACCTAAGCGGTCCTTTATCTCAGTCTAGTAGTTCGGATATAAATAGCTCACCAGAATAAGCTTAAGTTAAGTAGTCATTTATCTCAATCCAGTAGTTTGGACAAAAATAGCTTGCCAGAATAAGCTTAAGCAGTCCTTTATCCAATTCCAGTAGTTCGGACATAAATAGCTCGCCAGAATAAACTTAAGCATTTCTTACTCAAAGTCAGCAAATACATCATTATATATACATAGTTCGGCCATGTATAGTTCGCCAATCTGACATACATCTTTATGCATAAATAAATACTCAACATCAGAAAATACTTAAAATTATAAAAGTGGCAAGAATAACACATAAATAATACACAGAAAACTTCTTTTCATTAACATAAGGACAAAAGGGTTTACATAGGTCATCTTCAAAATTCTCCCACACAAGGATAAGTTACAAAAAATTCTCTTACTAAATCTAAGTACGACGAGTTTCATTATAAGCTACTTAAACATCCTGCCCAGAAGGTATATCTTCAGTGTGCCTTGCCCTTCAAAAGAAATAGGGTGGATGTCGGCTGACACATCAATACCTATCCTTGGAGGGGGCGAACCACCAGCTTTACGATCTTGCACAATATTATCACCTTTAACATCTTCTTCCCCCTCATCCTCATCAGGATATATATCGTTCACCCAACTCCAAGTTAAATCAGGGTGCCTAGTCTGTGGCTCAGTTAGAACATTCTTTCTAAGGCTCAGGCACGCCTTAGCCAGATCCTCCGCCACAGATCCCCTCCTGGTCCTGAAGCCCTCTAGTCCCTGCCCCATCTCCTTTACTTTGTCCTCAAGATCTTTATTCTTATTTAGCAAGTCCCAGTTCTCCTCCTTCAACTTTTCTAGATCGGCATCACGAGCAGCCAACTCCATTTTATGTTGAGCCTCTTACTCCCTCATAGAGGCTTCAACGCTTTTTAATGCATCCTCCATTCGAATCTTCTTCACCTCCATCTTAGTATAAGTGCCATTTAGCTTGGTAATCTAAGCAAAATTGATATGATTGGCATTCAATTCTTGGAAGAGACTTTGATTTATTAAATCCGTCCTTGCCAAGTCATCCATGGAATCAAAGAAACGTGCATCTGCAGGAAACAGGCAATGGTGAGCCATCTCGCGACTAGGTGCATCAGATTGCAAACTACAATTAGCCTCGTACTTGCTTATAAAGTAAGTTCGGATGTCCAACGTTTCATCGGCTCGAGGAGGAGGAGGAGAAACTGGAACGAATGCATCTCTTTGCCTCTTACGGCTTAGTTTATTGGGAGAAGTGCGCTTGGCTCGAGGAGTCTCTAGGGTTACCCTTGGTTTGGTAAACTGTGTCCCCCTTCTCTGAATTGCCTACATATGATTTTTTCCTCATCGCCTCAGCCACTTTTGAAAGTTTAGAACTCTTTGCCTTTTTTGGAGCCATACCTACAAAAAAAGAAAAATAAGAAATTAAAAAGTGTCAGTGTAAAGATCAAAGATGAAATATGATTAAGGAAAACATTCACCAGTAAGGGAAGGTTTGGGCCTTATAGGTCGCTAGGAGAGCAAATCGGATAATCGTCAGCTATCAACTACTTTATGTTAACAGACCTCGGCCCCCTAGCTTTTATTAACTCCACACAAATCCAATCATAGGGGATGGGCGAAGCAGGGAGATGGTGAAGTGGATCTTCCGACCACCAGTCAGACACTCCAAACCCACATAGTTGTTTAATAATGAAATATTTGGATTTTCAGTTCTTTAAAGAGGAAATCTTGGAACTCTTGGAGAAGACATTGAATTCTTTCTTCACCTGAAGAAAACAATGATCCCCGTTAGGGTGAACTGAGAAGTGATAAAGGTCCCAAACTGCCCGAGCTGTTAAAGTGTGCCCATCTTAGCAAGCCAACACTATTAGACCACATAAGAATCCCAAACCATTAAGGTGTAAGTAACTAATGGTGATGTTGTAATCATTGAAAAATGATCTCAGAGGCTCAATCAAAGGAAATCGAACCCCAGATCAGAAACTTTCCTCAAACATCATAATAGAGTCTTCATCCCATAGCTCGGTTACCCTCATGGCTTCCGAAGGTCTAATAAATTAGTATTTTAGCGTAATATTATACATGAAACATATGTCCAATAGTTTGCCCTCATCAATGTCAGAAGATACATCGGTGATCCTAACGTTCTCCTTTCTACCTTTGGCCTCACCCACCTCCGAGTCTATATCCTCGGTATTCTCATCACTGGATTGATTGAGCGATACTTGGACGTTCTCTTCACTAGAAGAACTCATAATCCCAACCAAAAAAAAAAAGGAAAAAAGAAGAAAGAGATAAAATGCAAAAACTTACTTAGATAGCTTAGAGAGAGAAAGTTTTAGAGAGAGAGGCTCTGACAATCAAGAAACAAGAAGTGATGCAAATGAAATAGGGGGAGAGCCTTATATAGATAAGGTGAGGTACTGAATAGTCACCATATTAAATGAAGCAACTCTTAAAGTACCCCTCGAATAACGAACCAACACTTCGTTTTCCTCAAAACGAAGCTGTCCTTCCTTGACAGCTTCCATCGAATTTATATATCGTTTTTCCTCAAAACGGAAGCTGTCCTTTCCTTGACAGCTTCACCATCGAATTTATATATATGATATATATATATATATATATATATATTATATATAAATGAATAATAATAATAAATGAATACAGTAAAATAAATAATGAATAATAATATAAATGAATACATAAAATAAACTATACATTTGGACATAAAATAACCAAATAACTAATGGGAGACTACTTTTAATATACAATAATAATATATATTAAACAATAAAATAAAAGGTAGTAGATTCCCAAATAAACTCTAACTAACAGATAAATTAGGATTCTCATTATCTTTATCCAACCATAATTATCTCTCCACCAATATAAATATTCTCAATTAAGCCTACAAAGGGCTAATTCATAGTTTACTCACTACTCAATTTCTGAGAGTTTAACACCGAGTATTCATATAATAAACAAACAAATCAATATTGTGTCTTTGATTTTAAAATTAAACCAATTTTAAGATACAAAAATAATGAGTTGGATACTAATTTAATGTTAACTCCCTAAGATGAAGAAACAAATATGGTGATTCTTTTGTCATTGTCGTTGTAGCCAATATTTAATTTCCTAAAAGGGAAGAAAGATAATAAGTTGAAGGACAAAAGAGGCAAAATGATTTTTTTTTTTAATTCAAAGGTTATGCATCGCATTTAACTAAGTTTGGATTGATTATGAAGTCCATTTATATTATTTTAACTATAATTTCCAACCTAATTTATTTTTAGGGTGGAATTGCAATAAATCGATAAGTACAAGGTGCTATGATTAACTTTTAGGGTGCAATTATATCCTGGAAGCAAATTATGGTGGAGTGCAACTAGGTTGATAAGTTTAAGATTTCCGGAGTAAAAAAGTCCATTTAAAGTGAAATTGCAACTATTTGAAAAGTTTATGGTGAAATAGTTGGTTAAGCCTCAATGCAAGTAGTTTGTATGTTTTTGTACCGATCTTGGTTGGTCCATTTGACGGATTTTTCAGGTTTGATTTGGATATTTGGAGTGTAGAACTTAGGTGTTTATAATAGTCATACTCTTAATTCTATTGTGTCATATTGATTTTAAGTCATTTTCATTTATTTTCAAATTCTGTTAGAAAGAAAGGAGAAACAAATTAAGATTTCCTTAGATAAGATTTTCTTCCAATAATTCTCTTGTCACACACGTAGACTACCTTTTATTTTTAATGTTAGCACGATTTTGAAAATTTTAATCTTTCACATGTATATTCCTATTGCTTGATTTGAACTGCTTTGTCTTATAGTTCGTTTCCACCTACTCAAACTACACACAATTAATTCTATTGTGCCATATTGATTCTAACTCATTTTGTTATTTCAGATTCTGTCAAAATAAAGAAAAAAAAAAAAGGAAGATTTACTCATTTGAGAAGGTTTTGTTATCAAACACGTTGACTATCTTTTTTATCTTAGCAGAGTTTGAAAATTTTAATTTTCACATGCACACTCCTATTACTTGATATGTATTAGAAGTAACAAGAAATAGCAATGAAAATCATAATAATAATAATAATAATAATAATAATAATAATAATAATAATAATAATAAAATGAGAATATAAAATGAAAATAAAATGGCAATAAATAACTACTCATTGTAATTCCACACACAATACATAAATTTTTTACAAAAAGAAATTCAGACAAAATATTTTGAAGGATAGTGAACAGTAAAGACAATATTTGGTTGGTTTCAAATTGTTGTTGCTAGAACTGTACCTGACTTGCCATTTCTAACTGGCTTGCAGCAAAAAATAAATAAATAAATAAATAAATACTTGTTAGAAAAGATTTCCTCTTCTATTGTTAAACACTAAATTTTTTTGATTATGTGCACATTTTCCTACAAGATTTTTCTATATGATTTTCTTATCAAACATTGCTACCTACAAATTCTTTTTGTTATTATATGTTTTGAAAATCTTTTATTTCCCACATGCTAAATTTTATTTTTTGATATGATTTAAGCTTGTGTAGTAGCTTCTTTCATCTTCCTATATCCTCCACACGTTATTTGATGTGGTCTTACTTGTCTTGCTTTTATTGTCCTGATATGCACATTACCTTCTTAAGGTATTCCAAGTAAAATTATCCAAAGAAGAAAACACAACTAGAACTCTGTTATTAACGGTGGTCAAGCCACACCTTGCATATCATAACGAAAAAGGTCCAATAGGTCCAATACTACGCCTTTGTTTGAAAGAAATGAAGGAAAATAATTTCTTTGCATAATTATTTTTCACTCTTTTATTTAGATCTAATGAAGAAAATAAAATAAATTTATTTTTTGTTTATTTGGAAACGGTAAATTATAGAGAAAAAAAAATGTTATTATTGGAAATTGATAATTATGTCCTCAACTAAATAATGAAATTTTTGCACGGTTTAAAGTTTATTAAATAATTTGGACTATTTGGATAATTTAATAAAAATGAGTAAAAATGACACTCTCATCCATTATTTTCTCTAGAGATTCAAAACAAGTGGGCTGAGCGTAGAAAGTAAATAAAATATTAGTTCTTTTAATATTTTCCACGTCTTTTCCCAACAAGGAAAAATATATTAGTTCTTTTGATATATTTCCTTATATATTTTTTTAGTTATTTTCCTTCCTTCATCAAAGTACTCTGGTCGAAACAAAGGGTACAACTGGAGGATCTCGGAAAACTTTCCGCCCCAAAGTTGAATCTACTGCCAAATTGGGTAAAAACGTTGAATTCCCACTTTCCAATACTGAGCTATATATGAGCTCTTGAAACTGCAAGACTATATTTTGGAACGTGGATTATTTACAGACCCAGCACAAAGCAGCTCCGAAGCTAAAGAATGAAGCTTAATGATAATGCAACGAAAAACTAGGTCCCATGCCAAACGCATACCATTGACAAGGGCCTGAATCTACGTATCCATTGAAATGCAAAAGCTCAAACACACTCGTAGAACTCCTTCCCTGTCCTCCGCAGCCAGGATTGACTTCAAAAGCCCCATCAATATTCAACTTTATCCAATCCGCAGTTGATAGATGCCAAGACACGTGAATTTCTTTCTTAACAACCAATTTATTAAAGATGGTGACTAACTCCAAACATAGGTATTAGAGCAAATTTGGAATTTAAGCATCTGCAATTTCGAATCCGGTGATATCTTCTAGTCCTAGTATTACTCCTCTACGCTAAATCCAACAACAAGTCATAAATGTTTTTTAGCATCGTCTACCAATAGAATAACGATTGAAAAGGAAGCTTAACAAAAACGGAGACAATTTCTGTACGGTACAAAAATTATTTGTTTCATTACTGAATTTTTATGACATTTCAATTTCAATCTCAATTTCCTTATTGGGTTTTTTTTTTTTTTCAGTTGTCATTAAATTGATCTTTCAATCCAGTTGTTCACAGCCAATCACGTAAAGCTCAACGTTTTTGGCACGTTAAAAGTCATGTGTCGGGTTGTTTTCAGACAATAATTTGCTTGGATAATCAATTTCTGAATATTTGGGATGCTTAAATAAATTAGTTAATGGAAATTATTTTTTTATCAAATGAAAATTAAGCTAATTTTTTTAAAAAATGATTTCCCATTTTTTTAAGAAAGGAAAATATTTTCTAGATATTAATAAACTTACTTATAATTTTATAATATATTAGTATTTTTATGATGTGTGTTGCATATTGACTATACTTGTTATTCATACTCATTCAGTTTTTTTATATCATTTTACTTATTATTTATACACATTTTTGTTTTTTAATATTAAATATTGATTATAATTTTTGTCTTATATTATTTAGATTTTTATAATGTTAAAATAAAATTTCATATAAGATTATATAAAAGTCTCATAAATAAGTACAAATTTAGTGTAGTACGAAATATCCTTATCTCTATGTGAAAGACAAACTCAAGAAAGCATAAATCTTTGCTCAAAAATTATAGTTGGATCCTCACCTCAAGAGAATAGAGAGACAGTCAATTACCTGTATTTATTGGAGAATGAATTTGCAATAAAAAGTATGGGTCGCCTCCCCGTAACTAAACCATTAAAATGCGAGAAAGATTTCCTGGGTTTGTGGTTGCTATCTGCACGCCCTTTTTAAAGATATGAGCTTATAATTATATTATCCAAAAAGTAATATGGATTTAAGTAGGATGGGGGTTGGAAAAAGCGTAAGAAATGAAAACTAACAACCTATTCATTGAAGAACCTCCAGACCACTAATGGTAAATACAAATAGGTGTGTCATCGGAAAATTTAATAAGTTCCAAGAATTTGGCGAACCGCTACACAAATGACACACTACAAATCATTCCCAATCTTATTTTTTTCCTCCAATAAAAGTATGACCAATTGCAAAACTTACAAAGCTTTAGAGGATCCAACTGAGCGTAGAAAGATTATAAATAAAAAATATTAGTATCCTCATGTTTATGAAAATTATTTCCATTATATCCACCAATCGTTTCATCTAAATATCCTAATTTCCCAAACAACTAATACATGCATTAAATAATATAATTATTCTTTCTTTGATATATAATTCTTTACACCCACTTAAAGAGTGAATTAATTCTTATATGTCTATTATTCCCCATACAGGCTTTCTGCGATCCCAACTTGGAGAATGAAGAAGATAACATTGCGTTGTGTCTCTCCAATGATCAACCACCTAATAGAAAGGTTGACATTAGAAACTAGTGCTAGGAAATCATCACAGTGTGTATAAAAACCATATAATTTCTCTGACTAAACCTCAAAGTTGAATATCTATACTAGTCCTTCAAATATTAATTGAGATTGGCCTAAACCAACAGTTTGATTTCATTCACCACAACTTTTCAACGTAATACTATGAAAGCACTTATCCTCAATATTAGATGCCTAAACTAATTAGAAAAAGTTATCAATAAAGGCAAGGAAGACTTTATTGAAATACTAATTCCTGGAGACCGTCCGAAGAAAATTTCCATTTATCTAGGGACCCAGCCAACCAAAGCTACCAAGACATTCCAACGACACAGTTACTAAAGTAAAGTCATTGGATTAGATCAAAACCTTTACATTTATAATAGATTGCGCGACTACCCCGAACCAAAACTGTAACCCTAACCGAAAAAAGAGGTACACCTCATTGCCAAAAGAATTAAACCTCCACTATACCATTGACAACACGAGCGAGCAACTAGAGAGTCCCAACGTTATGAACCATATGTGTAAATGATCTAGGAGAGAAGTGGAAGAGGATCTCCCACAAAACTAACACCATCTTTATCTGCGCGTATTAAAGAATCCAAACTACACTAAAATCAAACTTCCCTTGTCCCATACATCCTGTACAGTTTCGAACAGCGTATTTATAGGAGCCCTTTCAAAAAAAACATGCCCAAAAAATTCTTCCGAATCCCTAGCCAATACAATTCAAATTCAACATTATGAATTCAATTTTATTAAGCAACGGAGAGGTTACTTTCGCGGAATTCGAGTGTGATTCATAATTGGAGTCTCTAGCCGAATAAGAACACGTGAAATGTTTGCTTTCTTTTACCTATGTGACAGAAACCTTGAAAACAATTATATTAAAGGATAAGAAGAGAAATAGATGGGACGTAACTCCAAACATAGAGGGTTATTTAGAGCAGAATAGATTGTGGTTCAGCCATAAGGTATAAAGGAGCAATACATAAGCAAATATGAATACAAGAGGGTGAATACGCGAAAGAGAAAGGAAAGGAATAGAAGTATAAACGATCAATTTGGTTTGCCCTCCAAAGAATCATCAATTTAGGTAGACAACCTAAAGTACTCCGTGCTTACGCTTATTAGAACCCTTTCTCTCAAACAACCCAACAATGTGCGAGTAATGGTGCCTATTGATTTTTAATAGAGTCCATCGTTTCTTAGTATTCTCCATCACCCTGAGAGCTAAATAGATATATATTCCCACCGATTCCGAAAAAAATGAAGAGTTCCTTCAACAATTAACCAATAATTTATACTCCGCCAGTAAAAAAGTAATCCCAAAATTTTTTCTGTACGGAATCTATTTCAAAAAAAAATTTATTTGTAATTTTCATTCTACCTGTATCTAACTACTCTTTTATATAAATATGACTCATTCCTAACTCATTCACATAATTTCTACCTCCATAAATTTCCTGTCAATTGTTCCGTTTCTTATTTTTTTTCTTTTTCTATATTTTGAGTCATTAATTAAATTGATCTTCTAATCAGTTTGTTTCAAACCAAGCCCAATAATACACTTGCTCACACAGTCTTTTCAACATCGAATTTTATTTCCTTTAGGACACGTAATTTAACATGTCCACCATGAAAATATTGTTCCTCCATGTGAACTTAACTGTTTTTTTTTCAGACTTACCACACATAAATTTAGAGCCCATGCATACATGCTCCTCCAATAAGATAATTAAAATCAAATAATTAATAATAATATAATCCGTAACTGAAAGTAATTTATTTTTCGGGAATCCAAGACATTCTAATAAAACTTTAACATACACCGTGGTAAGCCCTCAATGGAGTAATTTATTTGTTAATCTTATTACACGTGAACACCGAATTGATAAATTACTACGTCTAATTTC
This sequence comes from Jatropha curcas, assembly GCF_014843425.1. Next base: position 1,052,002 of record NW_023590593.1, read on the forward strand.
TGTGATATCCACAAAAAAATGAAATTTTCCATGTTCTTGTTTAATAAAGATCAACCCCAGTGTGAAACTGAATCATCTCTTCTTGCTAGATATTATACTCTAACACTCTAACTAAATAATAATCATCATTCATTCATTTCAATTAACTATATTTCAATCCTAAAGTTCTTATTTTTCTAACTTATTGATGTTAATGTTTTGACAAGATTCAAAAATTGGTGAGACCTTTCTCATAAATTATGGTTTAAGAGTAACATTTCTAGTTTTCATAATTTCTTAACTTTACATATAATACATAACTGATTCTTCAGGTTTTATAGTGAAACTATATTAAATCTCATCCAATAATAATTCTAATCTAATATCTCTAACTCATGTAATCACCTCACGATTTAATTTTGTCTCTATTTTAATATTTGTAATTACAATTTTACAGAAATTATATATTTCCAGAAATTATTGCCTGATAATTATGATGGCTGTTCATGTAAGATATATTTTAGATTGTTACTCGATTTGGCATAATATACTGTCTATCCCAAATTACACCACAAGTTTGATCATTAACTCTAACCGAGAGAAGAGTTAGAAGTTCCATAGATATCTGCCTGTTAAAGTCATACATCTGATTGTAATGAGAGTTAAATAGAAGTCAGGCAGAGTGTGTAATTTGCCACGCCTGATGCACCACAAACTCACTGTGTCTAGCACCTCAAAGTGTAAAGGAATTAAAGTCCAATAACAACCTTAAGATATTTTGGTGTCACAAGTTAATACCAAATCATCCCCCGAGAACTTGATATATTACCATATGAACGGAAGTTAATATTCTATCTGAAAGTTGATATAAGTTTAAGTACTTAGGTTATCTTTTCAAGTTAGGCTAATCCGAACCAGATTAGTGCATAGGAATAACCATCATAAAAACTGATTCCGACATATCACCTCTTTTCTCAACACCGACCAGTTTTCAACAGATTCGTTTGTTACAATCACGAAAACGGGAATAAATCGTTGTTGAAAATCTCTATTCACCTCATTAATGGTTTATTTAAGTTTAAACTAAACTTAAACTAATTTAACAGAAGTAAAACCTTAAGCAAAATAAAATTTTGAAAAAATTCGAATCCCTAATAAAGAGCTTCCTCCCATTTGTGGTGGGTCTGGAATTGGTTGGTCCGGATATTCATGTGGAAAAATCAAGGAATCAAATTGCATCATTTCAAGACAAAAATATATGCTCTAATTTTAAATTTTTATGCGTCTCTGACCTAAAACTGAAAAAGAATTGACTTTTTCTTACGCCCATTCCCTGATATTTACCCATTCCTAACAGAGTAGGCACATACATGAATGCTATTTTAAAGAACCGGAATCTAAGTATTCTAATTAAATTATCGTTGCATAAAATGAGCTATCAATCGAAGGATACACACAATTTTTCGTAAATGCAGTTTCTTGCATTATCACCTTTAGCCCAAGTTATTTATAATTAATTTAGCGAAATACCCGGAGATAATGATTTCATACTGGCTTTTCTTTTAAGAGGAAATATCATATATTATATTAAAGAGTAAAATCCAACGCTGCGAGTGTAACAGGAGATGAGGGTAACTTTCAGAAAATAGGGAACTACTGTGATAAAAGTATTGAGAGATATAATGAGAGAATGATGTATAAGTAAGAGAGATTAATCGCCTGCCGTGGTTTTTTCCCTATGTTTTTTTCGTGTATGTATTATTTTTATGGGCACTTCTGAAGGGCCAATTCTGGTATCGATTTCGTTAACCTAGGGTTGTTTGGTATTAATATATAACTAGTTGTAAAGGTCGACTCCATAATACTATTAAATATGTTTAAGATAGATAATACTGTTCCTTTTTCAAAGGCGGATGCGAATTTTCGATATTCATAAGGTAATTAGCACTATTACAGGTATTCGAAAATTACAATCATCGAGTGTAAGTTTATGGGAAATTATAAATGTTTTATAACCACCACATTGACCTTAAATAGTTTCGGTATTGTGTGATATCAATAATAATAATATATTAAATAAAATATGTTATATAGAGAGGATAATATTTTTCGTATAAATGTCTCATTATCATATATATTTATTAAAAATAATATGTTCATACTGCTTTTCTTTTAAAGAGAAATATCATATATTATATTAAATATCCAACCTCATTACATCTTTCAGAAAATAAATTTATTTTGATATTAAAAATTTATAAATTAATCCTCCGTGGTTTTTCCCTATGTTTTTTTCTTATATATTTGAAATATTTACATTGTTTTATATAATAATTTAGTTTACATAAATGTTAAAAGAAAAAGTTAGGGACAATATTCTTGTATTGCAATAAAATAAACAATCACATGTATTATGGAAATTAAAGTTTAAAAAAATATTCATGGATACTATTAAAAATAAATATGATTGTTGATTGATTTAATGATTAATTCATTTATGAAAATGAGAAATAATCAAATGTAACAGAGATACCGAATGTAAACCTTTTAAATCAAATAATAAAAAATTATTAAAAAAATTAATTGATTAATAATTCAATATCATTATTTATTGATTATTAAAAACTCAAGTGATTTACTAAACTCAAATTATTATCGATTATCCAAAAGAATATTTTAGAATTTCTAAAATTTCACTAAGATTATTATAAGTAATCTCATTATTCTCCCCCTCATTTTCACTTTTATATATAATATAGATTTTTATTAATTTATTAATCACTGGTAATCATTATTATAGATGACTGATTGCCACCACTGCTACCAGCCTGGCGGCTGCCACCAGTGTTTCATTGCTACTATTACAATTTATCAATTTATGCATTAATGATAATTTTTTTAATATGAAATCTCTTATAAATATTTTTATGATCTTATAAATAAATATGAAATATTTTTAATTAATTTTTGCAACCAAATAACAAAAATGAATTATTTAAAAAATATTTTTTAAAGAAAACATTTTACTCAAAATCGCAAACAAAGAAAGACTAATTATAGAATTCAGTGACAAATTCAATATACAAGTAGCTGGGAGGAATTGGTTCAGGAACCAATATTTAATGATATTATCTCATAAAAAATAAAATAAAAATTCACTTTATAAATACTAGAATATATAAAGGAGGATTTGGTTGAGGAACCAATATTAACGATATTATGCCATAAAAAATTAAAAAAATTTCACTCTGTATAAGTAAGAGAATATATAATAAAGTATAGTATGCTTTTCCTTTTTCTTTTGAAAACTAACCAACAGAATTATTTAGTCAAGAGTATCCCACCTCAAAAAGAGGAATCACATATATCGGCAAAATATTAAGAGATAATGCTCCCAGATATCTCTCTCTTCATAATCGATTTTATCCTATCCGTGTATATAAGACACGTACCTTTCCATAGAAAAAAGATTAATGAACAGCACTACTAGAGATCAAAATTTTAGCATCATTATATATTACTTTGAACTACCAAACTGGTGCGGTGACCGTGGACAAATAATCATTAAGATTGACAATTTGATAGCTCACCATTTTTTTAATACAACCTAATTACCACATCCTCCCCAATCTCATGGAAAAGACACCCGTTGCTAGGAAAGGAGAAGTTGACAGAGTAGGAAGCTCTTTGGAGAAGACAATCACTACACCCCCCCCCCTGACATGTCATCCTTCGATCCTCAGGCAACTGCATTGCTTACGCAAGCTTATAATAATTTTACGGCTGTGTTAGAAAGGATAATGACGAAACCCGCGAATCCTCTATCCCAAGTACCCCTAGAAGTGGATGCCGCATTAACATCACTGCAGAAGGACACACAACAAATAGGACTATAGGTGACAGAATGGAAGATCAGATTCCTCCTGGCACACGAATACCCAAAACAGAACGCGCACACAAGTGCAATTGACCCTTCTGCTCGAAAACATGTGCCATCATGATGATGAAGAATTCCGAGCAAAAACACTGTAGGTCTTGAAAGATTTTCGCGAGGCGGGTGACAACACTGACTTTGGACATAGGACCGATTCCCCTTAAGCCTAGAGATCATGTCGGTGAATTTCCCTCTCAAGTTCAAGATGCCAATATTCGAAACTTATGACGGAACAACTAATCCTTGAAGCCATTTAGTGGAATTTCGAACAGTAATGTCTATCTAGACTATTGTGGACGCCATACTATATCGAGCTTTGCCCATCACTCTAAAGGGGCCTGCATAAGAACGGTTTTATATGCTCAGAACAGGTTCCATACATAGCTTCGCTTCATTTAAAGCTCAGTTCATTACATGTATCCTGAGCAAAAAGATATCATCAGACCTAATAGACCTGAAAAGAACAGATGATGAATCACTCAGAGACTATATCACTAAATTCTAGAAGCTAACCATGCAAATAGAGGACCTCAACATGGAAGTGGCCATAAGTGCAATGGCCAAAACCTGTAAGTATAGAAAACCTTCAATCCCCTGAATATTGATGGACCTTATTCTTTTTCAGAGTTAATGGCACAAGCCAACAGTTTCGCTCGGCTAGACGAGGCATGGAAAGCACAGCAGGCGCAGGATAAAGACACTAAATCCTGAAAGAGGATGGAGAACTCTAGAAGGTACTCTCCTATCAGAGGTAGTAGGTCGAGAAAACCACGACCAAGCTATTCTGTCCGAACACCTTACACTCGAGGTAGCAGCTCAATCATTAAGGAGGAAGACTTTACCCCTTTAGCCAAAAGCTGAACCGACATCCTGCGCTGGCTAAAAGACAACCAAGATGAAGTTCACTTCAATTACCCAAGGAAAATGGGAGAAGAATCTACAGCCCAAAGAGACAAAAACAAATACTGCGAGTTCCACAAAGATGTAGGCCATGATACATAACACTGCTAGCAACTAAAGAAGGAGATCGAACCCCAGATTCAGAGAGGAGCACTAAAAAGATTTGTCAAGAAAGACAAAAACCCAGAGAATATCTCCAAACTAGAAGTGAAAACATCCAAGAGAGCAGGAAAATAATTGGTAAGATCTGAACCTATTGGAACTAGTAATATGATTTTGGTGGCACTGCAGGAGGAGACAACAATTCAATAAGAAAAAGACGTACCTGAGAAATATACTTAGTGCACACACAAGTGCCTACATAAGCTCTACATAAGTCGAAAGAATGCACACACAAGTCCCTAAATAAGCCCATCACCATCTCGAAAGAGGATGTTGAGCATGTGCATTTCCTACATTCGGACGCGTTAGTTGTCGAAGGCATGATGGAGAAGTATAAAGTTCGAAGAAAGCTTGTGAATGACGGCTGCTCGGTTAACCTAATAGCCTTATATATCTTCAAAGCCCTCAAGCTCGACTTTGTGAAGCCAAAGTCAGTGTGAACTCCCCTAGTAGGCATAACTGGGAGCCAGCTGTCTGTAGAGGGTCGTATTGAGATAGCACTAGAGGTCGAAGATGGAGAATATACCCAGACATAAAAGACAGAGTTCGTGGTGGTGGATATCCCATTCCCCTACAATGGTATATTGGGAAGACCCCCGTTCTACACTCTAGGTGCCTGCACATCAATCAAGTACTTAGTGATGAATTTTATTCTAACTCAGGTGACATTGTGATAATCAAGGGAAATCAAAAAGGCGCTAGGGAAGCATATGTGGTGGTGCTGAAAGGCGTGCATCTCACATTGCCTCTTCAAAGGGCAGAAGAGTTCAAGCTAAAAGAAAGGAAGCAAGAAAAGCAGATGGTTGAACCGCTAAACATACCTCGAGATAGAACTAAGCTGAACCCCGAGCCTGAAAAAGAAGGCAGAATGCTGAGAGCAAGTGCAAACCTCAGAAGGGAGGTGCTCTCCTCCATAAAAGATGTGTTGAAGAGGAATAAACAAAGCTTCGCTTGGATAGCATTAGACATCAAAGGTTTTGACCCAGACACTGTTAATCAAAAGCTCAACATAGACCCAAGCACGAAGCTCATAAAGCATAAAAGAAGAAACCATGTGCCATCACGCCAAAAGGTGATAGCACAAAAATAAACAAACTCATAAAAGCAGGCTTCATTAGAGAAGTGTATTATCCTAAATTTCTGGCCAACATAGCCCTTGTTCCGAAGTCAAATGACAAATGGCTCCTTTGCATGAATTTCACAAGTCTCAAAAAGGCATGTCCTAAGGATCCTTACCCGTTCTTGAACATAGACTAGTTGGTGCACTCTATAGATGGGTATGAGAGATAGAACTTCATGGATGCTGAAGTAGGCTATCACCAGATAAGAATGAATCAGTTAGACAAGGAGAAGATGACCTTTATCACCGACTGAGGGACGTATTGCTATGAAGTTATTGACTTTCGGCTTAAAAATGTTGGAGCCATATACCAGCACTTAGTAAATACAATGTTTAAAGATCAAATCAGCAAGATGATGGAGGTGTACATAAGCGACATGATAGTAAAAAGTAGAGAGTAAAGGAACATGCCAGAGACTTGGAGCAAACATTCCAAGTACTGTCAAAATATAACATGAAGCTTAACCCAGAAAAATGTGTTTTTGGTATAACTGTAGGAAATTCCTAGGCTTCATGATTATCTCAGAGAGGGATTGAAGCCAATCCAGAAAAGACAACATCAATTAGAGAAATGTCACCTCCGAAGAACATCACTAAAGTTTAGTAACTAAACGGGAGGATAAAGCCCTATGAAGGTCCATTTCCTACTCAACGAGAAGATGAATGTCATTCTACCAAACCTTAAAAATATGAAGCACTCTCAATGATCAGATGAATGTCAGATGGCACTAGTGGAAATTGAAGTGTCTTTCTCAATAGTCCCCCACTTCTCAATTGATATCGAGAAGGTGAATCTCTATACCTTTACTTGTCAGTCACAGAGTCCACAGTGGCCTCTGTGTTGGTTCGGGAAGGAGGAGAGCAGTTTCCCATATATTACGCCAGTAAAGTGCTGCAAGACGTCGAGTTAAGATACCCTAGAATTGAAAAGCTGACATTCACTTTACTAATCGCATCGACGAGATTGAGACATTATTTCCAAGCACACACCATCATTGTCAGGATAAATTTCCACTTGAAGATAGTGTTGCACCAAGCGAAGACTTTGGGCAGAATGGTGGAGTGGTCTATCTGGTTGGGGGAGTTTGACATATAATATGCCCCATGCGCAGTGATGAAAGCACAAGTCTTAGCTAAATTTATGGCCAAGATGACGATGCCCAAGCATATAGGTGAATAGGAAACTCAACGAGCTCAGTGGAAATTGCAGATAGATGGAGCCTATGCAACAGCAGGAGCGGGAGCCGAGATCCTCCTCAAAGGCCTTAGTAAAGTGCATTTGAGCTACGCAGTCTAGTTAGACTTTCCCTGCACTAATAACATAGCTGAATATGAAGCACTGATCATAAGTTTTGAAAATAGCTAGGGAGGTCCATGCAGAGGACTTACTCATTTTATTAGATTCGTAGTTGGTGGTGAACCAAATCTCAAGAATATTTGCAGCAAAGGAGCCTTCAATGAGCAAGTCCCAGGCCTTGGCAAAAAATTTGCTAACCCAAATAGAAAAAGACGGAGGAAGCTGGGAAAATTAGATAGATACTCAGATCTAAGAATAGTGCAACAGACATGATTGCCAAAGCAGCCGCTAGAAGAGAAATTTTGCTAGAAGGAACTTCATTGGAAAAATAGGTACACCCGAGCATCGAGGAAAAATGAGGTCATGCCCATTTTAGCCGAATCCAATTGGATGATGCCCATAATAAAGTATTTAAAGATGGGAGAACTTCCAATCGAGTGAAAAGAAGCACTAAAAATAACTAGGCAAGCGTCCAACTACTCCTTAGATTAGGGGACTTTATACCGAGGATCCAAAACTCACCCTTGGTCATGATGTCTTGGCGAAGAAGAGGCTAATTACGTAACCAGAGAAGTGTATAAAGGGTTCAATAGGGCACATGGAGGAGGAGATGTAATCCTCAGGAAGCTTCTTCTGATCGACTATTATTGGCGGACTATGAAGAGAGATTTGAGGTATTTTGTACAAAAATATATCCCCTGTTAGAAGCATATTGGGTCCCAAAGAAGCTCACCTCTGACTTACAACCCTTGGAAAGTTCATGGCCTTTCACTCAGTCGGGGATAGACATCTTAGGGACTTTCCCACTCGAGGTCGGACAAAGAAAATTCGTTATAGTAGCTATAGACGATTTCTCCGAGTGGGCAAAGCTAAAGCATTAGCCACAATCACCCCCGCTCGGATCTTAAAATTCTTCAAGAATGAAGTAGTTTTCAGATATGGGATATCGAAAAGGTTGGTCACAGATAACCAAATTCATAACTAAATTCATAATATGTGCAATACATCTCATGTGAAGATACTCCACTTTCAAAACACTTCCCTCCCAATTATTAACCCTTCTCTTTAAATAACTAACAGCAACATCATTAGAGCTAGCATTATCAACTATAATGGCCATCAATTTATCAATTTCCCATCCAAGCAAACACTTCTTAATTACATTACCAATAGCTTCACCTTTATGACTAGATATTGGACAAAAGTTTAATATCCTTTTGTGCAACTTCCAATTATTATCAATAAAATACCCAGTTAAACACCAATAATTAATTCTTTGCATAGAAGTCCATATATCTGCTTTGACACAAATTCGCTTACAATTACTTTTTATAAAATCTTTTAACTTCGTTCTCTCTTTAACAAACATATCATACAAATCCCTTGCAACTGTAAACTGAGAAGGAACTTTAAATCTTGAATTCATTTTACTATAAAAGTATTTAAAACATTGATCCTCAACAAATTTAAATGGAAGCTCATCAACGATTATCATGTATGCCAAGGCCTTTCTAACAACTTCTTGATGAAACTTCCAAATTTTCAAAGAATCATCCTCAGAAGATGCTTAAAAATTTAGTATTGTTTGGGTGGAGGATGGTTGGTTTCGTGTATTATAAGGATAACTCTTACATCTAGTTAAGTGCGCCCTTAGTGTCCTTGTGTCAAGTAATCTAGGATTACATTTATATAGTTGCTCACATTAATTGCACTTACATTGATGCTCAGCATCTTTTGAAAGCAATTTTGTAAAATGATCCCAAACATCAGCTCTTTCTTTCCTAAGCCTCTTTTTATCCCTTGGTGCATTTGTTGATTTTGGTGCTCCCTCATATATACTATTTTGTGGAGCCTCATTTCTTTCAGCCATCTAATAAACAAAATTATGTTAAAAAATTAATAAAAAATTATTTAATTACATTTTATATACAAATAGAAAAATAACCAAAAAATTACTCAATAACAATTTATACACAAAATTCAATATAAAATGAATAACATCTCCACTAAGAAAATTTTATCAAATTGTTGTTAAAATTTATTATATTTCAGCTTGCTTTTTTTTCTATAAACTCTAATATCTAGATTGAAATTCCTGATTATAAATCTTTTGTAGTTGTTGTGACAATGCTTAACTGGAATTACCAAGTCTTGATAAAGTCCTATATTGTCATGTACAATTAAGAAATAATGAGCGATTCATAATAATTGAAAATAAAAGACAACTGATGAAAGCTATCTAGAATGAAGCAAAACAAGGAAACGAGAAAGTCTATTGTAAGTTTTTGTTTATTACTAACATGCTAATATAGATAAAAAAAATTGAAAAAGTTAATGATTGTAAACAATAAAGTCATCTCAAAAAATGTAATAAAGCTGATAAAAGTTAACAGTAAAGAACAAAAAAGAACATAAAACAATGGCAAACAACTCAAAAAAAATTAAAAAATTAAAAAATAAAAACAAATAAAGAAAATCATAAACTTGTAAAGTACATGTAGGGTGTGGACTATATAGTGTAGGCCTTTATTGTAGTTGCTTTTGTCTTGTTGTAAAATTGTTTTCTTCTTTTTAGAGGTAGATGGCTAAGGTTGCCAAAAATGGGAAGCATGAATATTTTTTTGTTAGGGTAACAGGTTTGGCGTATATGGTTTAATGTGGTTTGGTTCGGTTTTAAATGGTTTAGTTAAATAAAAATCAAATCAAATTGTTTTGAAAATGGTTTATTAAATTATATAGCAAACCAAACCATTTAAAACGATAAACTATTGAAAACTGATAGTTTGGTGCGATTTGGTTTGATTTTACGGTTTAAACCGTTTAATGCTCATCCCTACGGAACGCAGCAGGCACACGAACGATCTCAGCCTTCAATCGTTGCTCAGTGTCGATCCCAGCAATCAGCCGCCACCGCTCAAGTCGCGCCTCTCCTCGCTCGCAACTCCGGTGAGTGCTATAACTCCTTTTATTCCGATCGACTCCAGCGACTGTTTTCACTGTCTCTCTCCATTCCGGCAAGACTAGTTGAAGGCTAGTAGATCTAGTCCCTTCCCACCACTGACAGTTTAGCCAGCCACCTCCAGTTGTCTATCCGACGAACACAGCCGCTGTTTCCAACCAAGTCAATCTGACAGTGCTATATTTTGGGTATTTTCCCAATATAGTTTATAAATATTGATTATAATTAAAGGATTTTAATAAATTTAAATAAATTATTTGTGAGTATTAATTTGATTAAAAAGCTTTAATAAATTAAGGCAAATTTTAGTTACTGTTAGATAAATGTAATTGAAGAACTTTGGCAATAACATTGATGGAAATTATAGTATAGGTTTATGGTAGGCTGGACTATATATATAACTGGTTAGATAAATGTAATTGAAGAACTTTTGGCAATAACATTGAAATGGAAATTATAGTATAGGGTTTATGGTAGGCTGGATCTATATATATATATATATATATATATATATATAATATTTATATATATATATATAATATATATATTTGTCATTAAAACTATAAAAGAAAAAATTTATATATTGTACATTAAACTATAAAAGAAAAAATTTAACTTCATAACTTAGTTTGGATTGAAGGTTAAGGATGGACCATAAATTAAGTAAAGTCTTAGAACGAATTGCTTAAGACATAATATGAAAATATGAATAGAGTAAGACTTATTATTTTAATAAACAACATTTATTGTGGAGCTAAAGTTATTTTAACGAATATATGTAAATATTGCCATATTATAGTATGTAATTGTCTTTGGATAAATCCGGGTTAATAATCATATGTCAAAAATGAAGGAATAGTTTATAAAGTCCTGAATTGGTATATATTTGAGTGATGAACCGAAAGAGAAAATAAATTAAATACTTAACAAATTATTTTGGAGTCCGAAAATAATTTAAGGATAAAGAAAAATTTACTAACAGAGAGGTAGCAATTATTTTGAGATTAAGGTTATATTATATGAATTGAGATGATGGTAAAATAGGTTATTAGAATGATATTCGAGGATGTACCAAGATCAAATTGAAAATCTATTTTTAATTAATGAGCTAAGAGTTGAATATAAATTGTTATTTAGACGTTGGGATACTTGAATTGATTGATTGCTCGATAGATGGGTTGTGTGAGCAGTAATTGATAAGTATATTAGATTACTAATATTGAAACAAGTGGAAAGTCTTATTTTAAGGGAAATACCGCCAAAAATTTCGATAGAAATCATATTTATTGTACTAGTTAAATATTTAAGCAAATATATTATTAAATTAATTTTTTAATTTCTTATTTAAGAAAAGTCATCTGTTTAATGCAGTCTTTCCTTTATATTTGTGTTTTGTCTAGATCGTCTAAGTTTGTCTACCGCTCCTACTAGTCAAAATCCAAATGAAAGCGTACTCTAACTTTTATCACTGTGAGTAATAATAAATGGTGCATAACATTATCCGCATACATGCATCATTCATTTTATACCATATAGACACACATTTAATATTTAGCCCTTATCTCCACGTATTAATATGATATTATTGAAATATATTTATTATTATCATCGTCTACTTTATAAATATAATACTACAATTATATGACTACTATATATTATATGCACCATGACTATACTCATGTATTGCATAATGATTATCGATGAAATCTATTGTATTGAATAAATTGTTTGGATTACCTTTGATGTGATAATAATGTGCCTTGTTTCCGGTGGAATTGGGATGAAGTGGATCACAATGGGATTGTGAAATAGTCCGGGACCATTAGCCATGTATGGGAGATTGGTGCCCCAGTGTGCACCTGATGAATTATAATATGGATGATATAGTAAAACCATAGGGTGGTCTCCTATCGGTAATGAAAAGAAAGAGAGAATGAAAAAACAATGAGAGGGTTAGTCAACTGAGGATTAGACCGATTGGCCATGTATGGGGATCAGCTCCCTGGTGCACACGTATGAGAGGACAGGCCATGGGCGAGGACGGCTTATTAGGGGTTTTATGACGCCACTGACCAATCTCCATTTGATGTAATTAATTGAAGGTGATATTATTTATGGGTGCTGATATTGTGATATGTGCTTGACCGAAGTTGTGTTCATTATATGAATTTAGAAAGCATCCTGTGTGATTGTTTTGGCTATGCATTATTTATTATTAGTCACTGAGTTTGTGAAACTCACCTCTCCCTTGAATTTTTTCTAGGATGTAGACACTGTGCTAGTTCAGATAAGCTATGCTTCCTTCTCTGCAGAGTTATAGTAGTAATCACCAGTTTTTGATAATATTTGAATATACAGTATTATGTATAAAAATATATCCACATCTACTTACTGAGCTCTGTAGTCAGGGAGTCATATATTATAATTTACCATGTAAAAATCATTAGTGTATTATTCAATGAACAGTTCTTGATAATATTTGAATATACAGTATTATGTTCAATATATTATAATAAAATATATCCACATCTACTTACTGAGCTCTGTAGTCAGGGAGTCATATATTATAATTTACCATGTAAAAATCATTAGTGTATTATTCAATGAACAGTTCTTGATAATATTTGAATATACAGTATTATGTATAAAAATGTATCCATGTCTAATTACTGAGCTCCGCAATTAGAAAGTCATGTGTTATAATTTATCATGTAAAAGTCATTAGTCTATTGTTCAATGAACCTGTGAAATTTTCTAGTTGACTCTTTAAAAGTGTAAATGGACTAGTTTGCCCATATTATAGATGATATTAATAGTATAAAAGAAAACTTATTGGCCTGAGCTATGAAATGTGGAAGCTGGGCCAGAGATAAGGATTGGCATTATGAGTTAATAACATCATTTTATGGCCTTATTATTCCTAAAATTGGTTTAGAGGACTAAATTCATGTGAAATAGCTTACCACGAGCCTTGGGGGCCTTAACCATTTCATAAAACTTAAAACTAATTGAGTAAAATGTTGAACTAACAATAGGTTATAGGTATACAAAAATTAAAGGCCTAATGCATACTTTTTCCTATGAACCTTTCACACTTTAACCATTTGTCAACCTAAACTTTGCGAGAGAACAAATTAGCCCCTTAACTTGATTTTTTTGTTATTATTAACCATTTTTCAAGCTGGAACAGTGCGTGAAGTACAGTCGCTATGATGTGGCATTACTTTAGACACGTCTGCGTAAGGTTTTCCAAATCAGCTATCCTACATGATATAACAAGTTGATTTTAGATGTTAGTTTTGATTAAAGTGCTAGCTGAGAGAGAGAGTCTGTGTATATTCCTACACTCAGCTTTTTTGGGACCGATCTTTCTTTTTTTGAATCACATTAACAACCTTTGTAAGAGAGAAGAGAGCACTAGATTTTCATTTGGAACAAATCGCTGGAGATGAAATTACTCGGTCAGGTGACAATGAGTAAGAGAGGAATAAGTATTTTATGAATAAGCTTATTTTTTTATTGCTAGGGTTATTTTGTGATTTTGCTGTAAACAGATGGTTTTTTATAGTATTTTATTGGGTTTTTCGTTTAAGGTTTACCAATGGAATATGCTGTGTTTTTTTTTTTTTTTTTTGAAATTTTGGTAGTAATTTAAGGTTTTGTATGTGAGATGGAATTGCCATTTTTGGTGTTTGGAAGGGGATTTATAAAAATGCACTGTCTTGGAAAGACCAACTATTATTCTAATCCGTTTTCTTCTTTTTTTGCATTAGATTCCAAATGATTAAGAAAAGAATCCATTTGAGATGGACTCATGGTGGGACTTTTATAGATGACCCCTTTCTGAGATATATAGGGGGACCATGTCAGTTTCACACCAAATGTGGACCCTGAAAAGTTGTCTTTAGTGGAGTTAGAGGCAATAGCTAGGGATTTTGGTTACAACATCTACAAGATATATGTTAGGCATTTCATAGTAGGTGAGATTGAGAGCTTTGTGCATATTGCTAATGATAAAGATTTGTTTTATGAGTGTGATATTCTGAGAGATAGCGGTACATTAGATTTATTTATAGAGCTGTTTTCGTCGAAAATCCCCCCGAAGGACCCGAAAACATCCTTTGTGATTTTTGATGAAATGTGTTTATTTTTTATGCGGTGCCGATAAATCGACGCGCCGAAAAACATCCCTTTTGTGATTTTTGATGAAATGTGTTTAATTTTTTATGGCGGTGGCCCGATAGAATCGTCTTATAAAACAATTTTGAGTCGACACCACATATTTGTTTAGACAATGGGAACCGTTTTTAATATAAAATGACTTTCATTTTAAACCCGCCAATTTTGTTTTAAGGCCAAAATTAATTTTTAAAAAGACTGGTCCAGGCGGCACCTAATGAACATTCTGGGTAAGGGAATTGGGTAGTCAGCGCGCCGTTGGAAGCCGACGCCCGGAAAAACGGCCTCTATTACCTATGATTTCTTAATTTAAATTTTAGTTAGAAAAGGCCAAATTATTTTATTTATTTAAACCCAACCCAAGTAAATCGGCACCGAGTTTCCTATTTAAGAAAATTATTTAATCGTCCGCAAATCCAAATCTAATTATCACATAGCAATTATTCAAATTTAAAGCAATTAAATCAAACACCAATTCAAACCAAAATAAATAAAAGACCGCTCTTGGCCTTATGGTTCAAGGCGGGCTATCAAACCGACGTCCAATAATATAATATAAAAATAAAATAAAATGACCCGCTCTTGCCTGTTTAATGGTTCCAAGGCGGGCGACAAACCGAAAAATAAATAAAATAAATAAAGACCCGCTCCTTGCCTTTATGGTTCAAGGCGGGTGACAAACCAGAGTTCAAAAATTATATAGATTGATTAAAATTTAAACCACAAATTAAAAAATCAAAATGCACACAATAATTATTTATAACACTAAACATGCAATTTATTATTAATAAACATATAAATACAATAAACATAAAATCCAGCAAATTTTAACTTCAAACCACATAATTATATATAATAGATATATTATTTAATATGCAGATTAATTAATAAATCTATTAATAAATCTACAAATTTAATTTCATTTTTATTTAAACATAAATTGTAGAGTTCAAATAAATAAACACATAAAATAAATAAACACATAATTAAACTGTAATCTATTCATATTTGGGCATTTCTCAGATTTATTGAAGAAATTAGATTTTAGTTTTATGCAAATTTTATTCATTTTTTTTTTATTTTCTGAAAAATCTGGATGAATAGTACTGTTCATGGATGAACAGTACTGTTCATGGGTGAACAGCTGCGTGACGCAGCTGTTCTTCATGGACAGCTGTGTGACACAGCTGTTCTTAGATGAACAGCTGCGTGACGCAGCTGTTCACGCAGCTGTTCTTCCAAGAACAGCTATTCGTCACCCAATTTCTACCCAAATTTCGTTTTTGAAGTCATTTGTTTACTTCATTTGTTATTTAAATATGATTTAAGAGCATATAACATGATCAAATATAAACAGAACACAATTTAAAGAAGGTTAAATTGCTAAAATCATAAAAATATGTAAAAATACAAAAATATGTAAAAATACAAAAATACAAAAATTGTTAAGAAATTACCTGATCTCAAGATTGAGGATTGTAAATGGATCGAATGTCTAGAAGTTTTGTTTCCAAGGATTGATGCGTTTTTTTATCTTTTCATTTTTTTTTTGGTTGTGAAGTTCTGTGTGTAGCACGCGTTAGCTACAGTAGTACGGCTACTGTAGCATGCGTCCTTTTTTTTTTTTTTCAGCTGCACAGCTACAGTAGCTGCGTGACGCAGCTACGATGTAGCTGTGATGCAGCTCTCTCTTTTATTTTTATTTTTATTTTTATTTATTTATTTGTTTATTTTTTTTTTCTTTAAATCCTAGGATTAAAAGACTTATAGACAGCATTAACCCATTCATCCTCATATCATCATTGGATCAGGTGGGGCATAAAATAGAAAAAAACACGCCGTCAAACAGTTTGCCCCCACACTTTAATCATTAATTGTGATAAACGAGTTAATTGCTAAATGGTCCATTGAAGCGCCTCAATCTGGCAGTTTCATCCCTCAAGCTCGGTTTTTTTTCGGTTTGAAAATGTTGGGTTGATTTGATCTTCTGGACACGTTCCAAAGCTCAATCCTGATCGCTCTTGTCGGCTCCCGGTCGGATCTGTGATCACTTCAAGCTCGGTTACTGATCACGGTATAGTCGGCTTTGTTGTTCACCTCCTTAGCTCAGTGTAGTCGGCTTCAGAGGGTTTGAAAAGAGTCCAAAGCACGGTATAGTCGGCTTTGTTGCTCATCTCCTCAACTCGGTGTAGTCGGCTTCAGAGGGTTTAAAAGGAGTCCAAAGCACGGTGTAGTCGGCTTTATTGCTCATCTCCTTAGCTCGGTGTAGTCAGCTTTAGAGGGTTTGAAAAGAGTCCAAAGCACGTGTAGTCGGCTTTGTTGCTCATCTCCTCATCTCGGTGTAATTGGCTTCGAAGGGTTTGGTATTGAGATTGTCCTGATCAACTTCGTAATCCATCATCATTAATCAGGAAAAGGATTTGACTCGATCCGCTTCGTAATCCATCATCAAAGAATCCAAAGCACGGTATAGTTGGCTTGGTTGTTCACCTCTTCGGCTCGGTGTAGTCGGCTTCAGAGAATTTGAAAAGAATCCAAAGCACGGTGTAGTCGGCTTTGTTGTTCACCTCTTTAGCTCGGTATAATCGGCTTCAGAGGGTTTGAGATTGTCCTGATCAACTTCGTAATCCATCATCATTAATCTGGGAAGGGATCCAAACAGCTTCGCAATACATCATCACTGCTTGGTGGGACCAAACGGCTTCGAGAAATCATCACCTGTTGGCCTGAAAATATTTTCAAGCCTGAAAATATTTTCAGAGAGAACGAGCAATTCTGCTGTACAAACAGATTTTGGCCTTTGTCAAATGTTTAGGGTTCACATGCCCCCATGCATTAATAGTCATAAATTTTGAAGTTTGAAACTTTATGCATCATGACAAAAGATTTATTTTTGCCCCCCAGTCTGGTAATTCCATTCCCGAGACCAAAATATTATTCTTTTTAAAGTAAACCTTGAAAACTTTATCTATTTATTATTATTCTTTTTTTTTTTTTGCAAAGGTTTTGTTACATTTTTTTTTTTTTTTGCAAAGGTTTTGTTACATTTTCAAATATACTTTTCCTGATGCGGTGTTTGAAAGAATACTTACCTGAGGGTAATTTGGTGAATGTGCTGAGTTTGTCCTCTGTGTGGCGAGTGACTCCAAATTGATTGATTTTTAATATTTTTTTTTTTGAGACGTAGCTTTATTTCACTTTATTCGGATGCCTCATCTTCTGCATCTCCGGATGTTTCCACTGCTACCCCTTTTTTTCGATTTGCTTTGTTCCGCTTTATTCGGATGCCTCCACCGCTACTTTTTCTTGTTTGATGGTTTCATTCTAAATGATGAAACTGGGTCTTCGAGGGGTTGGTGTTTGATGATGATCCAACCACTGTGGTGACTTTTGCTGCGGCTTTCTTTTTTTCTCTCTTTTTTTTTTATTTCGGAGGGCTATGAGCTCCCAATTATTGCATCCCTCTCATTTTTTTTGTTTTTTTTTTATGAATAATTCCATCAGTTCTCTCGTTATTGGTTCCTGTTTCCTGCACTTAAAGACACCAAAAGACAACAACAAATATTTTCTTTTGAAATTATTTGCGGGATTAGCATTTGGGTCTCTTACCATCGGATTAAAAATGAAAGCACATTAAAGTGGATTATTTAACTAATGGACCGAAATTTACATTTTTGACAAAAAAGAAATGGGGTGACCATTTTATCACCTGCAATATTCAGAAAGAAATAAAAATATGCAACTCCTTCATGTATGCATGAACTTATCTAAGTGCCAGGGATTTTATTCTCTTTTTTTTATCGATCCTTCCAAGGGAATCACCGAGAAAATAGCATTCGATCTCCTGGTCGTCGTCCGAAAGAATTCAACATTCGGGCGTGATCATCAGGCAAAAATCTTCAAAGCAAATGAGCAAATTCTGACTAACTAAGTAGAGAGGAAGACCTTATAATCAACAATCAAACCCCAGAAATAAAAGGGAAGAAAAATATGAAAATCGAGCTCTTTATGGGTTTTTTTTTTTTTTTTTTTTTTTCAAGCTCTTTATTGATCTTACTTCTTTCAACATCATACAGAAGTAAAGAGAAACTATAATATAATAGTCGTTCATTCTAACCACTCATTCGCCTATTCTCCTTCTAGTCAGGTTGATGGCATTGAGCAACCAGTCGCAAGTATGTCGCAAATGCATGGCATAGATTGCGTTAATCTCAAAAAAAAATTTTTTTATTTTTTATAAACTCTAACTTTTGCCTAGGCCGCCCTTTACGAGTTTTCAACCTAGCGAGCTCATTTCTCACCTAGGTCGCCCTTTCGAGTTTTCAACCTAGCCCTCTTTTTTCTTTTTCTGTTTTTTTTTTTAATGATCGAAATTGTCATCTCAGATATAGAACCTTTTCATCTGGTCTTGATTAACGATCCGATTAAAAAGCCTCCCTTTTGTAGTGACCAATTCAGCGGCACCCTTGGCCAACAGCTTCTGAATTCTGAACGGTCCATGCCAGTTGGGTCTAATTTCCCTCCAGGATGACTCTGGGCTTCATTCTGAATTCTGAACGTTTCATGCCTGTTGGGTCTGAATTTCCCTCTAAGATGACATCTGCTTGGAGGAAAAACCATTGCCTATAATTATGTGATGAGGAGCACCATAGCGACAAAAGAGGTTCTGTTCAATAAATCTAGCCACCTGTTTGGCCTTCAATGAATAAAACAGACTTTTGAAAAACTCACTTTCGGTTCCCCCTCTTTTTTTTATATATATTTATTTTTTATTATTTTTTTTCTTTTTTTTTATATTTTTTTTTTTTTGGACTAACATCTCATTCTTGCAGCACTGTGGAAGAGGGAAGTCATATTTAGGCAAGGCTTTGTTTAACTTTCCGTAGTCGACATAGACTCTTAGCCTCCCATCCTACTCAAGCATAGGGACTATGTTTGCTAACCGCTCAAGGTAATGCCAGCCTTCAAGAAACCTGCATTCAGTTGCTTCTGAACCTTTAGTCTTGATTTTATCTTGCCACTTTGGTCTGACCCGTTTTCTTAGCTTGATATTCGGATCGGTAGGGGTGAAATACTCTGCAATTAACTTGTTGATCCCTGGTATATCAGTATAACTATGGGCAAAGACTTTCGAATTCCTCTCGAGACATTTTTGGAGATCATTTTTTGAGCTCAAGCTTAAAGTCCAATCCAATTTCGATTTTTTTTTTTTTTTTGATCTTCAGCGGTGCTTAGGTTAAATGCAAAACAATGCAGTGCATTTATGTCAAATATGCGTGCGGTATAGTCAAATATGCGTGCGGTATAATCAAAGCCATAAACACGACAATCAGGAAAATGAGAAAACAAATAATTAAAATTCACTTCTATTGATTAAAATAGTAAATGAAATTCATCCAAATTGTTCCCAAAGCCACACTCAGAAAACAAAACAAAACAAGGTTAAGAGCTTGTTTGATATAGCTACTTCATTGGCACCAGGAGCATCCCCGGTCTTTGGAGCAGCTTTTTCTTTCACCTTTATGCTCGTTGACATCTTCAGCATCTTCCTCTCAGCTTCCTCTGCATCTTCCGTTGCAGTCATCCCGAATGTTTAGCACACATCTTTTCTTCCAACCCCGCCTCTCCCAATATAAGCTCTTTAGGCAAACTGCTTCCAACTGCGTTAATTGATCCACCTGTTGGGGACTCATGAGGTGGATAGTTATACTGATACTGCGGCAGAGGATTATTCCATGTGCTCGGCTTATTACGCTCATTAGGTATTCCATGTGCTCGGCTTATTACGCTCATTAGGCTTAGTGATCTTCCCACTATCTATCAAATCTTATATAGCTTCCCTGAGCTGGAAGCAATTATCAGTAGAATGGCCTTTGCACTGATGGTATTCACAGTTTTGATCAATAAACCTACCCCGAATAGGTTTAGACGTATTAATTGGTAGCTTAGACAATACGCCATTCCTGATGCAGGATCTCATGACTGTGCTCAAGGGCTTGCCCAAATTGGTGAACTCCCTTCTCACTTTCTCGTTAACAGCTCCAATTGTATTGCTACTCCCCGACTGGTTTGTAGCTGCATTCCTAGCATTTCTGTTATGATCACTGTAGGAAAACCAGTAATTGCCAAATCCTCGGTTTTTCTTCTTCTCTTCCTTATATAACTCCTCAATGTTCAAACCAGCGCTTTGAACTAAAGAAAAGTCTGTGAGAGGTTGGGTCAACATCCTTTCCTTGAAGAAGGGGGCAGTAGGCTCCTACTGAAGATACGGATCAATTCTTTATCTTTTGGTCTTGTCTGAACTCTATACAACTTGGTTCTCCATCTTCTGTAGTAGTCGGAAAAGCTTTCATCCTTCCCTTGCCTTAAACTCTCCAGATCACGCAAACTGAATTCATCACTCTCTTCAGTCTTGAAATGCTTGAGAAAAGCTGTCTGCAGTTTGATCCAATTCTTTTGAACCTCCTCATCTAAGCCGTCATACCATCTCTTATAATCCTTGTGTAGTGTTTGCGGAAATGCTCGCAAAACATCTTGCCAAAACATCTTCCTCATATAACCGCGTTCATCTGGGATAACTCGGAGAAATTCAGACAAAGTGAGAGCGAGGGTCATTTATCTCCTTCGAAATATGGTATGCTTGAATGTTTTAAAATGAGGTCGAGCTGGTCGGGTGCAAAACATACTCAGTGATTGTTGAAAATTTATGTGACTGGATCTTTCTCCTTTACTTGCTCTCCTTTACTGCCGCCATTTTGTCAAATCTTTCCTTCATATCGGCTAGCTACTTGAGCACATCATTCTCAACAGGGGTAGTGTTTCCCACAGAAGCCTGATTATCAGAAGTAGGCTCTGGTATTTGTCTCTCCTCAACCACAGGGTAACTGCTTGATCCAGGAGGAGTCTGGTTTTGGGCCCTGTCTTGGGCAAGAACAGCAGTCACAATCTGAGCTATGGTCCTTATCTGAGCTTCAGAAAATCCGGTCTCGTTTTCTGTGTTATCCGCCATTTCTATTGGATCTGATTCGGGCTCTGAATCTGATGAACTTGAATGATTCACTGAACTAACTGGAGTAAGCTCGGGGATTGGGGATGTTCTGACGAGACGCTGACCAGGATGTCGGTTCCAAGCTCTCGAAGCAGTTTCTAGGGAAGGATCAATTCTGACAAAAAATGTTTGAGTTAAAGAGGGTCCTGTATGTATGCATGAGAAAATGGAAGCACATAGGATGAGAAATGCATTTCTAATGTGCTAATGATCAGTATGGAAATAAGATTATGGAAATAAGAATAAGATCTCGATTTCAACGACTGGACCAAAATTTCGGCATGAATAATATGACAATAACTTATTTTGTATCCAAACATTTCAGGCATTATCTGTCGTCAGCCGTTCCTTTTGGATTTACAGTTAACTATTTTCTCTCGAATCCCTAACTTTTGCCTTGGAAAGAAAGATTTTCCAAGCGGGATTTATTTCATTGTGTATATTTTGTATCCTTACTTTTCGCTTTGGAACATATGGTTCCAAGCAGGATTTTATTTTTGTTTTATTACAATTGTTGTCATCTCTCACTTATTTTCAGATAATGATAATGCGAGAAATGTGAAAACACAAAGGAATTGTAACCCCCTTATAACTCCCTTTTCTTTTGGATATTAATTCACTATAAGCAATTGCATTATGTTATTCAAAACGAATTAGAGGTCCATTCTCAAAATCAAGGTCAAATGTCCATACCGAAAATTAGCCCCTATTAATGGATGGCTGAAACGAAAAGTGTTACGTGATGCATGAATGTCACAGTATATGAACAGTTTATAACACACAGGGAAATGGGGTTAGGAAATGCATGCCTTCCGACCTTATTTCTCCCACGCACGGATTCTGTTGGCAAAAATTCTGACATCTGATTCCTAGGATTTGGTCTAATCTCGACAACCAATAGGGGGTTTTGAGATTGACGATATAAACTCTCGGAATGAATGCAACAGAACAATAGCAATGCGGCATAACAACAGCAAATAGAACCGGGTGCACCTTAGGGGAAGTAACTAAGGTTTTTCAACTATATGCATTGGCTTCAGTCTTATTGGGCTTAACAAAGTCGGGTTCCGCAAACAGGATTCGGGCTTTGTTGGGCCTACTCCTTTTGACGCACCTTTAAGGTACTAGGCTTGCGGTTGGTAGTAATGTTAATTCTCGGGAGCTGGAGGGACGGCTGAAGGAGTGGGCCCGGGGCGGGCAGTCGTGGGAGGGCGGCGGCGGGTGGGGGGAGGCGCAGGGGCGGGGAGGGGGGGTTCGGCAGGGGGGGGTGGGGATGAGGCCGGTGGGCAACGGTGGGGAGCGGTGGGGACGGGGGCTGGGGGTGGAGGTGGAGGGGAATGGAGGGGGGTGGGGAGGCGGCGGGGGTGGGGGGAGCGGGCGGGGGGTGGTTGGTTGCGGCGGGTGGAGCGGGGTAGGAGCGGAGTCGGATCGGGGGGCGGGTGGCGGGGGGGGCGGGCCGGTCGGTGGGGGTGGTGTGGCTTCCTGGGCCGGGTGGTTGAGGGGGGGAGCCGAGGTGGTGGGGCGTCGCCGGGGCGGGCGGGGTGCGGCGGGAGCGGAGGCGCGGGGAACGGAGGCTGGGGGGGCTGGGGGGTGGGGGCGGTGCGGTGCGGGGGGGGGCTGAGCGGCGGGGGGCGGGGGGGGTGGGCTGGGGGGCGGGGGCGGTGGGGGGGGGTTTAGGACGTGGTTCTTTGTTGGGACCTACTCCTTTTGCGCACCTTTAAGGTACAGGCTTCGGTTGGGTTAGTAATTGTTAATTCTCGGATGGATGCACCTAAATCGCATGCGTTTAGGCTAGATTCCACGTTCAAACTTAACACCCAGTACCGAGGGTGTTTATGGTAGGAATGAGGTTGAAGAAAGAGAAATGCGAAATGAATGCAAAAATCCTAGAAAGAAAAAGGAAAGCAATTTAACAATATACGGAGGATTAAAAATTTATCCAACGGCTTTTCTAATCAAATTTTTATTTAGAAAAGTAGGTTTTTTTTAGAGTCAACTCCTAATTTGCCAACCACATAATTTATTTATTAAAAACAATCGGCGATTAGTGGGTTGCAAAATCCCCAGTGAACGTCGCCCTAAACTGTTTTTCGTCGAAAAATCCCCCCGAAGGACCCGAAAACATCCTTTGCTGATTTTTTTGATGAAATGTGTTTATTTTTTTATGCCGGTTTGCCGCATTAAAATTCGGTCTTAATAAACAAATTTTGAGTCGCCACCCATTGTTTAGACAATGGACCGTTATAAAAATGACTTCATTTTTAAACCCAATTTTGTTTTTTTTAAGGGGGGCCAAATTATTTTAAAAGACTGGTCAGGCGTCCCAATGCAATTCTGGGTAAGGGAATTGGACGTCAGCCGTTTGGAAGCGTACGCCCGGAAAAACCGCCTCTATTTAACCTAATGATTTCTTAATTTATTTTTAGTTAGAAAAGCCAAATTATTTTATTTTTATTAAACTTCAACCCAAGTAATCGGACCGGAGTTCCTATTTAGAAAATTATTAATCGTCCCAATCAAATCTAATTATCACATATCAATTTATTCAAATTAAAGCAATTAAATCAAAACAATCAACCAAATAAATAAAAAAGGCCCGCTCTTGCCTTATGGTTCAAGGCAGGGCCGACAAACCGAGTCAATAATATTAAAATAAAATAAATAAATGACCCGCTCTTGCCTTATGGTTCAAGGCGGTGACAAACCGAAAAAATAAATTAAAATAAATAAAAGACCCGCTCTTGCCTTAATTTCGGTTCAAGGCGGGTGACCAAAACCGAGTCAAAAAATTATATAGATTGTGATTTCAAAAATTTAAAACACAAAAATTAAAATTCAAAATTCACAACATAATTAATTATTTACACTAAACATGCAATTTATTATTTAATAAACATATAAATTAATAAACATAATCCACCAAATTTAAACTTCAAACACAATAATTTATTATATACATTTTTTAAAATATGCAAGATTATTAATAAAATTCTACAAATTTTAATTTTCATTTTTATTTAAACATAATTGTAGAGTTCAAATTAAATAAACACATAAAATAAAATTTAACAACATAATTAAACTAATCTATTCATTATTTTGGGCATTTCTCCAGATTTATTAAGATTATTGAAGAAATTAGATTTTAGTTTTATACAAATTTTATTTTTTTATTTTTTTTATTTTCTGAAAAATCTGGATGAATAGTACTGTTCATTGATGAACAGTACTGTCCATGAAGAACAGCTGCGTGACGCAGCTGTTCTTCCAAGAACAGCTATTCGTCACCCAATTTCTACCCAAATTTCGTTTTTGAAGTCATTTGTTTACTTCATTTGTTATTTAAATATGATTTAAGAGCATATAACATGATCAAATATAAACAGAACACAATTTAAAGAAGGTTAAATTGCTAAAATCATAAAAATATGTAAAAATACAAAAATATGTAAAAATACAAAAAAATACAAATATGTTTAAGAAAAATTACCCTGATCCTCAGATTGAGGATAGATTGAGGATTGTAAATGGATCGAATGTCTAGAAGTTTTGTTTCCAAGGATTGATGCGTTTTTTTATCTTTTCATTTTTTTTTTGGTTGTGAAGTTCTGTGTGTAGCACGCGTTAGCTACAGTAGTACGGCTACTGTAGCATGCGTCCTTTTTTTTTTTTTTCAGCTGCACAGCTACAGTAGCTGCGTGACGCAGCTACGATGTAGCTGTGATGCAGCTCTCTCTTTTATTTTTATTTTTATTTTTATTTATTTATTTGTTTATTTTTTTTTTCTTTAAATCCTAGGATTAAAAGACTTATAGACAGCATTAACCCATTCATCCTCATATCATCATTGGATCAGGTGGGGCATAAAAATGAGGAGTGCAGCGGTGGGCCATAAAAAACCAGCGCGCGTCCAAAGCTGAAGAGCATACTGATGAGATAGGCAGAGAGAGGAGCGTTCAGTGAAGGAGGTTAAAACTGCTTTGATGTCTACAGAAGGTTGATCTACTTGTGAGAGTGCAAGATGTAGCTGGAAAGTTGAGGGAAGAGGGAGGCTAGTAGCGCGAAGCTGGGTGATATAGCCATATAATTGAGTAGGGTAGTAACAGTGGTGAGGGAGGTTTGCACCATAGGAGACGCTTGCAGAAAAATGACACCACCTATGACAGAGGTTGGGTGTAAGGGGTCCAATCAAGTGGTGTTGATGATAGGACAAAGTGTGATTAATATCAAACTTGAGGCGAAAAAGACCACCAAAGAGAGAACAACCATGAAATGTATTCGATAGAAAGTAAGCACTGAAAGACTTGAAGCACGTACATTTATTTTTTTTTTCTTTAAATCCTAGGATTAAAAGACTTATAGACAGCATTAACCCATTCATCCTCATATCATCATTGGATCAGGTGGGGCATAAAAAACACGCGTCAACAAGAGCATACTGTGGATGAGGCAGAAGAGGTTCATGAAGGAGTTAATGCTTTTTTAGAGGGTATTGTCAATGAAGATTCGCAAATAGGGAAGAGGGAGTGGGAGCTGGTGATAGCATTATATTGAGTAGGGTAGCTAACAGTGGTGAGGGAGTTAATGAGGCTGCAGAAAATACAAATCCAAATGACAGAGTGGTAGGGGTCCAATCAAGTGGTGTTGATGATAGGACAAAGGTATTAAATGAGGAAAATGCACAAAAGAACAACCAAAATGATTGAAGAGTAAGTGACTGAAGATGAAGAGGATAGCCAAACCTCAGAGGATGAAGACTATATAGATGGAAGTGAGGAAGATGTGACTAAGGATGAAGAAGATGAAGCAGTAGATGGAAGTGATGATGATGAAGAGTTAAGGCAAGCAAGACACACAATTAGGCTTACAAAAGAACATTCAAAGCTCCTAGGACAAAGGAATGTGAAGACTTGTCCCTTAGTGAATTTGGCACAAACTTTGGTTTTAGAGAAAAAGATCACATCAATGACAAATTCAAGGGGAAAATAGTTAATGATGAGCTATATCCAAACTCATCTGATCCTAAAAGTAGAAAGATAAGTGATGATGACGAGGGTGAGGAAAAGGGTAGTGTATCAAGTAAGAAAAGAGATAGGAAGTTACACTATGATCTAACTACAGTAATCCCATATTGAGAGTTAGACATGATTTTTGTTAATGCAGCTGAGTTTAGAGAAGCAATAAGTATGCAATAGCTAGAGGCGTTAGGATAACCTTTAACCCAAATGAACCAGGTAGAGTTAGGGCTAAGTGCAAAGATGGTTGCCCATGGCTATATTTTGGTAATAAAGGGAGAAGCACTGAGACATCATCATAAAAACATATAATCCAACCCATGAGTGTTATAGGACTAATAAGAACAAGTTAAGTAATTCAAAATTTATTGCAAAACATTTTGAAGAAAGAATTTATCTCAGCCAAGCATTAAAATTAGGGACATACAGAAACTTTGTAAAGACCATCTTGAGGTATATGTTGGCAAAACAGTGGCTATAAGGGCGAATAATAAGGTTTTACTTGCTGCCATGGGTGACTATAAAGTAAAGTTTAAAAGGATACATGATTATTGTGATGAGACAAGAAATTCTAACCCTGGTTCTACTTATTTTGCCAAGTGTAAGAAACTTGAGGATGGGAAGCAATTATTTAAGAGGTTTTATATATGTCTAAATGCATGTAAACAAGGCTTCCTAGCTAGAGTTAGAAATATGATAGGATTAGATGGATGTTTTCTGAAAGGTCCAAGTGGGGTAGGCAATTACAGTGAGCATAGATGGAAACAATCATATGTTTTCTATAACCTGGGCAGTAGTTGATATTGAAAACACCAAGAATTGTTTATGGTTCATTTCAACATTAAAGCAGAACTTGGGAATCACAACTGGCATTAGATGGACAATTGTGACAAACATGCAGAAAGTATTACCCTAGTAATTTAATCTTTTAACATTATTTATGGTTTATTGTTATGGTTATTGTGTACTGTATTTTTAGTTTTTGCAGGGTTTGGATAGAGCAATAATCCAAGAGTTACTAGATGTTGACCATAAGATGTGTGCTAGACACATTTGGATAAATTGGGCCAATAAGTGGAGAGGTGAAGAAAGAAGAAAAAAGTTTTGGAAGGTGGCTAGGGCTCCTTTTGAAATGATGTTGAAAGATAAGGTAAAGGATATGAGAAAGCTTAGGAAGGGGATAGTTGAGGATTTGCATTACTACAACATCAACACTTGGTGCATAGCTTTCTTCAGTATTGTTACCAATTGTGATGTTATAGAAAGTAATATGGCAGAGACATTCAATGGGTGGATCATAAATGCAAGGTTCAAGTCAATTATCACTATGTGTGAGGAGATTAGGGCAAAAGTGATGAAAAGGAATGTAAACATGAGAGAATTTGCTAACACATGGATAATGACATTTCTCCTATGGTAATGGAGCAGCTGGAAATGCATAAGCTACTTTTTATGTAGTGCACTCCAAGGTGGAATGGAGATATATGATTTGAAATTATGGAGGGGAATACCAACACACTATTTGTTTGAAGGCAATGCCATGTAACTGTATATCATGGGAACTTAAGGGAATTTCTTGCCAACATGCAATTTGTGCAATGCACCATAGGAAGCTTAATTCTGAGGACTATGTAGCCAAGTAGTATAGGAAACCAACATATTTGCTTGCTTATAGTTTTAGTTTACAACCAGTGAGAGGTATGAAGTAATAGCCTAAGGCCAATAACCCTTTTGTGTTGCCACCTATTATTGAAAAGAAGAAGCCTAGTGGGAAAAAGCTAAGTAGAAAAGGGACAAGGATGAACCTAAAAAGAAAATAGGTAAAGCATCAAAGAGGGGTGTTGTCATGACTTGCATTTTGTGTTGGCTCAAGGGTCAATTTCTAATCTCGAAATTTTGATGATTAAAACAAAACAAATAAATTTAAATTATATTATTTGTGCTAATTTTAAATTATATTATTTGTGCTAATATTTATTTTAATGCCATAATCTTTATGGAAAGAAAACGAACAAGGCAAGTCTGATCTCATTGTTCTCGTAGGGGATTAGATATCCGAAGACCCTATGTGGAGGTAGAGGGTTTACGGCAATCATCCATTCTATTATATCCTGCGACTCGGTCGAGATGAATGCTCGAATTGAGGAGTGGCGTGGCTGCTGTAGGACAACGAGAGCGAGCGAGAGGAGCAGGCGAGTAAACTAATTTTTCATCTCATCAAAAATCATTTTTCGAAATTAAAATCTTCCAAAACAAAAATATTTCTGTTGGTATCTATATATAAGTTTGTTTCCTGAAAAAAAGAGTCAAAATGGAATTCAATACCGCGCAATAAATTATGAGAATTATGTCTCTAACAATTTTGAGTAATAAATTATACACTCATCTTTTTCTGAAAAAGCTTTCACGAAAGAACTCTGAAAGGGATTTTATTTCTCTTGTACCGATTCTTAAAAACGAAGCAGAAGATTTGTATCTTTCTTCGTTTTTTAGTAAGTAGTTAATCCTCTTCGAAGAAAAATAATTTCCCCAATGGCTTTCAGGACAAATCCTCTTGAGGCTAGAGATATATATATCTTTTCTAATCTCTTACAAAACGATAAAATAAAAGTAGACGAAGTTTGATAACTAAGATTTTCATTATCTTCTTAATAAGGAAAAGAAAGAGTATTATTGATGTGTCACAATGAAATAAATTACATATGAAGAAGCGGAGTATAATTACATGAAACCCTATAAAAGGAAGCTTCCAACGGCTTTGAACAATATGAGGAAGAAGAGTTTTTCGTTTTAAAGTATTCAACTTATGATTCTCATCCTTGAGCGTGCGGGCAATAAAACCACTCTATCATCGGGCTGTATCCCTATTTTTCTTTTCAACTACCACTTCAACGTGGTTTTTTATTGTTTTTATCTTTAAAAGAGAAAAGAATTTTCATAACAACTTCTTTTGAAAAACAGTTCTGTTTTCTAAACGATTTTCTAATCTGAAAAACTATTTTTCGTGTGCTTATATTTGCATTTCTGTCTATCTATTTAAATTATGTAATCTTTAGTAGACAAGTTTCTATTTGATAAACATTTATGTAATAGCTTAGGTGAGAAGCTATTGTGAAAGAGGTTATCAAGTGACCTTCTCCGTGAAAGAGATTCTAATATCTTGAATTGAGTTTATGTACTATGCCAAAAACAGAAAGGGTTAAGGTTAACTAGAAACTTTGGAAAATCTAGTGGGATAAAGGGTAGATCTAGGTGTTGATCTATTGTCTTGTACTGTTGGTTTCTCTCTTACCCTTGAAAAGAGATAACATAGTTGAGGATAGAGATAACATATGTTGAGGAATCTCAAGATGAGTCTGGGGAAGTGGATGTTAGGCAGTTATGTGCCGCACCACACACACACCACGGATGTTATCTGTTAATCTTCCCGAAGTTTTGCTTGATACTTGCTCATTTACACTTCTGTTTATATTTAAAGAAATGCTAAAATGTTTAATGGATTGATGTTCTAGAAACGGGAATGAGTCTTATTTCTCTGAATATAGAAACAGAAGCCTAGAGGATATAAGTGAATATAACCAAGTCATCTAAAACATCTTCTCTATTTACAGTATATTTCACACTTACTAGGATCTGGGTTTCTAATGCATGTTTTCTAAACCTGGTTAAGTGCTCCTGTGAAAGCAGTTCTAAATTCAATCAATACTTGTCTCTCACCCGCAGTCTTATAATGATTTTCCTAAACTTTATGAGGAAGTTCTAAATATAATAGCTTTCCGTCATAAAGAAGTTCTAATATGAATAAAGAACATTGTGAAGGCAGTTCTAATTAATAGTGCACTTTGCATAGTCCTTTATCGTATCTTTAGACATTGTGAAGCAGTTCTAATTAATAGCTGCACTTTGCATAGTCTTTCTATCTTTTATGAATAGAACATTGTGAGGTAATTCTAATCCATAATCTATTCTCACGAGTTCTTTATTTTTCCGTTGCACTTCGAATTTGATATTCTGTTTTTAAATTCTAAAATGTTTTTAGAAAAATCAATTCACCCCCTCCCCCTCTTGGGTTGTGCCATACATATACGGGACCCACATTTTGTGCAAAACTATTAGACATAATAAAGGGGTTGTCCAAAAAAAGGGAGAGCTACTACAGAGGTAATTTTTAGTTATTGCACTTGTAATTTTACCTTTAGCTCATCTGTTATTCTCAACTGATATTTGAATATGGTATGCTCTATGGGAATTCTAATGCAAAT
The DNA here is from genome assembly GCF_014843425.1 of Jatropha curcas. Next base: position 1,082,857 of record NW_023590593.1, read on the forward strand.
ACTCAAACAAGCATTCCAACACCAACTCCAATTTCTACAACTTTTAGAAGTGGGTAAAACACACTAGCTTTCAATCATTCTCATTCTGGTGTCCAAACAAAAAGTGAAAATACTCAATATGGTGTACAAACAAGAAGTGAAAATACTCATTCTGGTGTCCAAAAAAGTAGGGCAAAAATACACAGCAGTTTATATCTAATTTTATGGGTTTTTATAATATATTTATGTGATTTTTTTATTCATGAACTTGAAATTTGTGTACCTATATTCAGCTACATCTTCTACAGTATAATCAGATGCCAACTTATTTGCTTGCACACCAACTTCACCTATTGTCAGGCATTATAAAAAGAAAGCTAGATCCACAACTTCTAATAATGCTTCTTAATCAAGTACTGTGCATGATGGTGCACTTGAGAGGGGGAATAATAACATGAATCCTATGGTTGGATCAAGTCAACAAAGCCTACAAAGGAAGAGATATGCAGAACCAACTCTAGCTTCTCAAGCTAAAAGACATGCAGCTCCTAGAGGCATGGGTTTATACATTAATGAAACAACTGGTTTCAGTACATATCAGGTAACAAATCATTGTCATTGTTAATATTTCTAGTTTTTATATTTAATTTGGGTATTTGTAATGATTTATGGTATTTGTAATGATTTGCGATATTGTAATGTTGATGTGGTCTTTTGCAAACACTGCAACAAGGGTTATAATTGGTGGAAACACTCAACTAAAGAGATCAATAGTAATTACTAGAGATTTGGGATTCAAGGCACCAAGATTGAAGTGGAAGGGGAAAAATGTTAGAACTGTAAGACAGCTGAGGCAACAACAACTTGATAAGCAAAACCATCATATTCAAGCTCAACATTTCAAAGCACCAGCTACAGGCAATTCAAGTACTGCTATGCAAGGCCTCACAAGGGAGCAACTGCCCAAATGCCAAGAAGATAGTGCCATGATGCTGAAAAGATAGAGAATGGTTTTGTTTTTTGAGTTTGTGAAGTGGTCTTGTTATTTTTGGATGTGGTACTTATAAGACTTCAATGAAAGTACCACATTATTTTGTTGGATTAGTAGGAATGTGCGCTACACATAACCTTTTTGTCTGACAGTTAAAATTGCATATTTCTACAATATTTATGGCATGATTATGCTCTTGATTTTGTTCTTCAATGTGGAATGTGTTTCTTCATTTTCTTCATTCTGTCTTCAATATTACAATACCAGAAACCATAAATCAATAAGAATCGGTTAAAAGAAACATTTACCAATTAACATAAAAGGGGACTTCAATTCATTGAATTGCATAAAATGCATTGTTTACAAAATCTGCTAAGAGCTCTCTAATCTGGTAAGTGCACAAAACAATAGTGATCCCAAAATCAACTTCCTAACCAAACAATAACTAAATAGTACTTCCACAGCATAACTACATCAAATTCCCTAACCCACATCATTTTCAAATAAGCTATTCCTTCACGCCATCCCAAAATGCCACAAAAAAACAACCAATCCAACACCAGCAGCAATTTGGAGGGGTGCCTTCATCTTTTTCCTCTATTCTTCACACACCCTGATACACCTCAATAAACCCAATATCATATGTTGCACATGCTCGGGCAATGGTGGATCCAATCACTGGAAGGAGTTACATGCACCCGCCTTCTACAAAAACATAGCTCATTCTAACCAAATTCACAATGCATAGATTACATTAACTTAGGTTTGTATTTATTCACCTGATGTCTCCTGCATTCAAAGAACCTCCTTCTTGGGTTCACATTTGTGCAAGAAACCTTCAGAACTGCAATTTGCCCACAATTGCAATTAGGGATAAGGAGATCCATATTGAATTCCATTTTGCTTATGAACCCTAATCGCTAAATCAGATGAGGGAGGAAAGAGTTATTTGTGGTTAATTGATATTATGGATTTCGATCCTTATAGGACAAAGAAAGGCAACAACAAAATGTTGTTGTTCTGCCACGTTGGATTATAATGAAGCATTCACACTCTCTTTAAAAATTAAATGAACACGCTACTATTCCAGCTTGGCAAGGGGCTAATAAATAACAAAAAAAAAAATCAATTTAAGGGGCTAATTCGATCCCTCTCAAAGTTTAGGTTGACAAACGATTAAAGTGTCAAAATTCAGGGAGGAAGTATGCATTAGGCCAAAAATTAAAATACAAGTGAGAACAACGAGCAACATATAATGAAAAAAATGTACGTGCAAATGTAAAAATTATCAAGATTAATAAAGGGTACAAATTAATAATCACCAGCATAAACTAGCACATCTAACAAAATTATTGGGTACGAATTAATAATCACCTCCATAAACTAGTTAAACTAAATTATGCCGCTTAAAATTACTTAATATCATAATTTCTATTAATTAACTCGAAACATTATAATATACTAACAAGAGGTTGAATTAGCAGAAATGGACTACATCTATAGGAAATTTACTTATTAGATCAAATGTTCAAGATCTTTTTTTTTTTTTTTGCACAAACAGGAAAATATATTAATATCATAAAACAAGAATACAAGAGGTAAAGTAATCCGGTATAACCAAGAGAATATAAGATTGATTTAGAAGAAAAACAAGGTTGTTAAAATAGCCTATGTCTAAGGGAAGGGAGAGTAACCCACTAGCAACCGATGCACCATGGTGCCAAGCTTCTTTTGTGACAGCTTTTCAAAGTTTGGATTTGATCTTTAACAAATAAGATATAGTGCATAAACTCATATTGATGTAGAGAATGCACCAGATTTCCCTTGTACAAGCCACTTCCATAGAAAATTGCTGTCAAAACCTTCCTTGAGCGATTGCCTCAAACTAAAAAGCTCAGAAGACCGTAATTAAAAACCAAAAAGTAAGAGCAAATCCATGGATCTGTCTTGAGAAAGAGGGCAAATACATACCGGGACAAGGCCAATAAAGGACAACAAAACAAAAGAGAAAAGAAAACTACTAAAATACTAAAATAAGACTAACAGAAGAAAAGATGAAAAAAAAAAAAAAAAAAAAAAAAAAAAAAAAAAAAAAAAATAGACTAACAGAAGAAAAGATGAAAAAAAAAAAAAAAAAAAAAAAAAAAAAAAAAAAAAAAAAACAAGAGAGATTGCCGCCAACCGAAGATGTGTTGCCAGCGGCCACCCAAAGAAAAGGAAAAACAAAACCTTTTACTTTTAGAGAGAGGGAGGAGCGTTTTTTTTATTTTTTAGAGATAGCAATTGGATGTTCAAAACTTTAAATCACCACTAATGGATCTGAATATATAAAAAAATATGCTAATCAATTAAAAAGAATATTAAGCTTAATTACAAAAACACATACGTTGATCCTTTTTTTAAAAAATAATAATAATAAATGCTGAAATATACAAGGCAAAACAACATGAAAATTTAGGAGACTTGGCTCCCCAATTTTTTAAAAATTTGATTTTTTATATAAATTTTATTTCCACTTAAAAATATGTTTATGTTAAACCTCCAATTCTACTTTTAAATCTTCTTTCTTTATCTCCATTTTTATGTTTAACCCATATACAAAATCTCTTCCTTTTATCAATAACTCTACTGATTGATATATTTTGAAATACAATTAAAATTAAATTTCTTAATTTATATCATCAATTTTTGAAAATTTAAACAGTTCTATCAAATCCTAATCAATGAATCTGCAAAAGTCTTTTAAACAGTACCAAACAATGAATCCAGTTGTCTGAATTGGGATTATTTGATGGTCTCCTTTCCACAACAATCGAATAGGACGACAACTTGTCAAATGGAAGTTAATATTGTTAGACACGAAATTGAATTTGTCATATGAAAATAAAGACATTGGACATGCAGGACGAGTCCAATCATTTTCAACGTTCACATAATTGAAACAATTGGCTTCAAAACCACTTTTCCCACGTGTGAACAAAAAGAAGTATAAAAAGAAGAGATGAAGTAAAAAAAAAACAATAGTTACGTAGTTAATAAAAAACCCCAACTTAAATCGTAAATCTAACTTTCTTATATTGGTATCCTAAATTTCAATTTAAATTACAATAGTATTTTAATTTTAAATTATATCAAATATTAAAATAAAAATATTTTATTATTAAATTGAAATGCTATTTTCAAATTTTACCTACTATTGAAATAAAAAAAATAATGTATTCATCTTAAAAATAAAATATTATTTATTTATTTATATAATATTGACAACAAATAATGATTTTTTAAAAATAAAATTATACTTAATGAATAAAACCTATTTTTATAAGAGATTTAACTTAAATATAATTTCAATAAACCCTAATTAAAATTGCATGCTTAAAAAATGGCAAAACAATAACTTCAACTAATTAAAATTTATTATTTCACTTGACTTTTTATGAATTTTTTAAAAAACTTGAATTTTATTCATTAATATTGCAATTAACCATGTAAGTCCAAACGAAAAATAATATTTTATTCATTAAATTATGTAAAATTTGAAATTAAATCGCTATTGTAATTAAAATTGAAATTTAAGGTATTTAGAAAAAATAATTATATTTATGATATAATTAAAATTACTCGCAAAGTTTGGAGTTATTTTCACTATTCAGCCAAAAAAACAATGTCACGTGATTTTGTACTTATTTGCATGACTTTATATATATGTATAGGTAGATTTTAATTCTCTTAGCAATTAAGAGTTAAGTTGTCACACTGACATACAAATTTTCGATAAGCTCATGTATGATATTTGGTTGACCAGTAACTAACATTAATAAGATGTTGTACAATGTTATAATTGATCTAGATTTAAATTTTTTTCAAAATTACATTATTAAGATATTAGGCTTAAAAGTTTTTTATCAAAATAAAAAAAAAATTTCAAAGTCTTCAAAATGAAATGATGTGAAATCTTAAGAAAAAAATTATATAAATTTTGAATTTGCTTTTAAACTTTTACTCCATATTTAACTTAGTCTAAAGTTAACTTCTTTAACCGATTTAGAACATAAATTTTTATATTTCAAATCACAAATTTAAAAAATTAAAAATATGAAAATTAAAAATAGTTTATATTTTTATTTTCTTTTCTTTGTCAATTTTCAAGGATGAGATTGAAAATCTATTTTTTATGTTTTTAATTTTCAAACATTTTTTATTTTGAGAATATTTTAAAAATAGAAAATTTTGATATTTTAATATTTTTACCCAAAAAAAGATAAATTGATCATAACTTGAAATTTTAAGTTTATTTGAATCAAATTCCACATACAATAAATTAAGTATCAATAAAGCTCTCTCATAAAAAAAGTACAAAATCTAAAACTTTGAAGTCATGCAAAAAAAATATCTAAAAGAGAAAAAAAATTTAAAAGTAGCGGAAAAAAAAAAAAAAAAAAAAAAAAAAAAAAACACCAGTCAGAACCTGCGAATCCCGTGCTTTAAAGTTTGTGTCTTTTCATACGGACAAGTTTCCGTCATTGTATTTCTCACCACCACAGACTCTTCAAATCCCGTCTGCTCTTCTCTTATTATCCTGGCACCATAGAAGGCGCATTTTAATACAACAAAGAGAGGCTATCAAATCCATTTCTCCATCTCCTAAGGCGGAAAAGAGCACCTCTTCACTCTAATCTCAAACGTATAAAAAAAAAAAAAAAAAAAACACCACGTCAGAACCTGCGATCCGTGCCTTTAAATTTGTGTCTTTCATACGACAAGTTATCCGTCATTGATCTCACCACCCAACTCTTCAAATCCCTCTCTCTCTCTCTTTTATCGAGCACCATAGAACGCCATTTTTAAACAACAAAGAGAGCTATCAAATCCATTTCTCATCTCTAAGGCGGAAAAGAGCACCTCTTCACTCTATCTCAACGTATAATCAAGCTTTCGTCTCTTCAAAATGGTACGTATCCATTTCTTTATACATACATACATACGAATTGAATACGTGTTTTATGTTGAATTTCAGAGCAGATGCTTTTCACTTTTATTCTCATCTATTTTAGAATAAGATTCAGTTTTTCTTAGTAATTCAGGAATGATGAGCAGTTCTTTTCCTTTCCTTTCTTTCTTCCTTTCATTTTTTTTTAATCCTTAAAAAAAAATAGCAGATATCCGGCGAGAAAAATGAGGTTTTGAAGGACAAAACCGGTTTTCCGGTTATATTCATATTGCTTCGGTTGTCAGAACTGTTTTTTCTCTATTGCGTTGTTTTAGTGGGAATTTTTTTGTTCCTCATTTGGTTTTTTTTTTTTGGCGTCTTTCTTCTGTTTGCCTTATTCATACCAAAAAATATCTAAAATAATGAGAAAACAGCCGGGAAATCCGATATATTCATATCAATAATAGTTATAAATAAGGGTATGGTTGTCTTTTTAGATAAAAGAGGTGGCATTTAATATATTACGGTTTTGATTGGAAGTGAAGTTGGCAGAGCTGAAGTGCTTAACTTTTCTTTTGAAAAACGTTGCTTAGAGTAATTAAAAAGGTTTAAGATGCTTTGTGAAAGGTGTGTTTGTTTCACACACATTTGTTTTATGTATATATATATATATATATCCTCCACTAACTTTTCCCTTAGAAGAGCCGTCTTTTTTGTTTTCTCAATATATATATATATATATATAAGCTTTTATAATAATGAGAGAATCTGGAGCACAAAGGAAGTTACTTCACTACTTTTAGTTGGCTCAATTTGGTATTAATTTAAACATAGAATTTCAAATTGATTTAGCTTTAATGGTAGAAAATGATCAACTAATAATATTAGGATTAACTTGATAAACGAATTTCATGTTTATTAATAATAAAATAAATAAAGGACTCATAAATGAGGGGATGGGAAACCTAATAAATTAAGTGTAATTCAGTAGTTCTACTATCTAACAACTAAATTTCAATCCTCATTTATTTATTAGAAACCATTATTATTTGGCTGCTTTAGTAGATAGTGTATTGCATGGTTTTACACGTTAAGGTCATGTTGTCTTTTAGAGCTTTGACATAGTCAAATTCTATATGTATTAATTACTATCTGCTCCATAATATTTGTCAAATTTAAAATTCTATATCATTTAAGAAAACTATTAAATTTGTCTAAGTTACAATAAATTATTGAGTAAACTGACCGTATTACTTTTAATTTATTACTAATTTTCTAAGAAAATCATTAAATTGAAGTAATAATTATTGGTCATATACAAAGGGTAAATATGAAAAAAATATTTGTTACTCCTTGAAACTACAAATGTGACAAGTATTTTGGAACATACTATTTTATATAATGTGACAAGTGTTATGAAACAGATGTAGTATATTATTTTGTAACATATTTATGATAGCTTGCAAAGGTTCAGAGAGCTTTTATTAAATATTAAACATCCTAGCATTTAGCGTTCCACAAAAAGTGATAAAAATTTTTGATAACCATACCCATTGTTTTTCTTTGAATTCAGTTAATTAAACAATTAATGTCATTTTTTGTCATTTTAAGTTAAACAGTTAATTAAATAAATATTTTTACCGAACACTTGTAATTCACATAGCGAGTTAAAAGCTAACAGCTAACAGTTAGTATAACAGTTAACAGCTATTTAAACAATCAATATTAACGAACAGGTTCTAAATTGATTGATTAGTTATTATTTATTTCTTAAATTGATTTTTCTTTAACTCTCATTTTCTCATTTTATAATTTTGACCAACTTTGTTTCTAATAGAAAGAAGTATAGAATTACTCGATCTGTTTTAAAATATAAATCATCTCCATCTCAGTATGGTTGTTTTATGTCAAAATATAGATATTTTGAAGTAATGCAGTGATAAAATGATTTTTTTTTTCTCAATTTTAACTTTATTTATATTAAATACGGTAATTATATATCTTTATATTTCACTTTAAATTTTAAAGTAAAAAATAATTTGATTAAATTATTTTTAATTTTATTATAATTTAGAAAAATTAATTATTTTATTAATTTTTGTATAAAATTTTAAATGATTTATATTTTGAAAGCTGGAAAATACTATTTTACAGATAATTTAATCTGTAACCTTTAGTTTCTTGTGTCCTTTGTTAGTAAAAAAAAGTGGAAAAGTAGTTGGCAGAGTGGTATGGCCTTGTTGTGCCAATTGTCTGGATTTATTGACTCAAGGTAGTAGAGTAGTAAGTCTTACTGCGCATTAAACTCACCTGGCCTTCTTTCTATACCCACTTGGCCTGTAGTCTACGGTATGGCAAACTCTCATTAATATAGCCGTACGGCCTGAAGTCTACCATAGGAATATTATAGCCGACCTTTTGGATTGGCCCTTATAGAGGGTTAAATTGAATAGCTACTCTTTCTTTTTTTTTTTTTTTTAAATTAATTGAATAGCTAATTAGCTATAGTGTGTGTGATAGCTATTTATTTGGTTCAAATTTAGAGGTTAAATAATTATTTTACAAAATAATGAATTTTAAATTTTAAATATATAATATTATTACATGACTGTAAATTTTAAAATAATGTCTCCATAGGAGTATAATGGTTTATTATAAATAATATTTTTCAAATTAATGACTGTAAATTTTATAAACATAAAAATATATAATTTTATTACATGGAACAATCTGAATGAAACTAAAATACGATGAACCAATTTCGATTTTCTAAATTGAAGAAAAAAAAACGAAATTGATTTTTCTAGTTTCAGTTTTAATAAATTCTGTTGGAATTTGGTCAATTTGTGATTTTCCAAGTTAAAATTCATTTTTTTAAAAAAAAAAAATTTGTTCAAGACTTGCTTTCAAATTCTTATCCGGATTCTGCAAGAGAAGCAAAATGGACATTGGAATCGATATTGGTTCTAATTTTATTTTCTTCTGTCAAAATCCTCTTTTTTAAATAATTTTCATTAATATTTATTTTTGTTTAACTTTTTATTTATATTTATACTTTTAAAATTCTAATAACAAGTGTTTGTCGCTTTGAATTTTGATAAAGAGTTGAATTAAGGATAACGTTACAACGTGTGGCAGGTCAAAGAAGACAGTGAGGAGGAAACGAGAGTTGTCCTTACAAAGCCTTTCTCATTAGAAGGCGGCTCAGATGTTTATCAGGCTCCTAATCTTGTTCGTCGAATTTTAAGCCTGTTTGGAAATGTACGGCCAGGATCAGACCTCAACGGCTTTCAGGCAAGTTAAAGTTTCTTGGTGGTTGACATTGATTTAAATCCAATAAATTGCATATGTCCACCTTGTAGCAATTTCCTTCCATTAGAACCTACTCTGTCATCCTCGAAATATAAGATATTTTTAAATGATTATTTTATTTTAAAATATAAATCGTTTTTAATATTTTAAAGAGTAATAAATAAATGTTTTTTCAATGTTATCTTTGCTTATATTAGTTACAATAAATATTTTCATAAGTAATTATTGGTTTTGAGATAAAGAATAATTTAGTTAAATTACTTTTGAATTTGTTATAATTTGAGAGAATTAATTACTTTCGTAATTCTTATGCAATAATTTTAAATGATTTAAATTTTAAAAGAGAAAAAGTATTTTATTAAGAGTTTGCTTTATTAACTCATGCCAGTCAACAGTCAATTCTTTTAGGTGAAGTAGAGATATGTACAAAGAATAAATTCCAATCTGCAATGCTGCAATTATGAGCATACTAATGGGGGTGTAAAACGGGTTGGTGTCTCAAACCTAACATGTGATACGGGACCATGGTGGAATATGAGCCATTTAATATTCGTGTATAATATTTAAATATAAAAATAACACAAATTAAACGAGTAGCTTATGTTAAAAAATGCACACGTATAATACATAAAATATTACTTAGTGTATATATATGTGTGTGAAATTACATTTTTATTTTTCATTAAATGTATTAGATAGATTAGACAGGTTATATAAGTCAACTCATAACATAATCTATTTCGACTCGCATACGAATTACTCCTTTATGGCATAAATCCGTTTAGATTTAATTTTAATCCACATAATTTTTGTGTTAAGCGAATTGTATTCCTGTGCCATAACTCATTTTCACATTCCTGTATCAAAGTCAATTGAGGAAGTCAAAAACTCATAAGAAACAGAAATAACAATGTCATATAAAATAGTATCATTTTCTTATGAGGTTGGTTTTTTCTAATGACTATAATTTAATTTTGAAATAAAATCACAAATAAATTGTTTCTCGTTTGCAAATTGCAATATATATATATATATATTTTTTTTTTTGGTTTGAATATTCTATTTGATTTGTCCTATTAGTTGGTTAAACTTACTAATTTGATTTCACTTGTAATTTTTTCTAACAAAGACGAAGAGAAATAAATTACAAGTTATAATAAGATCCTTCTAATTTTTTGTATCAGCAAAATAAAATTTTATTTAATTAGTATTACACTGTTCAGAAAAAACTTAATTTATGGGAGCATTATCCCGAACCTTCCCATTTACACTCAACTTAACTTAGATAACTTATTTTAAAGCTACTTACAATTTTTATATTTAATTTCTATGTATATGTTAATAATGGTAATTACAATTTGATTAATGATTAATCATAATGATTAATCTTCACATTTTGTGTTAGAGCTTAAATACATTATTTATTTATTTATTTACATTTTTTTTTTCATTTTAATTTACAAATTTCAGCTACCACCTATTTTCAACCTTCCAAAATCACACCTTCAATGTTATGGTGAATCTGTATATTCTGTGGATAAAGATTTGTTGCGAGAGTGCAATAATGCACGAAACCCAGTTGATAGATTCATAGCAGTAATAGGATGGAGCATTTCTGCTTGTGCTCGTCCTGGTGTTTTTGGTCTTGCTCCTTACAACTCTGTTCTCGGAGAGACTCACCATGTCTCCAGAGGAAGTCTCAATGTTCTACTCGAACAGGTAAGAACTTGAATTCTATTTAAAAATCAAGTTAAAATCAAAAAATAAATCAAGCGAATGATTTGATTCGATTCAAATTTATTATTTACACTTATTAATTTAATTTGCAGGTTTCACATCACCCACCAGTTTCTGGTCTTCATGCAACGGATGAGACAGAAAATATAGAGATCATATGGTGCCAATATCCAATTCCAAAATTCTATGGTACTTCAACTTCTTATTATAACAAACAAGGGCATTCACTACTATTTCCACTCTAAGCTTCGTTTCTTCCATGCCATAAGGTTCATGCCCACTTCTCATTTTTTCTACTATTTTTAATTTCATAAAAAAATAGTATATTTATTCAAAAGATTTTAGAAATACTTTTTATAATGGTATAAATCTCTGCACATTTTAATATAACAAATTAATCAAAATCCATCACATAGTTCTAGATATTTAATTCCACCAAAATAATGGAAAACTCAACTACATGTTTATTTTTTATTTTTGCATTTTCCTAATAATATAATTATAAATAAAAATTCAAAAATAAAAAATATGAAAAAAAATAAGAAATATAATTTTAAGTTGCCATAAGTCGATTTTTATCTTTTTGTCTTGAATTTTATGTATTATTTCCTCTGTTCTGAAATATAAGTTGTTTAAAATTTTTGCCCTAGAATAAAGAAGCAATTAATTTTCTTAAATTATAACAAAATCAAAGGTAATTTGATAAAATTATTTTTTATTTCAAAATCAAGAGTAACTTATAAAGATAGTTATTATATCTAATGTAATAAGGGTAACGTTGGAATCATCATATATTATTTTTTAAATACTCAAAGCAACTTATATTTTAGGATAAAATAATAATTTTAAAACGATTTATATTTTGAGACGGAGAAAGTATTATTTATATTTTTGATAGTTTTGTGTTTTACTTTCAATTTTTTTTACAAAATATTTGAATGCTTATACTTGCAAAATCCAAATATATTATTGTAGGGACTAAAGTGGAAGCTGAGGTGTGTGGAAAAAGGGAACTAAAGCTGTTGAATCATGGAGAAACTTATGTGATGAATTCACCAAACCTGTTGATCAGACTTCTTCCACCTGGTCTGGATTGGGTTGGTAAGGTTAAGGTCCAATGCCAAGAGACTGGCCTTGAAGCTGAGTTAATTTATTCCACCAATTCTTTCTTAGGGCGAAGGGGGGCCCATTCAATTAAAGGAAGAATATACCAATCATCCTCTTGCAACACTCTTTATGAGGTTAATGGATATTGGAACAGGTAATTCAACTTTTTACTGCTGTAAAGTTAAATTTGCAAATAATTTTGATAAGCTATAATGAAATATAATATAATATAATTAAATATTATAATAAAAATTCATCTGGTTATATTATATTATAACTTATCAAATGAAGCTTTTTTTTTTTATTATTATAAAGTCTAGGGGTTGGTTGTTTACTTATGATGCATCAGTTAGATCCAGTAAAAAGTAACTAACATTCTTTTTGTTTCCTTAAAATAACTTATAAGAAAATAATTCACTGAAATATATTTTCATGGAAAATATTTTTAGCCTTAATTTTTTTTTTATAAAGTTTAGCGGTTGGTTTTTTACTTATGATGCATTAGTTAGATTAAGTAAAAAGTAACCAAGACTCTGTTTGTTTCTGTAAAGTAAGGAAAATAATTTCATAAAAATATTTTCATAGAAAACATTTTTCTTGAAAAATATTTTTCAAATGACTTATTTTCCGTTATTTGGTTGTAATATTGAAAATTAATTTCAAAATGACTTATGTTCCGTTATTTGGTTGTAATATTGGAAAATTAATTAAAAATATGTAAAATTTTTATCTCAATAAGACATAAAAAATATTAATAATAAATATGAAATTTTATAATTTAAAAAATTATTGTTAAATATAATAATAGAAATTTTATAATTTAAAAAATTATTGTTAAATATGAAAAGAATGCAAAAAAAATATAAATTATGAAAGACGCCGGTAGTGGCTATCGGTGGCCAGTGGTGGTAGCCGGTGGTGATGGTCAATGGTAAATGGTAACTAGTGGTAGTGATTATGATGATTAATAAATTAAAAAAATATGGATTTATAAGATTTGTCAATGTCCGAAAAATGTTTTACTCTTTCGAAAATAGTAAGTTGTTTTCCTTAAAAAATGACCTAATTTTCCTTTAACCAGTTAACTTATTTTTCTGAACGCTCCAAACAACGGAAAATTATGAAAAATATTTTTCTGCAAGTTATTTTACAGAAACAAGCAGAGCCTAAATTAAAAACATTGCATCAAACTAATTGCTTTGGTTTAATTCAACTTTATTTTTAAGATGTTGAGTTTAGATTTGGGTTTAATAAAAAATTGAAATTTTTTAGTGCAGTTCATTTTTCACTTTTCAAATTGAAAAATCTAAAAAACAAAAAAACTGGACCTAAACTGAACCCTAATAAGTCCAAAAAATGGCCAAAATCAAAATTTCAAATTGAATTGAACTAAATCCGGTTCAATTTAGTTATGTAATTTAATTAGTTCAGGTTGATTTGTATTTTAAAAAACTAAATTTTTTTTCCAATTTTGGCTAGTTTGGTTTGATTTTGACTAAGTTAGACTATCTCTATGCTTAGGTAGAATTCAAAACTTCAATAAAACAATTAATTAACATATCAATCATGGATAGTTTTGTTCGTAGTTTCACTAATATAGAGAGTCGGAGATCTAAGGTTTGAGTTATCTTGACAGTAAGACTTTCTATAAACTTTTATGCCGAAAAGATATTTACCCATATTATATAACTTATGCCGTTATTTGAATGTATTAATTCTTTTAATGAATAATAAAAAAAAAAAAAGTAATGATCACCGTATTTTGTATTGCAGCATTGTAACAGTTAAGGACATCAATGATGGGAAAGAGACGGCCATATACAATGCAAAAGAAGCGATCTCAGTGCTTAAAACCCCAATAGTTAAGGATCCTCAGGTACTTTACCTCAATTTTATTTTAATATTAATATTATGGGAATGTCACAGACACAAGGAAAAGCATGTAACTGATTTTGCTTTTAACAGGGAATTTTGGCCAGTGAATCAGCTGTAGTATGGAGTATGGTTAGTGAAAGCATCCTAAACAAAGACTGGGAGAAAGCAAGACAAGCAAAGAAAGCTATTGAAGAAAAACAGAGGGAGCTTGTGAGACAGAGAAACTCAAGAGGAGAAAATTGGGTTCCTAAACATTTCAATTTGTCATATAGCAAGGAAGCTGGATGGGATTGCTTACCTACTCAAAAATGGGTTTCACCAGCTCCCATTATTGTCCCCTTTTGATACCATATAATACATAATCAATATTATAATGTATCTATTTATCATACTTTAATATTAACATATTCCATCAAGTGATCAAAGTTTGTTTCACATTTGATTAAAATCATAAATATGCTCTCTTTTAAATCCTATGAAAAAACAATGTCCTTAAATTTAATTGGGTTTTCATGCTAACAATTGGTATCAAAGTCGGGATGAATGCAGCATTTAAAACTCGAAGGACTCATCTATTTTGAAGGGCAGAATGTAGGAATGGAAAATTTTTAAGATGTATTCGGTAAAATTAACTATTTTAGTAGTTGTTAGCAGTAATTTTTTATAAAAAATTAAACATTACGTGAGTAATTTTTTATAAAATACTGTTTTAATCTTTAAATGCTAATTATTCAAACTTTATATTATCCATTGTTATCAAGCCTGGTCAACGGCTAAAATCTACTTAAACTTAGTAAAATTGAATTAGAAATTTCAAAGGAAAACTTTACGAGAGTCAGGACCCCTTCCACCTAAAGATTGAGTCTATCCCCACATCGAAGTCAATAATTTGACAAGAAATTTTCAACGTTCTTCAACAGTAAATTTTTACCACTGGACAAGAAGCAATGGGTAATTCAAATCTTAGTAAAGATAAAAATTTAACATGCTTCCACAGCAAATTGCAGAATTTTCCATTAAGTATAAAAGAAAGGTATTATATTATACAATCAATCAAGCATAGAGCATGAAATAGTTAAGTTTATTGTATCTATTGAATAATAGCTAGACACTAATTTATCAACTCCTACAATTCTAATCAATTCAACAATGCCTATAACATAAACTTAGCCTAACACTACTTCTTATAAACACGGAACTCGAGTTGGAGTTCCCACTCTTCTAGTACTAAAAAGAAAAGAATTAATACATTATACTACTCTGTTTCACTTTCCATCTCCATGTATATTTCTTTCAAAACCTCCGATTCGCTCTTCTGATTAAACGATTTTTCTCTAATGGTATCAAGAATTGGCTTCCATGGCTTATTAGCCGTTCTCTTTGCCTCCTCGAACCGATTAGAACATGTAGCGTGACAGTTCAAGATTGATCTACTTGTTGAACACTTATTACTATGGCTAGCTTTCGCGATTGAAGAAAGTTTCTTTACCAGAGCGGCAAAATCCATAGGGGAACAATCAGATTTTAATGTAGAGTATGGAAGCAAGAAGTATATTTGGCCAGGATGAAGTTGGGTATTTGGGTTTAATGGGTTAGAACCAGTTGATAAAAGTTGAGTTGGTGTGCATAGAAATTGTTTAGAGGCTTTACCAGTGACTTCGCTAGCAGAAATTGGATATTCGAAATCCTCTACGTAGCCATTCAGATGAACTACACGAATTCTGTTGTTGTTTGGCTTCGATGATGATTTGGTAGAGAAACAGCAACCCATTCTCCAGAGCTCTTCGTTTCCGTCTCCGTCTTCGTCTTGGTCTTGATCTTGGAAGGGGAATTTGTATATATATATATATAGAAGAAATTGAATAGAGAAGTTCTTTTTTAGTCGGTGACTTGAAAAACGGAACAAGAAATTGACTAGTTGCCGTTTAACAAACGGGTGCTATTTTCTGGCCACCTAATTTAGTGTCACTTCACTCACTTCACCATCAACAACAGAGCCATTTAGTCAAGCAATTGAGTGGAATATGGGCAATTATTTTTCTTTTTATTAGGAATAGGAAGAGAATAGAGGCCAATTTGCACGAGAATTTGTTCAGTGGAATCTATAACCTGTTTATCTATTTCTATTTATCTTTGCTTGTGTGCTGTATGCATATTCAAGCAGGAAGAGAATAACGAGATTTTCGATAGCATTAATAAAATTTAAAATATTTTAAAATAATATTTCTCATTTTAGAAAATTTATTTTTTAATAAATATATATGACATTGAGATATTTAAAAATATTTTTATATTTTATTCATTAAATATTTAATTTTTTTAGGATATAGAATGAACATTGAAGATATTAAAAATATTTTTTAATATTTTTATTCCATTAAATATTTAATTTTGTTTTAGGATATAGATAAAATAAGAAAATATATTATTTTTATTAAATATTCTTTTTTCTTTATGTTTGATCGAGTTATATTTTTTTAAAATAAATTTTCATTATATATATAATATTTTATTTAGAAAAAATAAAAAAAAAAATATTATTAATATTTTTTCTTTATATTCATAAGATTTCATTGGATATATTTTTTAAAAAGTAAATTTTCAAATAAAATTTACCTGATAAATAGTTAAAAATTTTAATTAAAAAAATATATAATATTTTATTGATATATGTATATATCTATATACATTGAAATATTTTTTTGTTAAGTGAGTTTTGAAAGAGTTTAATTTTTAATAATATTTTTTATTTTCTTTTTCGTTACTGAATAATTTATAACTACTATCATTTTAATTTAGTAAGAGATTTATATCCCCTTGTAATAAATAGATGGTCTGAGATTTATATCCCCTTGTAATAAATAGATGGTCTATTGATAATTAGGCATTTTTTAATTTTTTTAATATTTTTTCTCTTATATCCTACGTCTATTTGATTTAGAAGAATGTAGTGTTTAGGAAACTAGAAAAAAACTAGAACTATATAGTTCTCTTTGGATCACTTTTTGAGTTTTAAGAATTTGTGTGTATGTGCATATATTCCTTTCTCTAATACACTGGGTAAATAATACTGCTACTGTAGGCAAAGTGATTTCCATTATTAATTCAAATCATCCTCTCATTTATTTTCTTTTACCTAGCATTAAAAAATAATTTATTATTATTTTTCATTATAGTTGTATATAAATATTAATTTGGGGTTGAGGGCAGGGGTCAGAGATTGAGTGATAGCTTGATTTTATTTTCGGACACCTATTAGGATTCTAAAAATCTACATTTATAAATTAGGGACTAAAGGATTAGGTCAGGGATTGGGTTGAATTTCATTCTGAGACCACTTCATTATACAAAAATAGAATTAAGTACATAAGAAATAGCATTGTAAGTAGTTTGTACAGCAAACTGCAATACAAATTAACTACTTGTATTTATTTTAATATAAATAAAACATGTACTTTAATATTATATAAATAAAAAAATGAGTATATAACAAACATAGTCAACGTACAACGCAAGTCACATAAAAGACTAATATATATAAAGTACGAATGAGGGGGAACATTGGATTCTTAAAACGCTTCTACTAAGTTTATAAATTGACAGAAATATCATTATTAATCATATTCTAATTATAATATCAATTTATTATTTTTATTGTATTAATATTGTATTAATATTATAAATTTAATCACATTCTAATTAGGAATTTTTCCTATCATACTACTATATATATGTTTAGTTTTTTTTGTCTTTGACCATAAAAAATTTGTTGCTTTTGACTGTCAAGAATTGTTATATTAAGTTTTTACTAATTTGAAATTATTGAGTTTACAATTATGTTTTTTTCTTGCGGTAAGTATAACATTAACTCTCTCTCTCTC
This sequence comes from Jatropha curcas, assembly GCF_014843425.1. The sequence continues at coordinate 1,100,669 of NW_023590593.1, forward strand.
TATTTACAAATTAATAGATAATTTTTATTTATAGTTCTTATAATTAGATTTATAAATATCCAAAATAGCATTATCGTGAAATATCTTAAAGAGATGGACTTTCTAATTAATAAAATTTTAATTTTATTTATCGATTAAAATTATAAAATAATTTTCAATTAGATTGATTACATTAGTTTCCTTACTCATATTATTTTTATTAATTAACAAATTTTGTTTCATTATTTTTCCGTTGCTAAGGCTTCACAAAGGGTTTTAACTTTTTCACAACTTAATTATTTCCGTTTCTAAAGTTATAACATGAATTGATTTTTCTTCCATTGCTGAGAGTTATTCTACAAACGGGTTAGCAACGGAATATTTATCCGTTGCTAAAATTATAACCAAAATTCAGCCTATTTATCACTACCTATCTCATATCCGCCGCATCCTTTCTATGATTGCACTTTCTTTTCTCTTTTCTTGCTCCCTTTTATTTTATATTTTATTAATAAAAGTTTAAATTTTATTTAGATTGTAAGATTAATATTTATATAGATAATATCTTTTATTTTTTATTTTTTTAGTTTTAAATATTTCAATGGATAGTCATGAGAATTTCAATATTTTAATTATAATATAATAAAATTGCGAATGATGGGAACATTGGGTTCCTAAAGTGCCCCTGTAGACTTTTAATTTTATAGGTTGATTGAAGAATAATTTAGTCTTATTATAATTAGAAAACTCTTAATTTTATTGCTATTTTATTAGTTGATTAATTAAAAATATCATTAAAAATAATTTAGTCTTATTCTAATTAGGAAACTTTTGAAATTTCTATACATATAAAAATACTATGAAATCTTTTGAAATTTCTATAACATATAAAAATATCTATGATTTAATATCTTATAATTTAAATACAATAATATAGATATAAAATTTGAATTAATCCTTATTGCTATGATTTAATATCTTATAATTTAAATACATTATAATATAAGATATAAAATTGATTAATCCCTTATTGGTAGCTATTTTGTATTAATATTATGAATTCTAATCTCATTCTAAAAAATATTTGAGAAATATATATGGAAAATAATTTCAAAAGATATTAATCCTTTAAAAGTGTTCATAATTTTCAAAAAATGAACTTAAAGAAAAGATTCACTGGTAGCGGGAAGACATTTGTTACCAACGGAAAATAAAACAACTCGGTCATGGACCATAACCCATGGATAATGGATTATCCATCATAATCCTACTTTGAATTGGAATACAAGGATCTTCTACTTATCTAATAAGGATTTTATTCTAAATGTCTATTATAAAGATATTCCAAATATGTATCCGATAAGAATTTCGGCCATACTCCGATATAATCACTCGATCTATCTCATTCAATTACAATTTTCTATTATTCTCACACCTGTATTATAGGCGAGAAGTCAACATCTTTTCTTTTCCTTCTTCCTTCATATTTTGATATTTTGGCATGAGTGCTGTGAACTGATATTCCATGAAGTAGCAATAATATAAATTTTGTTTGATACGATTTTTATAATATTAATCTACAATATTATATCACCTATATATGCACACGCTTTAAGTTTTTTTAGAAGAATATACACACTTTAAGTTGAATATAATAAGAAATTGTATATACATGTACTAATTATGATGTTTTTCAAATATTAAATAAATTAAGACTGCAACGCCATAATTCTGTAGGAAGGGAGCATGATCTTTCACCAGTATTTAGGGGTCTGTGCGCTCTATGAATGTCTTAAATCGGGACGTCAACACCTGACCGGTGGCTCCAACCGACGGAAATAATGATCAACACACCTAGTTGTCTTTTTTTTTTTTTGTTAAAAATTATTAACTTTTTGTGAGACACGTAGTTTCAATTTATATAACGTTCTTATTAGTAGTAAATAGTAATAAAGGATTTTTTTTTTTGAATGATAAAATATGGTGGCTGTTGTTAACTACGTAACATAGTACATTTGAAAAACATTTTAAAAAATATTTATAAATCAATTTTTTCGATTCTGTACGATTTGACATGGTTCTTTTACAGTTGTCAGTGAGAATTGGAATTGGAGCCAAAATAATAAATTATATTTGGTTCGTTACAATTCATTTCGTGGTGTTTTAATTTTTTCATCAACTTAATAGAATATTTTGATTATTTACCTTATTAATAGAAGTGACAGTAAAAGACTATTTAATTAGTTTTATTAAAAGATGTGGACTTTTTTTTTTGTTAGCATAATTTTACTTTGAAGTCAAGAATGATATTCAAGAATTATTTTAATAGTGCAATTTCAAGTTTTAAATATTCGATTTTATAGGTAAATTTTGCTTAGTAGTCGTAAGCGGATCTAAAATCTAATTAGTGGGACAATACATAGGAAAATAATAATTCAATCCAGGCAAAAGCTAAAGATTTAGTAAAGATTAACATACTTATATAACTAAAATGTAAAAAATTATAAATTAAAAGGTAAATATATCAGTGGAGCAAGTGCTCTATTACCCCTTATTGTAGATCCACCTCTACTTAGAGCCATAATTAGGAATGAGCATTTGGTCAGAAAGCATTTAGCCGATTTTGGCCATTTTAGGTATAATTTGTAATCGAATCGAGTTATTTTTTGAATTACCAGAATTGAATTGAATAACATATCAAATCAGTGATCACTAGCATGTATATTTTGAAAAGAAGAGAGTAATAATATATGCATGTATATTTATTTTGATTCATACAATGTTACTAGCAAAAGTAAATTATTGGTCGCAATTCATTATTGATGAAGAAAAAATATCAAATCCTAGTCTTGGAAAAAAATTAATAAATTACAAATTCCTTCTTCATGTCCAATTATAAAATGGTTGAACCTTTCAAAGCACAGACTTAAACAAAACTTGAGGAACGACTTTGTCTGCCTGACTTCGTTTTGAAAGATTTCCCCTGCCGTGGGATTAGGGCCATGTAATTATCAAATTTGACATTTGATTTAGATGTTTAAAAACCCTTAACTAGAAGAGCTACACATTGCAATTATTGAATTTAAATCAACCAAATTAATATAAATTAAAATGAATAGAATTAAATCAAACAAATTTAATTTGGTTTGATTTTAATTATTTTGAATAAATTTATATTTATTATCAGGTTTAACAAAAATTGAACCGACTTAAAAGATTCCAGATTCTCCATTACAACCGAAACAAAATCAAATAAGTGAAATATTAAATTAACAAAATTAGTTTAGTCTGGTAATTTGAGTTTTCCAAACTGTGTAAGTCCAACTCTGGAGCGATTAGAAGACTTGACCTGTCGTGGAAGGAAGGAGTTGTCTCCTCATTTTCTTCTCATTTGGTCTAGACTTTTGTTTCTAGGTTTTATTATAGTCTTCCTGGTCCTCTATAAGGACAAAGAGTCATCCTTGTCTTTACTTTTTGAATTCAATTCCGTGTTACTTCAAATTGAAGCATATCCCTATCACTTGGGTTTTCCTTGTCATCGTGGTATTTGGATAAATTGTTATTTAGTCACTCAATTTTAGCATAATTAATAAATCCATCATTTCCTTATAGACTCTCACATTGGCTTTTTTCTTTTTTATTTTTAAAAAAATTAGTAAACGTTCCATCCAAAATGTGTATTGTTCAGACCTTTTTTTAATATTCAATGGAATATTTTAATAATAAAAATAGTTTAATAAGAAAAAGAAGGGAAACTTTTCAAATTAATCTTTGACATTTTTTAGTTTGTCTACTCTTACTCAATATTAATTTTTTTGGCATAATTAAATTTCTGTATTTTATTTTAATTAATTAAGCTCAATTTTAAAAAATATAAATATATCATTTTAGTAACAAAAATTGTCATTTAGAGTAAATTTTATTTATGTATTCAAAAATTGTCCTCTATAATAAAGGAAAGGTTATGGTATGGAGTTTGTGGATGATAGAGCAAGCTGCTTTCTAGAGCTGGTAAAGAAATTTTATTGAAATCAATCATATTATGTCAATGTTTTCTGATTAAATTTTGTATCTTGTCAGGAGCTGGAACAGTGTATTGCGCAGAAAAATCAAATCAATCATATTGAAAATTCAAATCACAGCTTTACATGGAAAAGTGTTCAGATCTTGGTGTTTAGGGTATTGCGTAGGAAGAAGATGAAATATTCTGTATTATATTCAAGTAAAAACTGAATTGTATATTTACATTGACTCTGTACATAGCTTTTTATATTGCTGTAAATGGTAACCATTCATGCCACATCAGCTCATATTCTATAACTTAATTGTAACTATCCAACAAACTTAAGGTTGGGCTGTATATTGCTTTGGGCCTGTTGATGTATGGATCAGTTGTGTGTGTGAGCCCAATATGTACCATTTCACCACCCCTCAGGATGGAGCGCGGTAGATGGACCAAGCCCCTCTTGGACATTAGGTTTTGGAATTGCTCAACAGGGAGAGATTTAGTGAGGATGTCCGCCGTTTAAGACTGAGAGGCTATGTATGAGGGTTGTAAGAAACTGTCTTGGATGTGTTGTCGGACGACATGACAGTTGATGTCGATATGTTTGGTCTACTCGCGAAACACCGGATTTCTAACAGTAACCAGTTTAGCCACTGGTGAAAAACTGTCTGTATACTCTAGACCCATCATTTGATTATATCCTTTAGCCACGAAACGGGCTTTGTAATGATCAACTGTGCCATCTTGTTTGTATTTTACCCACTTGCAGCCAATTGGTTTCTTATCCTTTAGCAAGGAAGTTAATTCCCATCTATGATTTGCTTTTAGAGCATCAAGTTCACTTTGCATAGCATCTACCCAATTGGCATCCTGTTTTGCATGATTATGTAATATAGGCTTGTGAATTTTGGACAAGTTTTGGTTATATGTGATATAAGCTTGGGAGAAAAAATAGGAGGAAAGGTTGATGTACTTACTTTTTAGTTTAGAAATCAGTATTATATGATTATGGCAGTATCTAGCTTTAATCCAAGGTACTGTTTATATAAAGGTTTGGGGAAAACCTTGGATTTAATTGTTAACCTTAAGCACAAACTGAAATTTGATGTGAAATTGATAAGTATGTTATAATTATTTCAGTTTTTCATTGAGAAATTAGAATAATTTCAATATGGTAGTGGCTAATCTAACCATTTGTTAAAATTAGTACCATGATATGAGATATATGATATGGTAAATTAAATTTTTGTTAGTAAATGAATTAACTAGTATATATGGTATGAACTTGAATTAAAAACCTTGATTTTTTTTAGGTTGGCCGGACCCTTTTTAATTGATTATTTGAATTATAGCTTATGGTACAAATATATGATGTTGTGAGTCAAGTGTTTGTTGGGAAAGGAGGTAATAGACGTATGTATTGGTTCTAATTATAAAATTTTGATTTCTTTAGCCTGACAGCATCTAGTTATAAATTAAGCTCTCGATGGGAAACGGGTTAACTATCATATCATATATGAGTTTAATCAAGAACTTAAGATTTCTTTGATATGTTGGCAGCCTCCAAATAGAGAAAATCAAAGGTTCTGTTTAAACTAAGTCTATGTTTAGTGATAGGAATATGTTTTCATATTTTGTCGTTAATATTGGAAGTTCTAATGATCAAGATGGAATAAAAATGAGAATTGTTTTGTAATGACAGCAGGTATTTTGTTAATCTCTTGAACTATAACCTTTAATATGAGTGTATGAAGTTGTAATTAAGTTCTTAAATAGGAAATGTGTTTAGCAACTCATTAAGTATGAATTCTAATAAAAAGAAATCCAAGGTTCCCTTGATATGGCAGCGGCTAGTTTAGCCATCTACATTTGTCTTTTGCATAGTGCAAGGGAAATAATATTGTATATTTGATTTTTGATAGAAAATGAACAAGCTTAGTTGAGTAGAATATGGATTATAAATATAAACTTGAATTTTTGTTGTTATAGTTGCTTCCATGTTATTCTACTGTTTGGGCTTTGAAAATGATGGGATGAAAATTGATGCACATGTGAATTCTTGGTGGAATGACGAAATTGTTAGCATGTAGGCTATGAGGTTTGATTGTAAATTTGGTTCTTGGATTGATGTGGAGAAAGAAGAGCATATATAAAGATTAGGTATGAATTATGGGACATATTTATATAAATGTATATAATGTAGTTAAGCTTAAAGTAACTAATGTGCAGGTACCAATTAAAGGTTTTGGAATAAGAGTTATTATGAAAGCTAACTAAGTTAGTTGTATAAGATATGTTTATACATGCATGTATAAACAATTTTATTTATTCGGTAATTAACTAAACAAAGCTAATTATATTGATGCAAACCAAGAATGATTGATAAATTACTTGAGACAAGTTGACGTTATTTTAATTTGTAAATTATGGTTGAATAGTGATATTGCTATTGAAGGAGGATGGGTATTCGATTTGATTGATTGCCTGACGGATGGACTGTGTGTATTGATTGATAAATAAATATATAATAATATTATGATATTTAAACAGGTAGATAGTCCTATTTTTCAGAAAAGGTGCTACCGAAATTTCGACAGAATTTAGGCTATTAACGTTTAATGATTAAGTAAATAGGCTTAATTTAGTTAAAAACTTTAACTTGATTTATTTTTAAGTATAGTTCTTTATTTAATTTGGTCCTTCCTTTGTATCTGTATTTAATCTAGCTCGTCCAGGTTCGTCTACTGCTCCTATCATCCAAAATCCAAATTAGCCTTCTTCTCTTCTCTATCACTGTTATTAATAATAAATGGTGCATACCTGATTTACTTTAGGGAAAATTATTATTTTGTCCCTGAGGTTTTACATAATTATTTAAGTAGTCCTCGACATTTATATATATATATATTTATAACGTCTCTGAGGTTTGCCACCGTCATATTAATTGGTCCTTCCATCAAAAAAATACACTTTTTCCGTTAATTTTAAGAAGAAAAGACGAAATTACCCTGAGGTTTTACATAATTAATTAAGTAGTCCTCGACATTTATATATATATTATATATTAAACGTCTCTGAGGTTTGGCCACCGTCATATTAATTGGTCCTTCCATCAAAAAATAAGCACTTTTCCGTTAATTTTAAGAAGAGACGAAATTATCCAAAAATAATTATTTCATCCCTGAGATTTGCCATAATTATTTAAGTAGTTCCCGACATTTATACAAATATTTATAACGTCCCTGAGGTTCACTTCCGTATATTAATTGGTCCTTCCATAAAAAAAATACACTTTTTCCGTTAATTTTTGAGTGGAAAAGACGAAATTATCCTTTATAAGTTTGCATTGACATTATTGTCAATCTCTTTCCTCTAAAATACCTAAAACTCAAATTTTCACTATCTTCTTCAACCCAATGCAGTCTTCATTGCCACCACCATGTCTCTGTCAAGTATCATCTCCATAACCAAATCACCAACAAAATTAAAAGGGAAAATAATTATTTCATCGCTGAGGTTTGCCATAATTATTTAAGTAGTCTCCGCCATTTATATAAATATTTATAACGTCCCTGAGGTTACTTCCGTCATATTACTTGGTCCTTCCGTCCAAAAAACACACTTTTTGCTGTTAATTAACACACTTTTTGCTGTTAATTTTTAATAGAATGACCCAAAACTAACCTAAAATCCTCTAATCCCAAGGAGAGATGAGATAAATGGATGAAGGGTGACGATGGCTTGATGAGTTTGGATATTGGGTTTTAGTTGGTGGTGGATATGGTTATGGAGAATGATAGTTTTCAATTGACATGGTGGTGGCAATGGAAGACAGCGTTGGGTTGAGAAGATGGTTAAAATGCGAGTTTCAGGTATTTAGAGGAAAGGTGATTAATAATAATGCTCAAATGGAAAACTTATAAAGGATAATTTCGTCTTTCCACTCAAAATTAACGGAAAAAGTTTTTTTTTTTTTTTTTTTTTTTTTTTTTTATAGAAGGACCAATTAATATGACAGAAGGTAAAACCTCAGAGACGTTATAAAAATATTTTGTATAAATGTAGGGGACTACTTAATAATTATGGCAAAACCTCAGGGACAAAATAATTATTTTTCCAAAGGAAAATTTCGTCCTTTTTCTTCTCAAATTAACGGAAAAAATTAACGGAAAAAGTGTATTTTTTTTTTACGGAAGGACCAATTAATATGACGGTGGCAAATCTCAGGGACGTTATAAATATATGTATAAACGTCGAGGACTACTTAAATAATTATGTAAAACCTCAGGGACGAAATAATAATTTTCCCTTTACTTTATAAAAAAAACATATAAAAGGTAACTTAACATTTACTTTTATATTACTATGTTATTGTTAATATGTGATTATATTTATATACATTTATTTACATCATATTATATTCTTTTATGTTTGCATATTAATTATTGATTTGGTGCATTATACTGAGTGAATTGTTTGATTATTTGTGTTGTGATATTACTATGTCTTGCTTGTATGGAATTAGGATGAAGTAGGTCACCACGAGTTTGTAAGGGCAGTTTACGATACCGTTGGCCATGTATGGGGAGATCAACGCTCCTGTGTACATCAAATGATATGGATGATATGGAAAAATCACAGGGTGGCCTCTTGTTGGAAATGGAAAAGAAAAGAAAATAAGGAAAAAGATGAGAGAGCTGGTCAAGCGAGGATTAGACTGCTTGGTCATATATGGGGATCGGCTCCTTGGCACATGCCATGAGAGAGCGGACCATGTGTGAGGACGGCTCGTTGGGGGTTTCGATGATGCCACATACCAATCTCCACTTGCTTGATTATGTGACTGTGCTAATATATGTAGATGCTGATGTCATGCCATGTGCTTGACTGATTGAGTGTTCATTTTAAGAATTTAGGAAGTAGTTTGCGTCAATGCATGTGTTATATATTATTTATTATTATTCACTGAGTTGTAAAACTCACTTATCTTTATTTAATTTTTCCAGAAGGTAGATTCTCTATTGTTTAAGCTAAGCTCTGCATCCTTCACCTCAGAGCTAGAAAAGTAATTTCTAGTTCTTATTGTTATTTAATTTATGCAGCTTTATGTAATACTATTATAAGCATGCTAATCGATGGACTTGTGGATATTGTGATTGTTCATGTAAGAGTGTGAATGAACCAGTTAGCCCATATTATGGATATTATGAATTTTATATATAGGCTTGATCTATGATTTATTTTAGATGCCGGAATTGAGTCAAGATGTAATGTGATGATGAAACTCATATATAAAGTAATATGAGCACACTATTCTTAGGATCCGTTTGATGTAATCGAATTGTGTGGTTTAGACTTACTACGGGCCTATAGGCCTTTAAGCTTACTTAGGCCCTAGTATAGGTTTAGCCCACGGTTTCGAGTCGTGACACTTATCTTCTTGTTTTTAAATTCTATGAGACTATTTTCAAACGTTGATTGGTTACTTAATAATTTATATTTAATAATTTACTCAAAAAAAAAAAAAAAACCATCAAGAAAACACAACGAACCCACCCTCAGTTAACCAAATCAATACTAATAAAAAATTAAGAATTAAAAAACACCCGAAGAAGACACAGCAACGACTATTCACCAGTCTTATCTCTCTGAATTATAATTTCACAAACTATACTTTGAAAGCATCAATAAATTGAAACATTTCAACCTCGAGCGATTAACATTTTACATTCCATTCTTGCGAAGATAAAATTTTTTCATATGGGTTTATAGGAGGAGATTAGAACTTTGAGCACACAAATACAGAAACTAGTACCGGCTTTTGTCTCTCTAGCATTTTAAGTGCAATTTTAAATTGTCATGATCAGATATTATTCTACCGAAATTTTAGGTTGAACGTGTGTGTTAACGCGAAGTGAGCTGAAAGAGTTAGCAAATGTGAAGAACATAAATTATTTGAAAACCCGCCCTTTTCGAAGTTTAAATCTAAAAGGCTTCATTTTTCTAAAAACATGTATAAATTTGTCAATCTGCATTGAATCGATTATTGAAGAATAGGCAATTTATACTTTATATTAACCAAGCGAACTTAAACTTCTCATAGAAATCTATATTCAAAAGGTGAAGTTTAAAAACTTAATAATAAGATAGATTTACCTCAGGAATATAAAATTATTACATTCATATGAAATCCGGAAGTGTATAAAATAAACAACACTGACTCCTAAGTTTTTAACTTTCAAATGTAATTAAATTTTCAAAGTTATTCTTATACTTCACACATATATAGACCACGCCTTAGAACTACATAACAAAAAAAATGCTGTATTATTTGTAAATTACTACGATTTAAAAAAAAATTAATTAAGCCATCAATTGATAAAAAAAACGCTTCTTCTCCTACTCCATGCCCATTATTTGATTTCTTATTATCCAAAGCACACTTAGATATAATATAAATAATTAGTTTAATTTTAAAAACCAATGAACACAGTAACACACCACATCACACACACAAATAGTATAATAAAAGAAAAAATTAAAAATAATGTAACTAAAGTATTTATTCTCCCTTAAAAATAAGAAATGCCAAATCATACCCATTGAACTGAACTTTTCAACTACTCAGTGACCAAAAATGAAAGAAACAATATTAGTCTATTGAACAAGTCAAAGCTTATCGGAAGTGTTAAAGCAATCCTCAACCATCCCCTGTGTAACAAATAACACAAACCCCCGAAACAAGGACACATAAAGGTTGGTAAGTAATAGCAATTGAAATGGTAGTATATATAACACATTATTAAGCAATTAAGTTTGGCCTAAGACCCAAGTAAGTAAACAATCAAATTAAAAAACACATTATTTACAACACATTAAAATAAGAGAGATGTCTACCATACATTAATATCTAACACAAAAAAAATTTTCCCTTCTATATAAAAACAAGAAAATCACAATATCAAACTATAAATGATTAATATAGGGTAAATTTAAAGAAGTAAAGAGTTCAAACGGCCACGAATTTCAATTTAAGTTAAATTCATCAAAACATCTTGTCCAGTTTCTTCCCAAATTCTACAATCTTCGTCTGGATGTCCAGTCCTAGCGGGAGGCCCATAAAATAATTTGTAGAAAGGGAAGAAAATATAATACAAATAATATCAAATTACAGATCACCAGAAGTCCAGTCTTAGGTTACACTATGAAGGTGTGAAGTATTTAAAGAAATCCAACAATCAAATTTAATAAACTCACTTCACAAAAAGGCAATATTGGCCAAAAATTACACTAGCTATAAAATTGTTTCTTAGAAAAAAAAAATTATAACAAAATATCTATTTATTGCTATTTGGTTTCTGGCGCCCCCAAGTATAGACCACAATAAACTTCCACTCATTTTTTATCATACAAAAATAAGATAATTCATTAAAAAATATGATTACTTACAATTCACACATCACACTCCCCTTTCAAAATATACAATTTTGTAATCATAATGAACGAAAAAAAAAGAGAGATTAAAAAAAGAAAATGCTTTATATAAGAATAAGGGTGCAAAAAAGAATAATAAAGTGGCTAAAAAAAATATTAGGAAGTTGATTTTTAAAGAAAACATTATGGAATCCATAATTCATTAATCCACTAATTAAAAAAAAAATATATTCATTTCTGTCACAAAATATAAAAGATTGAAATTATTAAATTTGAGAAAATAGACATATATTTTGTCCTAAAATATAAGTTGTTTGAGTATTTTGAGGAGAAATATATGAGTTTTTTCAAAATAAATATTAACAAACATAGTAAATAGATAATAGTAAATAATAAATAAATACTTTCACACTAATAGTTTTTGAGATTAAGAGAATGAATAATTTTGGTTAATTTACTTTCCTTGTAGACTTTGTTATAAATCTAAGATTAGAATTAAAAATCTCGTAATTCCCAATTAAAATAACCTTTGTAGTCATATACCTTTAAAATATGACGATGAATATTTTTGAGAGCAAGAAGGCAATATAAAACCTATAATACCTGACAAGTTACTAATACGTATAGAATACTCTTAATTTTATACTTTAAAACGTAAACCGATCCTTATTATTATTCTATTATAATTAAACATTGACACATTCTAGATAACCCCCTAAACAAATAACTCCCCAATAACTCTATAAGGAAAAAAAACTCGGATCAAGAACATCTTATTAGTTCAGGTAAAAATTCAAACTTTATAAATATATTATAATCCCTCATATGTATATTTTAATCTCTAACTACCTTTGTGGCTCCGTGTTCAACTTAAATCCCACATATTATCACATAAAATATCCATCTTATTTTTTTTAATTAACTAAGTTACAAAAACTATAATCAAACATTTGATTAAAATCAGAGTTTTCTTGAAAGCCTTAAAAAAAAAGGTTGATATCTCTCCCACATTTCAAAAAAAAAAAAAAAAACCATCATTACCAAACAAACTAAAATAAGAATTAAAAAAAGAAGAAGAAAGAAGACTATTCACCATCTTATCTCTTGATTTTTCAAACTATATGAGATCAATCTTGAACTTGCTGAGAGATTAAAATTTTACCATCTCATTGGAAGAAAATTTTCATATGGGTTAGGAAAGAGAAGACTTTGGCAACAATAGAAATATAGGTTTTGTTTTAGCATTTTAATTGCAATTTTAAATTGTAATGATAGATTATTAAATTTAGGTTGAAACGTTTAAGGAAGGTAGGAAGGTAGAAATGTGAAGAACTGAAATTTTGAATTTGAAGTTTAAAATTCTTAAAAGGCTTCATTCTACATGTGTAATATGTAATGCATGAAATGTTTGAAGAATTAGGCAATATTATATTTAAGGAATTAATTTATGATTCTTCAAAGGGAAGTTACTTTAAAAGGATAATTTTAATGAATTAAATTTTCATTCATTGAATGGGTGTTAAATAACACATGATTTTTTTAACAATTTTCAAATTATTAAAATTTCAAAAGTATCATATTTAATTTGAAGTTTAGACTACATACAAAAAAAATGCGTATATTTGTAAATTATGAAGATTTAAAAATTTAGACATTGTATGTTTTTCTATCATGGCATATTTGATTTCTATTAAAAAAAATAGAATATTTAATTTGAATTTTAAAAACCAATAACACACACACACACACACACACACACATATAATGAAAATCTAAAAAATGAACTAAAGTATTTAAATTTCTTATATGCCATAATTGAATGAATTTCATACTCATAAAAATGAAAGACAATTTATTATTGAAAAGTAAATTATGGAAGTGTTAAGAATCTCACATCTGTTAAATACCCAACCCGAAAAAGGACACATAAAGGTGGTAAGTAGCTAGCTAATTGGCTAGTACTAACCTTTTAGCATTAGTTGGCCTAAGCCCAAGTAAGTACATATTACACATTTTCACATCATGGGTTCTACCTCTTATCCAATTCCCCTCTACCCTTTCAACTTTGTAATATGGTATTAGAGTAGGTCCGGCCCGATTTCAATTAGTTATTCTCAATGTTGCGTTTCAATTCTCTCTCGTCTGGATGTCCAGTCCTAGCGAGGCCCATTCAATTTCAGAGGGAGAATTTCAAGTTTCAATCGTCAACCAGAAGTCCAGTCATGGTTGCACTTGAGGGGAAGTATTAAGAATCCAACATCAATTAAATATCCACTCACAAAGGGCATATGGCAAGTTAGCTAGCTAATTGTTTAGCATTTATCTTTTAGCATTGGTTGGGCCAAGTAAGCCCATATTACACATTTTTACATCATGATTTCTTAACTTTTACTCAATTCACCTCTACCCTTTCAATTTTGTAATAGCGAAAAAAAAGAGGATTAAAAAAAAGAGAAATGCTTAAAAACTTATCAAAAAAGATAAATCAAATGCTAAAATATTAGGAGTCTCACTTTTTAAGAAAACATATGGAATCCATAATCTTCCTATTAAAAAAAAATATTTCTTCTGTCACAAAATATAAGTTGTTTTTGTGTGATTATTTTGTCCTAAAATATAAGTTGTTTTGAGTATTTTGAGGAGAAATAAATGATGTTTTTTCCAATATTACCCTTGTTTAGATTAGTTACAATAAATACTTTCACAACTAATAGTTTTGAGATAAAGGATAATTTGGTTAATTACCCTTGAGTTTGTTATAATCTAAGAGAATTAACTGTTTCCTTAATCCTTGTGCAATAACCTTAAACGACTAATATTTTGAGACAAAGAAAGTATATACTGCAGTCTATGTTGTTTTAATATATACACTCCGATCCATAATATTTATTCTAATTAACATGCACACGGATCAAGAAATTTTAGTTAGTATAATTAAATTATAATTTTTTACTTTGTTTTTTTCTTAATACCTTAGTGCTCGTGTTCAATTAAAATAAAATTATCCATAATCAATTATTTTTAAAACTAATCAAACTATAATCAAACATTTGATTAAAATAGAGTTTTCTTGAAAGATTAAAGGTTGATATTTTCATTTTATTTATAGAAAGATTTAATTAAAAATAATGTAGTATTGTGTCTATTTAATTGACAAAGAATCATATAAATAAGGCTTAAATAGTAAAATTAAAATATTAGTCACTTCTAAAAGAGAAAATAAGAAAATAATTTAGGATAGATCAAAAAGGAAAATAGAATAAGAATTATGGGACTAATGAAGTATCTATGAAGAAGTAATATTAGAGAGAGACCTAAGGATTAATGTCCATATAATTGTACTTGCAAACATACACTAATATACTCATGTCCAGAATTAACCAAATAACATTAGCATATGGTGCTTAATTAATATATTATAACTCAAGATTGCTTGGTCTAGTGGTTAAAGCACACTAGATCTCATCATAGTAATCATAGATCGGGTCATGGAGTCAACATTTTGGGGAGGACTTTTAAACATAATAGTTCTCCAGTCCGAGAGGGTTTAGTCTCTCATCTAATCATTAAATGAGTTGTCAAAAAAGGAGAGGAAGAATTCAATTTGTAATTAGTATGATAATCCAAAGTTTAGTATCTTCATTTTGTTTATTTTCTTGGAAAGAGCTAACCAAATAAGATAAACAAGAGAAACATAACATTTGATTAACCAAAATAACAAAATCAAATTAACATATGAATTATTCCAAGATTACTTAATTTGAAGGAAACATAGATTAAACAGAGACTCACAAAATAATTAACACATGAAATAAAACAAATATAAAATTCAAATTGAGAAAGACTCGACAATAATAATCAATGGGAGAAATTATGATACCAAGGTTTAATAATATCATATAGCGTTCCTGTGTCGCTTCCACCGGCAAAAAGTCCATGCATCTCTGGTTCACTAGCTCCAATTGCAATAGCTGGAGGAGGCATCCTTAGTCCCATGCCATTTCCACCATTATAATTATCAATGTTACCCTGATAAGGCTGCAACCCTAACCCAAAAGAATGTCCACTTATAGAGTTAATATTAGCATGAATAGACTGTTGTCTCATCTGAAAATGATTTCCACCACCACCCATATTGATATTACTCGAGACGAGACCCAGGCTAAAAGTATTACCAGTGGACCCGGTAGGAAACCCCGTATCACCACCATTGTAGGTGATATTATAGGCATATGGGTGGTGGTTCATCATGTCATTCTTAGCACCACTACTACCAGCAAGATTATCATTGTTATTGTTAATAATATCAAGATACCATTGATCGCATATCATAGTATCTCTAGGATTACTATTTCTGATATCTCCATCCCCAACACCATTAGCACTAGCAACATCGGTTAATTGGTGGCCCGGTTCTTGCATAGTAGGGCCCTCATTAGGAAGTGGAAGAGGAGGAGAAAAAGAGGTTGTAGGTGGAAGAGGAGGAAATTGTTGAAAATATTCAACTCTTTTTCTTAAATCTTTCATTTTCTCTCCTAATAACCAAATCAAAACCTGCAACTCATTAAACTCAAAATCATCAGCTCCATTACCTTTATGAAGTTTATTTATTAGATAACTCATCTCAACGTCTCTATTCTTTCTTTGATTCTTTCTTGATTGTGCTTGCACTTTGACCACTCTTTCTTTCAGGTAACTTTCCTGATTCATCATCTTTTTGCTCCGTTCAATTTTCGGCATGTTTTGATATCTCATCAATAGTTGTTCCACCAATAGTCGTGACGGCCAAAACATTGGTTCAGTCTCATCTGGGCTATAGATGATAGCAAATGCACTAACACCACATAAGGTTGTTAGTTCACTCACTTTCTTCAATAATCCTATTCTCCTTTTTTTGAGATTTGCTTTTCTTAATGCATCATTCACTATCCAAACTAGCTTAACCTTCTTTCTTGTCATTTTTGCTTTTGCTTATTATTGCTAGCAACTCTTTCTCTTTTGTTCTATATTTAACTAGATTAAGGAATATATAGCAAAAAGGAGTGATGTATATGGAAATAGTTGTACACAAAAGTGATAGAGCGTATAGAGCTATCTATACACCTAATCAATCAAAATAGTTTTTTTTTTTTATTTGAATGAGGGTATTTTAATCATTCACTAACAAAGACAAATTATTAAAATTTATTTTAAAAACATTTATAGATTTGCTTGGTGTATTAATAGACTCATATACGAGATATATATAATTCTTATCTATATTATTATACTCAAATTTATGTGAGGGCCACTTAAAATATTGTTATTATTATTGGGGTAAAAATGGGAAAGGACATATGATATTTTCAAAACCAAATTAGATTTTTAATGGCCTTTTGCATTTAGATTAACAAATCTACCTGTTTGGATTCGAAGATAATTATATTTTGGTAAGTCAATTATAGTGCATTGTTGTATATGGTAAGATATTTCATTATTATCTAATGATATTATTCTAACAATTTAGGGTGGATCAATATGAAATATGCCACTAATTATTCAATGGGTAAATTTGTGAATGTGAATTTATATTTGTATATGCACATATAATATAAAAAAATTAAAAAGTGATCCTCAAGGCCAAAGCCAAAACTAATATTAAAAGATTTATTATTGCTCATATTTTCAGATTTTATTTCTATATCTAATTCTGAGTTATTATTATCACCATTATAGTGATTTTATCTGTGATATTTTATTATTTGGGCAGCTATGCAGAAAGACTTGCATATATCCTCTTTAACATAAGGAAAAAAATTGAAAATGATCAGTTCGAACTTATATAAAAACCATGAGGTTGAACAGTGGCTATGAATAGCCATCAAGCAGAGCAAATAATCGCCTATGGCAATATTTTATTCTTTGTCAACTCAATCAGATAGTTCAAATGAAGATTGTGTTTTTTAATTGTTTGATACGTGGTTTATTATTAGACTTCATATACAAACATATAGAAATATATTTATATTTATCACATATTTTACATATAGAAATATATTGATATGTATCCCTTATCTGTATATAGTTTCGTCTTAATGAAATTTCTATCTTTTGAAAAAACTAATATTAAAAAATTTATTATTTCCTTTAGAAACCTTAAATTCTTTTTTTAAAGATTATTTTGTAGAGAATAATGTTATTATAATGTTATAACTCCTGCAGATTTAGAATTATAATACAACTATGAACTACAAGTCCATGAGGGCTCCTAAAATGGAGATAATGACAAAAACAATGTTGTTTAAAAATTATTTATCTATCTGTCATGAAATTGAAATATTTACAAATCTATCGTTTGTACTATCATGGATGGAAAATTATTGCATTAAAGCTATAATGTCAATTGGTAGTTTTAGTGCAACACAATAAGCTACTTGTACTATTTAATAGTCAATGAAAATTATTCAAAAGAACGAATAATAATTTTTATGTTGTGAAGAATCCACCAAATGAAGTAATGGTTTCGCTATATATATATATTCATCTAACCTCGTTTGAGGCAACTTTCTTGATTCATCTGCATCATTCATTATCCAAACCAACTTAACCTTTCTTTTTATCATTTTTGCTTTTGCTAGCCATAGCTAATAACCTTTTCTCTTTTGCTCTATTATTAGTTAGATTAATGCTCATAAAGCAAGAAAGACTAATGCATATGAAAATAGTTCTACATGAAAGTAGAAAGAGTTACCTACATGCAGTATATGAGGCTATTTATACACCAAATCAATAAAAAAAAAAAAAAAACTTTTATAGTTCAAATGAGGGTATTTTTACCATCCATTAGACAAAAAAAGATAAATCATTAATTTTTATAAAAGAAACCATTTATAGATTTGTTTGGTGTATGGATGAGTCCATCCATTGGGTGTAGGCACTTCGTATCTATAAAAAGTGTATATTATACTGAAATTTATGTGAGGGACATTTAAATTATTATTATTATTATTATTATTATTATTATTATTAGCATAAAAATGGGAAAGTACTAATGATATTTTGAAAAGTAAATTGGATGTTTAATAGCCTTATGCATTTAAAAAATCTAATAAAAGAATCTAATCAATTAGGGTTAGCCGTCTCTCTCTTGCTCTCTCGGTATAATTTTTTAGATTTTATTTTCTGAATCACTGTCGACAGTCTTCTTTGGTCGGCAGTGGTTTCTTTTCGTTCCTTTCTATCGTCTTTCTTTATTTCTTTCTAATAATTTCCAAACCTATGATCGTTTGGAATACAAATTGAATTTAGTCTCTCGGATCTGTAATAGTTGATAGATCTTGAGTGTTTTTAGTACTCTTTTAGTGGTATTATTAATTTCTCTCCTTTCATGAGGTTATTTCTTATTATTGAAGAGTTTTTACGTGGATCTTTTATTTCCCTTACAGTTCGAAATAGAAGATGTAAGGGAAATAAAAGATGAATTATTGGTTGCTTGTAGTTGGAGACTTCAGATTTTCAAATTCGGATGAGTTTTCTTTTATCAATAGAGCCTGGTAGTGCGACTTATTCCTCCATTTTAAATTTTGATATATTAAACTCTTTTATGTGTGTCAATTGTAACAAGATTTTGAAAAAATAATGTTTGGGACAATATTGCAGAAAGTTTATTTTGTCATTTTATTTGAAAATAGACTAGTTTTTACCCGAAAGATTAACCTCTTCTACTAAGATCATCTCTAAATAGAAGATTTCAATTTTCTATATTTGTGTTTCTTAATCTTTTGGAATATTACGATGTTCTCAACTTATATTCATTATTAATGAATTATCAAATTTTCAAAAAAAAAAAAAAATGTAATTGTTTATATTGGAATGTAACTGTATTTTGGTAAGTGAGGTATAGTTATTTGCTATATAAGGTAATATATTTAATTATTATTAAATGATATTATTCTAACAATTTGTGGCGCACCAATATGGTACATGCCACTTGTTATTTAAGGTGTGAATTTGTGCCATATGTGAATTTATATTTATATGTATAACTATAAGCCCATATCGGCAATCTGTAACGAGGAAAATAGTTTGTTGGTTCAAATAAAAATATTTTTGACCATTCACTGAAAAAAAAAAGTAATTAAAAAAAATGTTTACAAATTTACTTGGTGTATAATGTATGGATGGGTCCATATATCTTGTATAAGCAAATTCTTATGTATAAATAATTCTTATATGTGAAAAATAGTATATCTTATACTCAAATTTATGTGAAGCTACTAAAAAATATATTATTATTATTATTAGGGTAAAAATAGAAAAAGACGAATTGTATTTTCAAAATCAAGTTGGATTTTTAATAGGATTTTGCATTTTAGTTAACAAATCTACTATTTTAGATTTAAATGTAATGATATTTTGGCAAGTGAATTATATTCCTTTGTTGTATGCAATAAGATTTTTATTATTCTAGTAATTTAGGGAGGATCAATAAGATATTTGCCACTTGTTATTCAAAATGTGAATTTGTGCCGTACATAAATTTTTATATAGATATAATGTAAAAAATAAAATAAAATGTGGTCCTTAACGAGCCGAAGCCTAACCAAATATTAAACAATTTATAATTTCCTTTAGAAGTTTTAAATTCTTTCATTTTTAGATTTTTTTTTCGGAGAATTATATTATTATAGTGCTATAATTCAAGCTACCAAACCATTAAGAAAACTCTTAATTTTATGACTTGTTTTAATTCTATCTTAAATCTAACTTTCTTTTTCAAGTACTCCGAACTTCACATTCGTTACAATAGCACTCCAAATTCAAATTTTACCAGATTTAATGAATAAAAATTTATTTTTGTGGGATGTACAAATCTCTCTCACGGTCAAATTAACGCAAGGAATGGGTTAACCTCAGACATATTATTTCGAACTTCTCTCAACCCATCGCACGACTCCATCCCCTATATCCCCGATCACATTTTCGGTTATATCCAGTAAAAATAAACCAACAATCATCTTCTCATTCTCACAATTGTAACCCTTGATCAATTTCACTATTTAATCAATTTTCCTATGTGAAACGAAGAGAAGAAATTTTTGCATAAAATTTCACTTTAACTTTCGCGCCAAAAATCGGTGAGATAAGGATCAGTGAGATAGGATCGGTCTCCTTCTTCGCTCCTCTCTAGTGTTGATATGAATCAATTTTGAATTGCATACGGCTGTATGTTTTATAAAATTGATTTGACAATTGGATTTATCTTTTTTTTTTTCAGTATTATATTTCTCTAAAGTAGTATTTATTTATTAATTTCTCTATTTGAAATGATGTGTTTTGGGTTAATCCAATCCTTGGGTTAACTTGACCATGAGAGAAATTGTGGATTCCACAAAAAAAATATTTTTTATTCACTGAATCGAGTAGAATTTAAATCTGGAATATTATTGTAACTCATGTTCAAGTTCGGTATACCTAAAGAAGAAAGTTGATTCAGGGTAGAATTAAAACAATTCGCAAGCTGAGGATTTTTTTTAATGGTTCGGCTTAATTTAAGCAGATTTACAATTTAATACAACTACAAACTATAAGCTCATAAGGATAGTCCATAACAGAGACAACGTAAAAAAAAACATTGTTTTAAATTTGAAACTATTTAAAAATTTAATGTTTGTCCTCTGTTTTTTCAGGTAACTTTCTTGATTCATCTGCATCATCCTTGTCATTCTTGTTTTGACTTGCTATAACTAGAGCTAAAAGTGAAAGTGTTATCTAAAATTAATGTATGGAGCCATTTGTATACCAAATAAACCAAAAATAGTTTATTGATTTAAATGAAGATATCTTTGACCATTCACTAAAAAAAAATAACACAGTAAAATTTTCTTAGAAAAATATATTATAGATTTACTTAGTATATGGGTATGCTCATATAATCGGAGTAGGCAATTCTTATCCATAAAAGTCTATATTATACTCAAATTTATTGAGAGTCACTAAAAAAATATAATAATTATTATTAGGGTAAGATAGGAAAGGACAAATGATAATTTCAAAACAAAGTTGGATTTTTAATAGTCTTTTGCATTTATGTTAATAAATCTACTTGTTTAGATTCGAAGGTAATGATATTTTAGCAAGTGAATTATAGTTGTTTACTGTTCATGGTAAGATATATAATATTTATTTAATAATTATTCTAACAATTTAGGGTGGAGAATTTGATATATGACACTCGATGTTCAAAGTGTGAATTTATGCCATAAATGAATTTACACTTGTATATGCAAATATAATGTAAAAATAAAAAAAAATAAAAAGTGGTCCTTGTTGAGGTATGTTGTTAATCCCATATTGGTTAAACATACATTAACCAAATGCCATATAAGGAGGAGGGTAAACTAATATTTTGTGTAAAAGGTAAGCCCAACTCATTATAAATTCAAATATTAATATATTACTAATTGAATTTAATTAATTTGGTGTGTAAACCTTTTAAAGGCTTAAATTCTTAAAATATATATATAGTACAAATATATTTAGGTTTAATCGTTTTTTTTTAATTTATAAAGATTCACGAAAATAAAAATATATCCATTGCATATACTAACTACACGTAACACTCATCGCAAACCATGTGTAACTATGTATTGAATTTTTTTTTTTTTTTTTTTTTTTTTGAAAAATATAAATATTATAAAGATATTAAACTATAGTCCCACACCCTCCCGGGTAATGCTCATTAATCGGAGTAGGCAATTCTTCCATAAAATGTCTTATATCCTTCACCACCTCCAAAAATTTATTGAGAAGTCACTAAATAAAATATATAATTAATATATATTAGGGTACAAGAAATAAGCGAAAGTGACAAATGAAATATATGGTCAAACACAAAGATAATGGATTAAATATAATAAGCTCTTTCGTCATTTTATGTTTATTATATATTCTACCATTGTTTAGATTCGAAGGTTAATGATTCTCATTTTCAGCCAAGGTGAATTAGATAGTTTTTACTGTTCATCCCGGTAATATATATCTCTTATAATATAATTTATAAAATTATAATAAACTATACAATTAATAGGGTGGTAGAATTTTGATATATGACACTCGAAATATAAGTTGGAAACACACAGTGTCACATTTTAAAATAGACCATAAAATAGAATTTAACACTTCGCTTATACATTTGCAAAAAATATAAATGTAAAAAAAAAAAAACCAAATATAAAATTAAAAAAGTAGGTCTTTTGTGAGGTATGTTGTTAAATAATCCTCATATTGGTTGAAATCATACATTAATAACCTCAAGAGCCATCCCGTAAGTTGAGGAGGGTAAACTAGGGATATTTTGTGTAATAAAGGTAGCCCCCCCGTCTAATTATATAATTCAAATATTAATATACTTATCTAATTGAGAAATTAAAATTATTTGGGTGTGTATACACCCCCTTATTAGAAAAGAAGCTATAAAATAATCTTAATATTATATACAAATTATATAGTAAACAAATTATTTAGGTTAATCGTTTTTTTTAATTTCTATAAAGATCACGAAAAAAATAATATATACTTCCATTGGACATATACTACTAACACTTATAACCACTCATTCGCAAACATGTGGTAACTTATGTAGAATTTTCTTCTCTCTTTTTTTCTTTTTTTTTCCTTCCGTTGAGAAAATTAAAAAACAAAAAATAAATTGTTTTTGACAGTTAAAACTTGCAATTTCTAATTTATTTTTGATTAAAATTTATTTTTAAATTACACCCCCTACTCAAATCATCCCTAACATTAAAGTGGCCAAGTTAAACATATATTTTTCATTCTTTCAACTCACACAATCTAATATATAAGAACATAGTTTTTAATTCCCATTTTTCTAAAAAATAAAAACCACGCAAAATTCCAAAATACTTAATTTGTCCCATACTACGGATATAAGTTATTTCTGTTACACACACTACATAATTTTTATGACCCGATAGTAATTTGCAATATTATTAACAGTTAATAAATAAAATTCCATCCGTGAATTTAATTATTTTTACAGTAGCAATCCACTGCCCCCCTCCCATAAAACAAAAAAAAAGTAAAGAAAAAAAATTAAGTAAAATGAAATAAATATATGTATAAGTATAAATTATATACAACGAACACTATATAAGAATTACATAAAATAAAAAAATTTAATTAGGAACTTAATTAAATCAATATATTTTAAAAAAACTTTTTAAAGCACAAAAATAAATTAATAATTGAGCACAAAATTAAAGTTCCCAAAACATATTTCATTTTTTTATGAAGGAGACGAGTATCAAACCTTCCAAACCAAAAAAACAACTTCATCTTAACTTTGTTAGTTTCATTTATTATATACAAGAAAAGATAATAATGAAAAATATAAATAATATTTTTTTTGACCCAAAATTCAAAAAAAATATAGAGCATAATAACACTTTAATTAATATCCACATATTCACTCTCGACATCTAAATATATATAATATATAACAAATATTTATCATTTTAAGTGCATTATCGTATTAGCTGTTGGAATATAACCTCACACCCTAATCATAAAACAAATATTTTTAAAATACAAAAATGTTTCCTTGAAATATTTTTCCAATTGAATTATTTCCATTGTTAAAATATAATAGGGTTGTAAAACATTAAAAATTAGTTAAAAATACAATTTAAAAAAGATTTTAAATTGTATAAACAATCAATAAGACATAAAATAAAATAATTTGTATTAAAATAAGAAAAATAATAATAGATAAAAGAAAAATTTATAATTTAACAAACTTATCTGTATTAAATAATGAGAAAATTTGTAAAATGATAAATTTTAAAGTCGATGGACAGATGAAAAAATAAAATGATGAGTGGAAAACAAAACAAGAAAGAGTATGGTGCGGCAGGATACTGCCGTGTGAAACAAAAAAAAGAAAAGGTACACAGTCGTGGTATGACTTACAATAAATAAATAAATTAAAAAAAAATATGAAGATTAGTAGAGGTTATATAAGTTAATCGGATCAATCTTCGGAAAAACCATGTTTTTTAGGTTTTGTTCAGACAAAAATTTAGCTATTTATAGCTACACATGCTAAAATCCTGCTTAGTCAGTCGTCTCTAGCCTTCTATAGCCTGTTTCTGTAAGCCTCTTTTCCACCTCAAACGAAATAAAAAAGTCTAAATGTTACAAAAAAAAAATATAAGAAAAAATAAAAACTGATACTATCAACAAACATAAAATACGCTACTTAATAAACTAAACATACACTAAAATAGATCACAAAACTACCTACTCATTTCTCATTAAGGTGCCGTTTAGGCGTTTTGACAATACAAATGCAATAAAAAAGTTCCTCAAAAAACTTAAAGAGATTTTTGTTGCTTAAAAAATGAATTCATAAAGGTCTTGAATTCTAACAAAATTGGATAAAATAGATAAATAATTATTTATAAAATATGACTTATATTTTCTTTTGATTAATTAATAAACTAAATTAATATATCCCGTATGACTATAAAATAATTTTCCCCGTCCGCAGTTCATTCCCTACCCAGAAAACCAACAATCGCCCGACGACTAAGTAATGTAAATTAATGAAATTTTATTAATAATTTCCTATGGCTTGTCCAAAATTTAAACCACAAAATATATAAATTACTTTACAATATTGTTGAATAAAAAAAATTTTCTATATCTAGCTCCTCTATACTACATCACTCCCCAACACTTAAAATCGTAATGCAATAAAAATAAATAATTCTTGTTCAATCTAATTTTATCCTAAAGTAATTTTTCTCATACATATCAACTTATTAAATAATAACCTATGATACTCAGTATCCATGAGAATACGGAGACCTCCACCCAGCCGGTCAGTGACTCGGTGCAATAGGAAGATATCCAACTGAAATCTAAGAAGGAAGTATCAACATCAACCGGGTTCAATACAGTCAACCACCCACAGGCAATTATAAATCTATATAAAAAAAAATATTAAATACCTACTTTCAAACTTAAATAAAATTGAAAAGTAATAAACCATGTACTAAATTATTTTTATGGAATTCATCAATAAAATAAACATTCTCAAATGTCGCGCCCTCTTTATAAAAAAAAAAAAATAGAAAATAATAAGTAAAAAATAATTTAATAAAACAAAAAAGAACAAAAAAAAAATTATAAACTAAATTACATAACTAACAAAAGAAGATCCACATTCCAATATAATATAAAAACATCACTACACATTAACATCTTCGACAAATATAATCTCTAAAAGTTGCGAAATGTGATATTATTAGTTAATTAATACACAAGAACATATGGTGAAAATTATAGAAATCAAGAGAATAGAAAAATTAGTAAATAATTTTAAACAAAAAGAACAAAAAATTACTAAATTTAATACTAAAAAAATCAATTAATTACAATAAAATATAACATTAATTTTCACATTTAAATTTAAAGTTGCGAAATTTAATTATTTTAATTAATATAACAAGACTTTGAATTTAGAAATAAAGAGGTTTAAAACTAACAAATCCCTAGGCCCAACTTTTAAGAGGCCCAAATTTCAAAAAGGCCACGGTCAGAGATAAAAGCCCAGAATTTGAATTAAATCAATTTTTAACCAGTCTGATTCATCCATTTTTAGCTGTTTTCATTCGATTCTTACCAGTTTATGCTGATTTTTAAGCTTCTTATTTTCCTATGTAATCCGGATCGGACCACTGTCAAATTTTCGGTTAAACCAACCGATCGATCCGGTCCGATTTTCAGAACCATGAAATTAGATTAAATTTCCTAATAGAATTTAGATTCCAAAAATTAACGTAACCAATAAAATTAAACTTGAACAATTTCCTATTTAGAATTAAATTAAACTTCCTAATAGATTTTAGATTCAAATAGCAAATTAACATAACCAATCAAAATTAAACTATCTTTATTCTTTAACCAATAAAATTAAAGTTTTCAATGATATTTTTGTCAACCTATAAACTTAGTAGTGTCGCTTTAGGAAAGTATACAAAAATATAAAACAGTTATACAATAAATCATTGTTTTTTTCTCAATAATATTTAAAAGGATGTTTTTTTTAAAACAAAAAAATAGTTTCAAGTTAAATACTAAACGGGTCTATACTTGGTCGAATAAATTTTACGGTAAAATTGGTAATCTTTTTAAAAACAATTTAGGTCAATAAACACAATAATTTTCTTGATCTCACACCAATAACACTAACCTTAGACCTATAGAAGTCAACATTTACCCCGTTTAAATCACATCAAAGATTTCCAATCTTTTACTTTGTATATACTAGCTAGTAGGGTGTGCACGGTACTGCAAAAATCTCGACCCATTCTCGAAAATTGTCCCAAAATTTTCATCCTGAGAAAAACTTGATATTAATTTAAGATTTCCATCTTGAATCCCTTCCTAAAAGTGATTATAGGACATGACTAATTCTTTAATAAAAACCGACCACCAACCCAAGTTTTGTCTCATTCCGTCCCGTCCCAAAAATTAAGAATTTCTATCCCATTTTTTCTTTAAAATTTTATTTTTTTTATGAATTTCAAATTATGTCCATCAAAATTATTTCATCCTTTTTATTTTAGTTTTTTTTTTATGAATTTCAAATTATGTCCATAAAAATTATTTCATCCTTTTTATTTTAATTTTTTTATGATAGCAATTACTACTAAAGTAATAATAATACGAAAAAATAATATGCATTTTTAAATATAAAATAAATCAAGTAATTAAGCATATTTTTTAACATAGATTTTTTTTTTCTACTATTCCATAGTATATGTTAATTAAGACTTTTTGAATAATTTTTTCTATTACACAAAAAATAGAAAGATTGATCAATACAAGAGAAAAATATTGACTTTAATTAATTTGGTTACTCGATTCTTGGTTGTGCTTAATGCTCTCATGTCACGACCCGAAAGCATGAGTGGACCGACACTAGGGCCTAGGTAGGGCCTAGGTAAGCATATGGCCCCGAGGCCCATAGTAAGCTTGAACCACTGAATTCAATCACATCAATATGTATTTCAAGAATAGTCAACCCATATTACCATACATAACAAGACTCATAATAATTTTATGCTCTAGCCCAAATCCAACATCTCAAACATTATAGCTCGAGCCCAAGATGATACATAGCATCCATAATATGGCTAACTGGTTCATGTATGCACATAAATAAATAATTAAAATGTGCAAATAATTTTATCGATTATAATCCTACAACTGTGGAATTCACTAACATGTAGGTATAAATAAGTTCCGATACATATAGCTATATAATTTAAATAAATGTGAAATTAAATATTACTTTTCTAACTTTGCGGTAAAGAAAACAGAGCTTTAGCTGGAACAATGAGGAATCTGCTCTTGGAAAAAGTTAAATAAAAGAAAAGTGAGTGTTACAACTTAGAGAATAATGCTTAATACACACATTCACATGAAATGTTTCCCCTAATACTAAAATGAGCATTCCTTCAGTCAAACACATGGCACAACATCAGCACCCACATACAAGAACATCTTCACATAATCAAACAAGTGGAAATTGGTCTGTGGTGTCACCAAAACCCCCGATGAGTCATCCTCATACATGGCACATCCTCTCATGACGTGTGTACCAGGGAATCGACCAGGAATACATAGCCGACCCTCTAATACTCACTTGACCAGCCCTCTCATTTTTTTTACACTCTCTTTTCTTTTCCATATCAACAGGCGGTCACCTATGGGTGTCCATATCATATATCATCAGATGCACACGGAGGCACCGATCTCCCCATACATGGCCGACGGTATTGAAGACCACCCTCACAAAACCATGGTGACCCGTTTCATCTCAATTCCACACAAACTAGACAAGTCAATATCACAATATAAGTAATCAAGCAAATTATTCAACACAAGATGCAACAAATTAATAATTAAAATGCAAACAAGAAGATACAATCATATAATATATTAATAATAACATAATAATAATATAGAAATGATTACTGAATTATATGTATACAATTATGTATATGGTAAATGATTATGCATGATGATAATGATATGCACCATTTATTATAACTCACGGCAATAAAAAATGGAATATTCTAATCATAGTTATGTTTTGCAAAAGTAAAAGGCGATCTTGAATAATCTATATGAAGTAGAATTGAAAGGAGAGAAAAGGATTAAATAAAGACTTCCTCCTAATAAGAATAAGAAATCATCCTCAATAAATCTAACAATCTATTTATTATGATTATTCAAGATTCTATTGAAATTTCGGCAAAACCTCTCCTAAAAGTAAGGCTATCTACCTGTTTAAATGGTAACAAATATTAAATATTATCAACCAACTCACATAGTCCATTCATCGGACGATCAATCGAGTCAAATACTCATCCTCCTTTACGTAACAACAACAATTAACAATTTACCAAATTCATACTCAAGAAAAGATTAAGCTCATAATTCAATATATTATTAAAACCTTCAACTAGCCATCATATCTTTACAAGAAAAGACTTTAAACAAAATGCTAATGGGAGGTAACCCATCATTTTCTTTCTTTTCCTTTGCAATTTTTTTTATTATTTGTATTTTTTATTTTTATTTTCCCATCTTTAAACCATTGTTTTTCTTTTATTTTGGTGTTTTACACTCACATTGCAGGTCAATGAAGGATTAAAAAAGGCTTGAAAACTGATTAAAGTGCCAGAGTCAAGCTCTAGCACGGGTAGAGTGTGCTGCCCAGCACCCCCGTGCTGTTTTCATAGAAAAATATGCCCAAAGTCAGACTCTAGCACGATCATGGCATGTTACTCAGCACCCCCGTGCTACACAGTACCCCAGGGGCCGGGTGCTATATTTTTTTTTTTAGCATTTTTTTTTTGTCCTTCTGTGCCTTAGACCACATGCAAGTGTTTTTTTTTTTTTTTTTTTCATAGAAAAAATATTTGCCCAAAAGTCAGACATCTAGCACGATCATGCATGTTACTCAGGCACCCCCGCTGCTACACAGTACCCCAGGGGCCGGGTGCTATATTTTTTTTTTTAGCATTTTTTTTTGTCCTTCTGTGCCTTAGACCACATGCAAGTGTTTTTTTTTTTTTTTTCTTTCTTTTATTTTGACGTAAGTCTTTTTTTTGTTTTACTTTTTTTTCTTTTTTTTTCCTTCTCTTTTATTTTGACGTACTCATTTCTATGTTTGTTTCATTATTATTTTTTCAATTGCGGCTAATATAGGAATTTTCCCTTTCCATGTTTTTATTTATTTTTTATTTCGATGTTTTTTTTCCTTTCCCTAACAATTATGTCGTATATTATTATTATTATTATTATTATTATTATTATTATTACTTATTATTATTATTATTATTATTGTGTTATGTTGTTTTTTCTCATTTTCAGAATTTAGCCATTGGAACCATGCCCTTTGTTTCCTTGTCTTTTATTGTAGCTTTCAATACAATTGTGGCAAGGTGTTTTCAACTTTATTTTTGTTTTCTTATCTTATCTTACAGTGATGATTCATGATAAGTTTGGGAAATTTATCTTATTTTTGCACACATTGGAGACAATGTGCTAGATTTAGTTGGGAGAAAGAAAATTTTAGTTAAAATTTCAATTTTTTTTATTTTTTTATTTTAATATTTTTTTGTTTATTTTTATTAGCTTAATATAGTTGAAATAATTGTGAGCAAGCTTGAAAATCATCATAATTTATTAAACTGTGATGAATTTAATCGTTATTCGAAGTTAATTATTTTTAGCTTAAATTTTAATTTTTGACTTAACATGATTCTTTGGTTTAACTATTTGTTTTTAAGATTACAAACACTAATTTTTGTGAATTTTATGATATATATGTATGTTTTAATTTAAATTTATTTAACCTTGACATTCTTAGAACAAATTAAAATTCCCTTTCAGACAAAATTTTAAATGCTTACATATAGAAAGAGATGATTTAGGCACTCTTTGTTGAACTTCATATTTAGCCTAGGCCACCTAAGTTAAAATATGACTTTTGCAACCAATTTGAAGCCTATAACCAAAATTTTTCTTGTTTACCCTTATTATTCGTTTTACCCTTATTAAGCCGTAACGATTACACCAACCAATTTAAATTTCTTAACCCTAAGGTGCCAATAACCTGTTTATAATTCTTACCCTAAGTGCAATAATGTATAATTAAAAGATTTGATTTTATTAAAACATGGCAATCAAAGGGAGAAAATTTCATTAATACTAGCAAGTGGAGCAGTTAGAAAACTCAAAGAAAAACACCCTATAAAAGAAGCAATCGGTCAAGAATTCAAGTTTGGGGAATTGAAGTAAGGAAGGACTATCAATAAATAATGAAGAGACCTTGCTTAAGTATCTATAATTTTGAGCTAGTGAAGAACTTAAAGTTAATCTCCATTTACAAATAAAAAAAATTGTTTTGATGTGATGAAAATCATGATAATTTGCATTGTTTGCACTTTTTTGTCTGTCCTTTTATCATTTTTCTTTGTTTAGCTAAAATTATACCTCTAAAGACCCTATTATAACCTAAATAAAGACCTTTTGATCTTTTTAAATTGTGTGCATTTCAATTATGGAGAAGGGATTATTAATTTTGCCTATGGAAATGTTGGAATTATATTGTTAAACATCTTATTTAAAGGTTAAATAATTTTTGTGAAAATTCATATTCTATTTGTCATAGGTTGAATAATTATTGGTGTTGAAAATATTAGGTTGAATAATTATTGGTGTTGAAAATCTTATTAACTTATGTTTAAATTAAGGAAAGTGTTTTGTCGAGAATTGAATTTTTGCTAGAATATAAATTATCATAGGAAACACTTGATTTAGTCTCATGTTAATAATTTTTGATATTTTTGAAATTGTAAATAATTATCCCCAACCATATTAAGCTATCTTTATTATTAGCATGTGTTTTTCTTTTGTTTTTAGTTTTGTTGCTTGAAAACAAGTAATGGTTTAAGTTTGAGGAATTTTGATAGATGTTATTTTTATAGTATTTTTAATATTATTAGGATTTTTAGATTTTTAATTACTTTAATTAGTTTTTATTTTAGTTTAATATGTTTTTGATTCAAAGCTTTTTCTTGAATCATATTTCACTTGATCTTGCAGGAATTGTTGCTTGATCTTGAGGAATTTTGCAGGATTTTTTATAGAAACCAGCTTAACTTCTATTTAGGCTCTGGAAGAGTTCTAATTGGGAAGAAATACAAAGCCTAAACAGTTTCCTATCTCCAAAAGATATTTTCCTCAATAAAAATTCACTTTCCTAAACGAGCATGAAGATATTCCAGAAAGTCTATATAAATGGCAAGACTAGCCATAAAGACGGATCGATTCATTGTATATTCCATCTTTTGTTCTATTATTTTTTCTTCCTCTTTAAGACTTCAAGTATTCAAGATTTGTGTCAAGATTCAAGGAAGCGCCCAAGCCAATCATTAACTAGTTTTTATTTCTAAACTCTTTTTCTAAACTCTTTTCTTCCGTTTATTTCAATATTTCATGGTTGATTATGAGAATATTTACTAAGTTTAATTGAGTTTTATTAATTACATGTCGAAACTAATCTCGATGCTATGAATTTTGATGTAAACTTAATTCTTTTCCAATTTGATAATATTTTAGATTTGCGTGTTTTTCTTTTTTTGTTCAAAGTATAATTTATTATTGAATTATTGCTGTGACAGGCAGAGGGTTTCTCCCCTTAAATTGATTTATCCTCATTAATCACTATCGGGGAGAAGGGTTTTTGCATATGAAATAGGTAATAAAATTATATGAGAATTAATAACTTGATTGGTGGAAGCTATATTGGGTGTGTGTCGACTTCTATGTGTGCAGAGTTTCATAAAATGTTAAATGACCTTAGGTTATATGCAATTCATTAAACCAAAACTATTAAAATTTTAATGATTAAATTCATGTTTTGATTGCGCTATTGTAAGATGAGGTAATTAAACCTCGGCGTTAAAAATAGCTAACAATACATCGGGAGAAACTTGCTAGTGATTTTCGGTGTTTTTCTCCTTACTTAAAAACAATTAAATATTGATTGATCAAATAATAAAAATAAATTGGATAGATTTAAGTGAAATCACCCAATCCCTAGTAGTTTTAGAATCCCTTGATTCTTTTTCGTCAATATTATTGAACTTGATTTCTTTTGTTTTTTTTTATTTGTTTAATTTAAGTTTTCTTAAAAGTGATTCCCTAATATGCCTTTTAGAATAAATTAATAAAGTTAACTAAATTTTTGGATATCTTTGTGGGCCTATTTACCAATCCCTAGTGGGAACGATACTTACTCATTCTATATTACTTGTTTGCGAATTTTCGTCTTTATACTTTCGCCGAAAAAATCGTGAGTGTTCCCTATTTTATTTCATTATTTCGCTATTATATAAATTATTTAAATAATAATTTAAATAATTTATTATTTTTTTTATTTACTATTATTGTAATTGATCTTCAACATTATTATTTTAAATGAATATGTGTAAATATGAGCCATTTGAAATTTTTTTATTTTCGAATTTATTTTAAATAAATATATCTAGATAATTAAGATTTGATTTAAAAATGGTATGATTAATTTTTTTTTAATTACAAATTGCACTCTAACTTGGTTGGCCAAAAAATAAGATGAAAAATATTATTTTTAAACATCTCGAATTTCATTAATTATACTGATATTTTATTTAATTCAAATCATATTCTTTCTATTAAGGAATATAATTTTATTAATAAATTTTTTAAATAATTTCATGATTTTGATTGGATAAAATTTGATTTGTCCCGATTAGAAGAAAAATAACTATAACACACCACTAAATTATTAATTATATAAATATTTAATTATTGAATTTTATTCAGATTAGTTTCTTCTTCTATTGTTAGAAGAAGCCTATATTTATTTACAAAAAGAGCCCATTTAGGTGAAAGTTATTAGCAAAACATGTAAGTAATTATAAAAAATGTAAAATAAAAAACTATATGATGATTTTATAAATTAATTTGGTACATTAAACAGAAAAATGATATATAAGCACCATTAGCGCACCCTAATAAAAAACCGTATAGTTAAACTTAGATGTTGCAGGAGGAATATCCATCCATGATATTATTCCATATTTTAAATTGACTTAATTAGATTAGTTTCTTATTCTATTGTTAAAGTATATTTATTTACTAAAAGAGATTATAGTGAAAGTTATTAGCAAAACATGTAAGTTAATTATAAAATGTAAAATAAAAACTATATGATGATTTTTATAAATTAATTTGGTACTTAAACAGAAAATAAAAGCAATTAGCGCATAATAAAAACTATATAAACTAGTATGTTGAGGAGAATATCCATGACATATTTCATATTTAAATTGCTATTTTCAAGTGAGAAACAAATATATCAATTTTTTTGCTCAATGAAATATTGTAGTGCAAGACAAATAATTGAAAAAAAATATTTTACTGTATATATAAAAACCACTATATTTATTGCAATCTAAATAAGAATTGATACTTTAATTATATAAATAAAAAAAGCTAAACTAGTATAAAAAATGAGCATATAACTAGTATAGTCAACGTGTATCGGACGTCATAAAAAGAATTAGTAACTAAAAAAGAACAAAATTATAAAAAGTTAATTAAGGTTTTAGCTCTTTTTTTAGAGAATAGTGAAATAACCCAAATATTTAAATTCATAGATTTTATTCATTTAAAAATTAATTGCTATTTCCTACCAATCAAATTATATAATGAAATTTAAAAGAAAATATTTTATTATTGTTAAACTGGATCCATAAACTAATTTAAAATCTTTAAACTGTATGGAAAATCCATAAATCTACTGAAAACAGGATCAAACCATTAAGTTGGACCAAATCCGGTTCAAATTGAACCGGAATAACCTAAAAACTTCTCTTTTCTTTTCTTTTATTTTGTTTTCTTCTTTCCTTCTCTGTCACTCTCAGCGGCACCGATCTCTCTCTCTTTCACCTCGATATTTCCAGCCATCACCTAAGCCAGCCGACGCCTACGCCGACGCCGACGCCTCCGCCTCCCATCGTCACGCCACCAGCATCTCTCGTTCTCCGTCAGTTTGCGGCTCTGGTGAACGCAGCAGCGCCATCGGTCACGATCTCAGCCACCAGTCGCCCTTAGACGTCACGCCTCTCCTTGCTCGCGACTCCGGTGAATGCTGCGACTCAGGCGAGCGACAACGCAACTTCTCTCTCACTCTTCTTCCGGTGACGCAGCAGAGAAACGCTGCGATTTCCTCTATCGCCAGCATCGTTTTTGTCCATTTTCCAGTGAGACAAACTGAAGGCCAGCCGACCTGGTCCCTTCCACGCTGCTGACAGCTCCGCCAGTCACCTCTCTTGACGGTTCCGGCAACTGTCTCCATAAATTCCGGCCAAGCAATTTCTGGCAGTAATAATTTTGGGTATTTGAAATTATTTCTGGTTATTTTCCAGAAAGTTAATTAATTCCAGCACTTTGTGGGTAGCTAACTTAATTTTCGGTATTTTCCAATAAATATTTCATAAATGTTAATTATAACTAAAAAGGTATAAATAAATTAAAACAAATTTTTAGTGACTACTTTTAGTAGGATTAAAGCAATTTTCATTTAGAAACTAATTATTGGATATATTGACTTGATTAGAAGGCTTCAGTGAATTAAAGCAAATTATAACTACCACCATGCAAATAAAATGAGGATTTTGATAAGTAAAACATATAAATTAAAATGCTTGGTCATGAGAAGTACAATCAAATTATCTTGAGACCTTAATTTTAAGAAGAAATCAGTTCGTTAATTTAGTTTAATCTTGTGATTATTAAATACTTAGTGTTATATGAGTTATTTTGGAGACAGAAAATAATTTAAGTAAAAGGAAATTCATTATTGGACAAATATTAATTATTCTGGAATTACAATTATATTATATAAATTAAGATAGTGGTGAATTAGGTTATTTAAAAGATATTATAATAGAAGTATTAGCTTTAGAAGCTAATTTAGAATTTCATTAAAGGACATCATATTTCGAGTAAAATTAATCAAATAAAGAGCTGGGTATATTTGTATGTATGAAGAATTTATTTTTTGGTGTCTGATTAAGAAAGTAAATGATATTGAGATATATGAGGATTTATTGCAATTAGATTGAGGGTTATTTTAATTGATAAGCTAAGAGTTTGATTACAAAAATTATTCATAATGTTTAGATATTTGAATTGATTGCCCCATGGAAGAGTTATGTGAATAATGATTAATAAGTATATGAAATAGTTAACACTTGATCAAATGGAAAATCTTATTTTAAGGGAAATGTTATTAGAAGTATCGATAAGATTTAGAGTAATTATAGCAGTTCAATATCTAAGCAATTATATGTTAGATTAATTCTTTAATTTCTTATTTAAGGAAAGTCATCTGTTTAATGCAGTCTTTCCTTTTTATTTATGTTTTATCTAGACCGTCCGAGTTCATACATCGCTTCTACTAGTCAAGATCCAAAATAAAGCTTGCTCATCCGAGTTTATGTTTTATTAATATCATTTTTTCGAAATATAACTACTCATGATATTATCTACTTTATAATTTTAATATTATATTCATACGACTATTAAGCAATTATATACATTATAGTAATATCATTAGTAATGAGCATTACATATTAATCTATCATGATGATATTTAAATGTTACATATTGATTATCTGCATGATATATTATATTGAATAAATTGATTGGATGATAATATTGTGCATTGTTTGCGTGTGGAATTGGGATGAAGTGGATTACTATGAGATTGTGAGGATGGCCTCAGACCGACTAGGTATGGGAGATGCTGTATACACTTGATGAAATATGATATGGAGCATATTCTAAAATCATAAGGTGGCATTCTGTTGGTAAATGGAAAAGAAAGAGAGAATGAAAAAAAGATAATGTGAGAACTGGTCAAGTGAAGATTAGACCGATTGGCCATGTATGAGGGATCGGCGCCCTGATGCACATATATGCGAGGACAGGCCATATGCGAGGACGGTTGAGATGTCATTGACCAATCTCTATTTGATGTAGTTATTTGGAGGTGATATCATTTGTGGATATGGCCTTAGAAAAGAAAATAGACAGAGCAAGAGTCCAACTTTTCAAATCTATGGAGGCTTTGTACAGTGACACTGGTGAAGGAATTGAAGATTTGGGTCCACATGTTGTCAATCTGGATTGCTGGACAAACAAATGCAAGATTAGTAAAAAAAGCATCACAAAATATTAAAGATAAATTAAACCCAAAAAAAAGAGTATAGATGTGGTAAGATTATATGTTTTGTATTCAGAATAGTCATTTTGATTCATATTGATGTGCTTTAAGGAAAAAAAAAAAAAAAATTAAAATACACAAATTAAAGAAAAGATTGCTGACATGTGGTTAAGGGCATACGAAAACTCCATCGAGAGCATGATTTATTAGCATCTATTGGCTTGAGTCCAAATCCTTAGCATCTTTTGGCTTAAGTCCAAGGCCTCCATATTCATACAATAGAAATAAACAGCCCTTTCATATGAAGATTCCGAAGAAACAAAGTAGAACACAATCAAGGAAAGGAGGAGAGAGATGACGCTGAGATGAATTCAGTTTTTCGTCTACAAAAAAGTGGGCTTGAGTTAGCTAGGGACAGCAATTTAACTCTCCTTGCTGGGTACCCGATCCGATTCAACTTGATTTTAGTGGATTTAGATGGTGTATAAATAGATTTAGGACAGATACTCGTTATTCGCCCCGTTAGCCATATGATTGATTTAAAGCAAAATTTTTATGATGATCAACGTTATCGAATCCATAATCTCTATATATCAATTAAATTACATTACTACCAAGCTACTTAATATTCATGCGTAAGAAATATGCAAAAATACATATACCGATAACTATAATGATTTATACTATAGTTATAATATGTCTTATTAACTTTATTAATGAATACAATATTATTGGATAATATATCTTATTCACAAGTAAATTTTAATAAAATTACGTGCATTAAATTATAATATTTTAACAAATTGAATTTAGTTTTTTTTTCATAAAATATATTAAACAAAATTATATATATAATATTTATGTCATGTCTTATTATTTAATTGAATTTTTTATAGTTTGATGATTATGAAATTTGTTAAAAATAAAAAAGTTATTAATTGAATATAATGCTAATGAACTTATAAATATAATTATAATTGGATCTTAGTTACATGTCTTTTTATTTTTTTATTAGTATCATCATATATATTAGCATATAACTATAACCTACTAAGGAAATATATTCTTTAATAAAAAAATATTAAACTTAAAATATTACTTAATACTTTACATAATATTCTTGTTATTTTTACAAACTACTATAGATATTGAACATCGGCATTATGCATTTAAATTATACTAATATAATATAACAACTTTAAGAATAATAAGAATAAAATAATAATAACTTTAATAATAATAATAACAAAAATAATTAATTTACCATCAAAACGACGTAGTTTTGATGTAGGAGGTTTAAATGAATCCACAAAAACAACTACGTCGTTTTAGCCTGGGGTTGCATTTTAATCATACAAACAAAAAGTTATCTCAAACTCAACTCAAGTGAAACGTATTTTCTCCTCCCTCCCTTCCCTACCCCGCTCGTTGTCTGCACTTCTACAGCCATAGTCTTTGTTTATACCTTCCCGTTGCTTTCGTTCTTGGCCATCGCCTCCGCAGCAGTCGTATTCTTCAAGCGTACAAGTGCCGGGTTCGTTCTTGATTTTTTAAATTTCATTCTCAGTTTATTTTTTTTTTTTTTCGTTTTGCTTCGTCCCTTTTCCTTTTCCGTTTTCTTTTTTCTTTTTATAAACACATATAAACAGACAAAGAATAGGAATTGTTGAATTAATTTATGGGTTCAGCCGAGATTATTTGCATATTGTTTTATTTTTTCGTTTTTGGGTTTTGTGCCTGCTTTATTTGTTGAAAATATATATATTAAAAGGCAAAAGGATGGTGACTATAAGCCAATTCATGGTTTGTTAAGTGAAATCTGATATGTTTGGTTTATTAATTCAAAGTTTGGTTTGTTAATAATGATTAAGATTGTCTGGAAATACTGATAATGAGATGATTTGCATATAATTGTCATATACTGAGAATGGTATGTTAATTTTTCTGCTGCTAAAGTTATCCAAAGTTTGGTTTTCAATAATAGGATTCCAAATTTAAAATTTGATATTGTAAATGAGGTTAGCTACAAATATCAAACTTGATAAGCAAAACAGGTTAAAAGGAATCTGCTTTTTAAACAAAATGTGAAAGCAAAACACTTTTAACTGGTTTAGTTTGTTCTTGTTTTTTTCTTTTACCATGAGATATTTATACAGATCTATCTAGAAATAAGCTTTTAAAAGTAATAACACAAATTACATAGGGGATTAAACACAAGCTTTAATATTTTGTATTTTGTATAGGGCTGATTTTTTTTAATATTTTGGTATTTTGTATAGGGTGATTTTTTTTTTTTTTTTTTTTTTTTTTTTTTTTTTTTTTTTTTAGTATTTTGTTATCTTATATAGGGCTGAATTTTTCTTTTTGAGAAAGGATATAGGGCTGACTTGGATAGCTTAAACATGTAAGTGTTTAGTCATATTGCTAGGCTTTGAATTTGCTAGTTTAATTTGCAAACTTGTTTATTATCCCTAAACTTGATTGCAGCTAGTTTAATTTGCTGTAGGTAGTTTTAAATTAGCTAAGCCTAACTAACTAGTTGATTTGATATTCTAAATTGCATTTTTCTTTTAGTTTTAAATTACATTGTTGTTGGTTTTCTTTTCCTATTTAAATATGTTATATATTTTAAATATATTGTATCGAAAACATAGATTTTATTTTGTAGGATATAATGTTAACATTTGAGAGTATAGATTGTGAAGA
Organism: Jatropha curcas; assembly: GCF_014843425.1. The sequence continues at coordinate 1,140,154 of NW_023590593.1, forward strand.
TAGTAGCAAAAATGAGACAAATATGTCTATGCCTTCTGCAAATATGTTTTTGTTGTAGTGTTGTTTTGTTTTGATGTACCTTCTAATTCACTAATTTTTTTTATTGACGTACTTTTTATTATGTTTTATATTGATTTAGTTCTCATTCTATGATAGTTTGTTATAGTTTAGTATTATTATATTTTAATTAGTTTTTAGTTTGTGGTTGATATTATGGATATTGAATTTTTATAGATGTTTAATTGTCAAATTGTTTAATTGAGAATTGATATAGTTGTTTCAGTTTCAATTCTTTTGTTCTATTTTAGTATTACTATGTACTGTTGATTGATTGAGAATATTATAGTTTAATTTGTTTTATTATTTCGAATATTACAGGTTAAGTTGTGTTACTACTTTGAAGTTGAATTTTAATGTATTTTATTATTATTATTATTATTATTATTATTATTATTATTATTTTGCACTCTGGGTTCGGATTCGGGTTTCATGCGGGTTCAGGTTTCATGGGTTGAATAAATTTGTGATTAAATGGGTATTTAAACGGATTCGGGTAGTATGCGGGTATTTGTAAATGGATATGGGACGAGTTTGGGTATTATTGGTTTATTCCTTAACTATTCTTAACAGATCCGGGTAGTTTATTTTTTGCGGGTACCCGCCCCACTGCCAACCCTACTTAGATAAATTAAATGGGTATTTAAACGGATTCGGGTAGTATGCGGGTATTTGTAAATGGATATGGGACGAGTTTGGGTATTATTGGTTTATTCCTTAACAGATCCGGGTAGTTTATTTTTTGCGGGTACCCGCCCCACTGCCAACCCTACTAATAAATCATGCTCTCGGTGGAGTTTTCTTATGCCCTTAACTACACGTCTGCAATCTTTTCTTCAATTTTTGTGTTTTTATTTTTTTTTTTCCTTCAAGCACCTCATTATGAATCAAAATGGCTATTTTGAATACAATACATATAATCTCACCACATCTATGCTCTTCTTTTTTGGGTTTAATTTATCTTTAATATTTTGTGCTTTTTTTTCCTAATCTTGCATTTGTTTGTCCAGCAACCCGGATTGACAACATGTGGACTCAAATCTTCAATTCCTTCACCTGTGTCACTGTACAAAGCCTCCATGGATTTGAGAAGTCCCACTATCGCTTTGTCTATTTACTTTTCTAAGGCCATGTCAACACCCTTGGGAGCTTGGCCACTGCCTGTCTGTTTCCTAGTTTCTTGATTTTGGGTCAGGGATCTGTTGTTTTCAAACGAAGGAGAGAGACAGTTATGAAGGAGAGAGGTGAGAGAGAGGGAGGGTTAGCTAACCTAGGATTGAACCGTGCTAACCCAAGCTAATTAATGTAGGGTTAGCTAACTGGTGTGAGTCCCTCATTTATAATTTTTTAATTTCAATTTTGACTATTTTGGCTTTTAGGGTGCAATTGTGAAATAAGTTTAAAATTAGAGTTGTCTAAGGGGTTAAGTTCATTTCAGGGTTAAGTTCATTTCAGGGTGCAAGTATAACAACTCATAAAGTTTGGAGTATTGGGAATGATTTAAACTCGTTTACACTTACTTGAATTTCCCCGTTTCCAGCCAATGTCTTCTCGACATCAAAATCAACAATAACTATCACAGTCTCAACCAAACCCTAAATTTCATTTTCTGCAAAATCCCTCACATATTTCCCTCAATTTCCCCAAATTTGACTCTGCTGCGGTGGCTATGGTCTGTGTTTAACCCTTTTTTGTGGACAATTGGGCCTCCCCTGTCCTTCCGCCGAGTCTATCTGCTTCACTGTTCAAAGGCAACTGAGCTGTAATGTTTGTATATAAAGCTGTAAGTTCTTTATGCAAAATAAATTTCCCTATACCTCCAACTGAAGTTTTCATGGTAGTGAGGAGGAACAAGTCATTCTTGTCCAGTAAGTCTTACTATTCGATTATAAAAGGGCTTAGTATAGCTGATGGAAAATTTCGTGCAATCCAGCCACTTTTGTGTAGTCTTATAAAAGAATATGGCCTTTTTGAACCTAAGGTAAGTAAGATACTGGTGCATTATATTTGTCTAGGTAAGGATGTGAACTGTGCCTTTTATTTTCTTAGCAAGATGAAGGAAAATAATGTTCCTCTTAGTATTCCAGTCGGTGCTTTAAGAGCACTTACAAAAATCGGTAGATTTTTATCTGCTTATGAACTTGTTGTAGGAGCTAAAGATTATGGACCAGTAATGGATGTTGTTGATTATTCTATTATGGTTGATGGACTTTGCAAGGGAGGACATTTTGTTAAGGCATTAAACTTGTGTGTTTTAGCTGAAAAGAAAGGAATTAGTCTTAATATAATCACTTATAATTCAGTTATAAATGGACTGTGCAACCAGGGATGTCTTGTTGAAGCTTTTCGGCTTTTCGATTCGTTAGAGAGAATAAAATTGGTTCCTTCAGAAATTACTTATTCCACATTGATTGATAATTTTTGTAAGCAAGGGTATTTGCTGGACGCTAAGCTATTATTTGAGAGGATGCTGCTCAAAGGCTATAAAGTGAATACACGTATCTATAATTCATTTCTTAATGGTTATTGCAAATTTGGTCAATTTGCAGAGGCCTTGAAGATTTTGAAAAATATCCAAATAGAAGGCCTTGATCTTGATGAGTTTACTGTTAGCTCTATAATTAATGGTTATTGTCTAAAGGGTGACATGGAAGGGGCGCTAAGCTTCTTTTTTGACTATAAGCAGAAGGGTATTTCTCCTGATTTCCTGGGCTTCTCGTACTTGATTAGAGGTCTATATGCCAAGGGAAGGATGGAAGAGGCCAGAAGCATCTTACGTGAAATGCTTCAATCACAGTCGGCTATGGAGCTGCTGAAGAGAGTCAACACTGGAGTTGAAACAGAGTCTATAGAAAGTTTTCTCATCTTCTTATGTGAGCAGGGAAGTGTTAAAGAAGCTGTTATTATACTTGATGAGATTGCATCTGCGTTTTTCCCAATTCAGAAGTGCAGTATTCCTTATGAATCACCAGAAATGCAAAATCTTTCTGAATCGGAGGCTTTTAGTTTATTTTCTCCAAGGACTATATCCTCACCTGAAAAGAAGGATTTGGATTTTGTGTCTTGTGATGCAAGGAATGCTGATAAAATGGTTATGAGCTCTGAGGATATGGAAAGATGTGAAATTGACCACTTTGACTCGTATTATTCCATAATTGCTTCACTATGCTCAAGAGGGGAGGCATCAGAGGCCAATAAGTTAGCAAAGGATATGCTGGCTAGCTTGGATGGAACATCGTGAAATACTAATGCCTTGTACTAGATTGCACCTTCCTCATCCTTCTAAGTCAAGCTTGCCATTATGCAGGTATTTTTTTAGCTGATATTAATGCTTTCTAATGTTACACTTTCAAACAGTTTGCTTGGAGCAACTTGGTTCACTTTATTGGTGATGGAATCTATGTTAAGTTTTTTCCTTTGTTATAAAGAATTCTCTTAACTATTGAGCCATTTTTAATCATTAATTAGTTCTTGTCCAGGAGCTTTTATGAAAATATCAATATTTTGATCTCAGAACTCTGGCTAATGCATGCTGAAATGTAAAGGTATCTTTGGACATAAAACTAGCGGGAAGACCATAAGGATAAGATAAGGGGTAATAGATTTATAGAAAACGCAAGATGGTGTCACACCAGCTGTTATCCTAGCATCTTTTTTGTTGGATCAGAAATTGACTTTGTGAAATCTCTAGATCAATTGATTGGTTATTATACTTGATAAATAATATAAATTAAATCAGGACTTATTTCTCCTTTTTAAAATATTTGTGCTTGCTAATATAAGTACTACGATTTCTGTCCTTAAATTTTCAGTAGAATCACTTGGTTCTTAAACTTTAGGGAAAGGGCTATCAAGAGCATATGTGCTAAAGATGTTCGATTTGTGGAGTTGGCTATGTACAACGCGGTAATGCCTAACCGCATTGCAGATCCTTGTAGATGTTTTGAGTTTTTGACTGTTGCAATCATTTTGTACCTACATAAAACAAGAAAAAGCCACATGGCAAAAATCATAATTTTTTCTAAAGATCTTTTTATAAAATAATGTTCCGTCACTTAATTTTGTAATCCAATAACTTATTTGTTAACGTATATTTATACAGATAGATTGGACAAATTTTTATTTTTAAAAGGAAATCTGTGACAGTGAAGGTGAAGTTCATGAAAATGGTTTCAGGTTTTATTTGAAATGTAACGAAATATAATCAAGCGTGTTTATACTATATTGTTTACAGTAGAAATGCATTTAATTATATTACATTCCTTCGTGGCTTAGAAAAAAGTCTTAATAGTGATAAAGATAAGAGGATAATAGCATTATCAAGTATACATTCTTAAATTTTTCAATGGTATACTGCATTAATTTTTATTTTGAAAATTTTTGAGATTATTAAAAACTGATTCTATGTGAAGATATAAATAATTTTGAATTAAATACAAATGCAGCCACAACAATTGAAATTAATCATTTCCTTGAATGAACAATTGAAATAATCCAACTTTATTGTTGTAGGATAAGACGTGAATGAGCAGCTTGAGGCTTAATGAATTTATTTACCCTAAATTTTGGGGCTTATTGCAATTTCGTTCTAATTTTAATTATTTATTATTTTTCAATAAGATTGTTGTATGTATCTTATGCTTAAAATTGAAAGGAAAATAATTATAATAATATTGTAAAAATTTTATTTTTTAATTTTTTAAAGATTTCTCTTTGCTCTTCTTTATCTTTCTTTGATCCCTCTCTTTCCTTTTCTTTTTCAATCCATACAAAGCTACTCACCAGAAAATCAGAACTGCAACGCATAAAATTTCCTTACTTTATTATTCCTTATATAAAATTGCCATCTCTGTAGATGTAGAGAATCTTGATGGGAGCTTGGCATAGCTTTGTTGTGCAAAAGAAGGATACCTAACAAAACATGAACAGAATGAGAAGGATGATGGAAGCCATGGTGGTTTAGGGATGGTCCTTATCAGCACATCCATTGCAGCTTATGGGTCTTTCACTTTTGGGTGTTATGCACAACTTTATTTGTTGTTTGATTATTTATCAACCCATTAAGTTAGTTTTTTTTTTTTTTTAAATACTTTTTTCTGATTAGTAAAAACTTATTTCCTTTGATTCCAATTCTCTTTGGAGCAAGTAATGATTTTAGTTGTTCTAGGAATACAAGGCTATGAATTTGCAGGTGGGATGCTCTGCACCAACCCAATTAGGCATTACGTTTGCTTGTCCAATTCTAATGATTTTTGGCACTCACATGTATAAATTTGCAAATGCAATTATGGATTTTTTTTATGGGGAGAATATTTTGCCATTGTGCAGTTCTCTATATTAGGTCCATCTTAAATATTGGAACTTTGATTGGAACAATCACAAGTGAAAGAATTGCCGAGTTCATTGGCTGGGCAAATTGCATGTTGAGACCGTATGATCGAGGAACATGGTCAATCAGTTTCATGGTTCTATTCTGTTTCAAGCTCTTAGGATATCTTATATTGTCTGTACATAAGAGTCATAAAAAAAGATGATAAATGCACCACTCTCTAGGACCTTACGAGGCAGAACGAGTAGCCTTTGCTAAAATTCGTAAATCTATTAATATAAATCCATGATAGCTAGCATGAAAAAAGTTAAATCTCAAACTAAGCATGAAAAACTCTTAAAAGGAAATGTCCAGATTTTCATTAGTATTGTAAAATTTTTTAACATCAATCCTCTTCATAACTTTGAAAAATCCGAATGAGAAGTAATTCTAACTGAATGAAATGGACAGATTCAAGAGAATCAACAAATTGGTGTTGGAGGAACTTTGCACAGGGCGCTTGCACGGGTGAGACAAGCGGGTGTGAGGTCCAGATCTGAGCTCCTTGTCCAATCGGCTAAATTTGAATTGGAACAGTCAATATTAGAAACGATGCTTTAAAATTAATAAATTAATTATTATTGAATTGGAACGCTCAATATTACAAACGATGCTTTAAAATTAATAAATTAATTATTATAATAGCTCTAAAATTTAATATGTTAATTGTTATAATAACTATTTATCTACGATATATTATGGGTCTGTTCGGCAAGCTATTCTAGCCGTTGTTAGCTATAGTTGTCCCGTAAGCTATTCTAGCAGCTATTGTCTGTTTTAATATATTTTAATAGTTATTAATTGTTTTAATAGATTGAAATCAGTGAAGGTGTTTGGTAAAAACAATTGTTTGACGTTTGATTGACAATTAAATTTAAATGTTCACTTAGAATTTTCACTTACAGGCGCATAATTCAACTCATTATAAAAAAAATGTCAAACTTTAAGTGAACAAAAATTGAAAAGTTCACTATTTTATAAATAAAATTGAAAATTTTTAATAGTTCTAGGGGATCAATATTTTTAATTTTTATTATTTTCTTGAATTCAAATGCAAATATATAAACAAACATTTCCTTTTTCTTTTATTATCAATTATAAACTAGCCAAGTATAAAAAATAATAAAAAGACCTAATATGATTAAGAAGGATTTTACATTAATAAAGGATAAGGTTGTAAAAAAACTTACATAAAAAGACAACGTTGTAAAAAAAAAACTTACATAAAAAGACAACGCTAAACATTAGCTGTGGAATAAAGTAGACATGGCCACCAGTTCATTTTGAATCGGAATCGAATTGACATCGAATTGTACTGTAGATGAACTGAAACTGGATCGAAACTGTCGGTTAAAAATTTTGAACCGAAACCGGTGGTTCAAGGGCTGGTTAAAGTTCATGTGAATTTTAAATCTGAACTTAACCCGACCCTGAACTGTGATGAACCGGCGATTCTGGTCCAGTTAAAACCGAAATTTTTCTTTTTTTATTTTAAAAATAATATTCACTTAGCCTATTTTATACATCACTAAATATTACTTTACTTAAGTTTTTTTTCAACTTTTTTTCTCTCTTTTAAATTGTTTACTTAAGTTTAATTGTTTACTAAGTTTAAAATTACAATCTTTTGAAGCATTTTTCAAAATTTTCTTATAATTTATTTAATTAATAACATTTAAACAAAAAATGTTTACTTAAGTTAATTGTTTACTAAGTTTTAAAAATTACAATCTTTTGAAGCATTTTCAAAATTTTCTATATAATTTTATTTACATTAATAACATTTAAAACAAAATAAAGGGTTTTGATAACTTATTTGATTATTTGCTAAAATTAATTAATTTTTTATTTTTATGGTATGAACATTCTGAATTTTGTAAAATTAATTAATTTTATTTTTATGAGTATGAACATTCTAAAATTTATTTAAAATAAGATTTATCAATATTTTTAAAACTCATATTAATATTTTCGAAAGAAAAATGTAAAGTTAGAACCGATTTTTAGAAAAAAACACATACATTACAGGAAACCGTGATCAGAACCATACCGAAACCGACTGAAACTGAACCCAGACCGGAACCGATGGTTCAAAAGTCGGTTCAGGTTTAATATTTTAAAAATTTTAAACCGTCGAATCTGTAAACCGGCAGTTCAATGAACCGGCCAGGCCTAGGATAAAGTAGTTGTCTGCTTTCAATTTAAAAAACGCAGCCGTTGACCGTATCTGGCCATTACAATCATCGTAAAAGGCCCAAAGGTTTCTTGCGTTGACTCCAGCGATGCTTAACAATGGGGAAAATGAAAAAAGGAAATCCATTCCTCAGTCAAAGAACATTACAGCAGTGTCAATACATGGAGTTCTTCTAAGAAAAGGGGCGAATATGAAATACTAGGATTTCCTAGTGGTCGAGAAAATCCTAACGACAGCACCCAGAACCCCATAAAAAAGACATATCACGGAGTCTGTTTTCGCATTAACAGCTATTGCTCTCTCTCTCCCTTCTTCCTCTTCCTCCTACGTAGGAAATTAGAAGGAGAGGGCCAAATATGTACAGGCTATGCAGTTACAGATATTATGCTATTTGTGAAACTCCTTTGTGCGATTCCACCAACTTCCATACGTTGAGCATTCCTGTTCTATCACCAGAGAAAAATAGGCCATATGGACCGACATGCAATGTTCCAATTTCTCTTTTTGAGAAAATTCTGCCCCTGTCATTGAATCTAAACAAGAAATAAATCAGTGTTCATAAGACTAAAAGACTGGTAGACACTTGACAGGCAGATAGTTATTGGGTCGTTAAGTGTACTTACGATGGCAGGTCATACAGACGAACCGAATTGTCATTACAAGAGCATAACAAAATTGGTTTGGCTTCTGTATCGTATATCCCACAAAGAGCAATAGCACCCTGTAACAAGGAAGCATTTTGCCATGAAAATTAGTTCATTACTACCACAATGTTCATTAAATAAAATTTATTCACAAAAAAAAAAAAAAAAAGCAGCAGTGGAAGGAATCAAACAATCAACAACAAAGATCCATAAGAAGAAGGATCAATTCACTTTTAACAAATACTTCCTCTTGGGAGTTTTTAAGACAAGACAGTAAAAAGCAACAAAGATTTTATTCCAAAGAAAATTATGAAAGATTTGACTCAAAACATTTAACATTTAAAACTTTGCACATAATTTCTCAGTATAAAAAGGGGTTAGGCACACTTGATCAATCCTACACCAGACACAAAGGAAAAATAATTCTACTTAAAACTACTTAAATAACTTACATGTTCCTCGTTATGTGTATAGATCACTTCTAAGTTGCCCTCTTCAGTAGCAGCCCAGACTTTTATTGTCTGATCCAATGAACAAGATAACAGATACAAAAGATTTTAGGATTATGAAAGATTTGACTCAAACATTTAACATTCTGCACGTATTTTCTCAATATGAAAAAGTGCTAGGCACACTTGGTCAATCCTACACCAGACAGAAAGGAAAAAAAAAATCTACTTAAAACTACTTAAATAACTTACATGTTCCTCGTTATGTGTATAGATCACTTCTAAGTTGCCCTCTTCAGTAGCAGCCCAGACTTTTATTGTCTGATCCAATGAACAAGATAACAGATACTCCTCCCAGCAAATAAGAGACATCACAGCATCAGTATGCCCATTTAGAGTATGAATACACTGTAAAGTACTGAGATCCCACACCTGAGAAGGGGAATAGTATAAATTAATATAACGACAAAAACAATCAACTCCTGAAATTAGAATATCAAAATAGATTTAGCATGAAGAATTAACCCTATATCAAGGGGCAAATTGCTTTCAAACATCACTTGGATGCACTAGTGGTGTCCAAATTTTAACTCAAATTGCAAATTAGTAGGCCAATGACAATGCACTCTATCACATAAGCATCCTATCATGTAGAATTCAGATATGTATTTGAGCTGCAAAAGTTTACTATTGCAGCAATCCAAGTGCTTGGAAGTGTTGCTATCTCAGTGATGTTTTGCAAGAGGTAAGGCCACTGCACTGTGTAGCCAAATCCATGGTTCCCAACACACTGCCAAAATAATTTTTTGAAAAAAAAAATATTGCAAAAAAGAGTTGATACTGGGTGCTTTCAATCACCCGTAATCAAAACTATACAAAGCCACAACAAAAACTCAGAGCATAAAGTAGCAACTAAAAACTCTTATTCGCCTTACTCTTATTGTATTGTCCATGGAACCAGAGTACAGCCTTTTATCTCCAACAGTTACGCATGTCACTGTGCCAGTGTGGCCTTTCAAAGATTTGGCCAGTTGAAATGGAGCCATTGGGTTCTCAGTACTACCCTTCCATGCCAAAATGGAACCATCCTACAAACCCAGAGAAAAAACAAAAATTGAATACTCCATTTGAGATGAAAATAAAGAATATTATATAGAAGAAAACTTCTCCTATATAAAATAACAAATAAACATGCACATCGACACACATAAGAAGGAAACTTCCAAATACCACGCATACAAGCATTCAGTATTAGTAATAACGCTTTAGCAACAACTAAATGCATCAGCTCAAAGTTACCCCAATAACATACAAAAACAAAAATATGAACAGATTATAGAACAATCACTCAGATTACCTGTGCCCCAGCAAAAAGCATATCAACAGCAACATCCATAGCAAAAACTTGCCCAACTGGTTCATCGAGACTAAATTCAGCCCCTGTTTCGAGGTTCCATGCCTGGAATATCACATATAAAACCTCCCTGAGCTCAGAATCACAACTAATCTAGATAGATGAAGCATTCCAAAAAAATTTTAACCAACCTTAACACAATTTGGCAAGCCAACAAATATCCACGGGCCTTCACTAATTAAAGTCCCAATTCTGGCACCAAGATTTATAACCTTTGTAGACTGACCAGTATGGCAATCCCAAACATGTACAGTTCCATCATTGCTACCTGAGTACAGCTTGTCAGATCCTGAAGGAAGTGCAATTCCAGAGACGGCCTGGCAAACAAAATATCATCAATGAAATTCAGCCATATTTCATTCAGCCAATCATAAAAATATGCCATCTGTGTAAGGAGGAAACTTGTGTGCACTGAATTTTCAGCACAAGTTTATTTCCATTTAAATAGAATAGAGTTTACTTTAAGCAGGTTAGATAAAATTACATTTATATGTGATTGGCTGTTCATTAAGACCATTTTTACAGACCAGTGTGAAAAATTAAAAACCACAAACAAATGACTCTGAAGTCAAAGAAACAAGTCGCTCACATATGATTACCTGACTATGCCCCTGGAGCTTTGTCAGCATTGAGAACCAATTTCCATCAGACCATGAATGCAAGAACTGGCACCCATCACCTTCAACACAAGTCCCTGACATCCAGTGCTCGCAAGACTTTTTTGAGCTCTTCTTGATAGTTTTACCTTCAGCAACATCACCTCCAGATTTTGAAGGTGACGGATTCTCAGGGCATTTCCTGCATACTGTTATCGTCTTCATATTCACCTCCTCTGTTCTAGAAGTGGGGCTCTCACGAGAACATCTATATTCAGATCCACCAACTCTAGTGGTTGAACCCAAAGGGTTCTTAGAATTGAAGCGTTTCCTAGGTGGATCCTCAATGACATGGTTGGAGATCTTCTGAGCTCTTTTCTCCTCAGACCCACCACTGAAATCCGCTGAATCATTAAGACTATAGCTGAAGCTCCTCTTTGGTCGTTCCACCAGTGAAACACTTGTTTGCTTAGGAGTTCTATGGTAAACTTTAGGAGGTGGTGATTCTCTGTGCATGAACCGACAAGGATTCCTGTTACACTTTCCCACCTTCCAAAAATGGCAAACAACATTGGTTTGTGCAGGTCCTCCTCCAAGTCTTCCAGGAACGGTCGCGATCTTAGTATCCATACTAGAAAGACAAAACACAATAGCAATGAATAAGTGATAACTCACGGATGCTATTTCAATGAATATCCAGAATTTCTGGCTATTCTGCTTGCGCTGACCCCTTAAACATGATCAGAACGAAAGTCTCTGAACGGTGTCAGAGGAAGCATTATAAAAGATACTAAAACAAATTAGCTGATTTCTGGATTCTTTACAGTTCAAGAAATTGGGTGATTCCCCACATAACGAACCCTAAGAGAAAAGCTAGACAGAGATCAGCCAGATAAAAGCCAGAAACCCATATGATATCCACATGATGAAATGAGATCTTCATTATCTCTTGATTCCACACCATCAAAATCCAAAAATCGCCATTATCAAACCAGAACGAGACAATCGATGCTCTAACCCCCTAATCCGCAACCAGACATAACCCAGAAATTCGATATCCAATCGCCGATCCTACGGCAAAAGCTAATGAAAATAAAAATATATCTGAAAAGGAAATCCTAAAAATCCACCAAGGACAAGCAAATAAGCCAAGTTTGATAATCATCATCACCGTAACCGATTCCTTGACGATCAGAGCTTCTTCGCAATCCATTAATGGTGGATAATGAAAAAGAAACCCGTAAACACAGATTGCAGAGACACGTTCAATTAAGAAGCAAACCTGAGTATATAAAAATCACAGAAGGCAGATCAAGTTCAAGAAATCCTGTGACGATATGATCGATCGACGATCACTGTGACGCAATTGAGAGAAGGCAAGGAGAGGGATGCGTCAGTTTTACGTTTTGAGCAACCAAACATCGTATGCGTAGTAACTATATATAGGCTTCTGTCTGGGCCGGGTTTGAATTTCGAAATTAAAATTTAAAAAAATTTTAATTCCTTTATTTCAATTCAAATAATGCTAATTCATTTTCTTCAACTCAAGTAATGTTAATTATTTGATCTCTTTTTTCCCTTTTTTTACATTTCAGATTTTTTAATTTTTTTGTGCAATTTTTATGGTTTCTCTTTTTTTTCTGTGCATCCTGTGATTTCTCTTCTCTTTATTATGCATGTATGAGAAATATTATGTCGATGAGATGAAGAAAAAGAAAAGATAACTATTATTCCATTTATGTATTTTTTTAATTTATTATATTTTTAGTAGATTGTAGAAAATTGTAAATTTTTTTATTCGTTGCTTTATTTCATATATATGTAAATTTTAATTATTTATAATTTTTTAATTCACGTAATCATATATATATTTTTCTACAATTTATTAAGTCAGCAAATTGCATGATTTGAATATTTAAATTTTGAGAAAGTTTCACTAAAATTGGGTAGAGAAATATAAGTATAATTTATATTTATTTACTTTATTTATTTATTTATTATTTGAAATTTAAAATTTTTGAGAAAAGTTTCACCTAAATTGGGTAGAGAAAATTAAGTAATAATTTTATATTTATTTACTTTTATATTATTTATTTATTGAATCTCTTTATTTTAAAAGTTAATATATATTATAGCAAGTGAACCATTTTACACCTACCTATAGTTAAAATAATATTTATTTATTTAAATTTTCATTATTATTATATCAATAATTATAATTTTAAAAATTAATATTCCATTAACAATAATAATCTATATCTATATTATCAATTTAAATTTTTATTTTTTTATTTGATCATTTTATATATACTTTTTTTATGTTTAAAAAATTATTATTTATTTAAAATAATTAACTATATTTATATTTGAATATTTTTGATCATTTAAAATACTTTTTATGTTTAAAAATTATTATTTATTTAAAATAATTAACTATATTTATATTTGAATATTTATTATTTTTTAGTTTTATATTGAATTGTTTATTTTTTGTGTCCTTTATTTAGAATAATTATCTACTTTTACCCATCTATATATATAGATGGAATTTTATCATATGTCTTTCAAATTTGTAATTATACATATCTATATTTATAAGTAATGCTTATTGTTTAGAGCGTGATATTGTATGTATTTATTTACTATATATATTTGTGTGTATCTTTTATAAGTTTTCTATTTGCTGCTTTTTATTCTTTGAAGTTGTAGGATTTAATTTTATATGTGCAATGAAAAGTAACATCTAATCAATTTAAAATAACAAATTAATAAAATAATCCATGCAATATGCGGGCCTCTCCCTACAATATTTTCTTTTTTTTTTTTAATTCAAATTTTTTATTGCCATGGATATAAAGGAAAAATCTCAAATTAAGTTGCCTATTATTATTTTGATAGTTTCTTGAATTTATTTTGTTTCTATTACAGATTCGAGATTGATATCCAGTTGATGATTGTAAAATTCCCATAATGATAGTGTTACATAAACAGAAGGGGAGGCAGGAGCTTGAGATTTAAGTTTAAGTGTCTTTTTTATTTGGTAGATTTAAATTATTCATTGTCTTTGTAAATGACTATCTTTCTTATGGAATTATTACATGGAGGAAGCTGAGAAGCATGTGAAGCATGCATCTACAGCTAAGAAAAAAAACAAAGCTTTGAAGCCTATTGCACAAATATTGCAACAACGGAAAGTAAAAGACCAAAATGGAGGTCCAATTGGAAAATCTTGTGGGTTATAATATTTGTTTTTATGATAATAATCATCAAAATTATAATATTTATTTTCATAATTGACGTCTATTTCTTTATTTTGAAGTCGAGTAATTCATTTTAAAAACTCTGACCTTTGTGTTTTCTTTCAATTGCATCCCATTTTGACCTTAATCCCTTGGACACCTCAATTTCCAAGGTTTGTATTAATTGAACCCCAATTTGAAACCAGGGTCTAAAAAAATACTAAACAATTTACCTGTGGGACCCAGAGACTGACACAAGGGTTAAACTAACTAAGCTATTAACCCACCCAAAAAACAACGTCGTTTCCACTTAAGAAAAAGAAAACCCTAAAACTAAAAACACCTACGATTGCTTCGCCCTTTACCCAAAATCCTAAGAGAGGAAAACTAGATTTGGGATTAAGTTACCAACTAGAAATCAAATATTTTCATAATCTAAAATGGGTATGTCAAAAAATCCTATTTTGAATAGAAACTTTAGGAGACAAAGCCATAAGGAGTGATTTTGAGCTATTTGCAAGGGTTTCTGCAAACTGCATATCTATCTTTCTTATGGTAAATCAAGAGAGAATTAGGAGCATTGATGGTGTTTTTGCCAATCAATATGAGGCGTGAGAATCTAAGAGAGGAAAGGAGAAGTTGGAGATGATCGAACTTGGTGGAAAAAATCCAATCAGATTCACGACCTTGAGCGACAAAAACAGCAGTGACTCAATTGGTTCGATAGGTGAATTGAGAATGATAATTCGAAGGAGTTGGGTGAGGGATAGTGAAGGAATAACGAGAGGGAAATATTGTTTCGAAGATTGAACTGTCAAGTACCATGGTGCTGGTTTTTTGTTTTCTTCGTGGTGCTTGTTTCCCGTAGTTAGGAGGATGAAGCAATGGTGGGTTATTTTTTTGTTTTAGGGTTTTCTTTTTCTGAAGTGGAAACGACGTCGTTTTTTGGGTGGATTAATGGGTTAGTCAGTTTAACCCTTGTGCCAGTCTCTAGGTCCCATAGGTGAATTGTTTAGTATTTTTTTAGACCCTGATTTCAATTGGAGTTGAATTAATACTGAACTATGAAATTGGGGTGTTAGGGATTAAGGTCAAAACGGGATGCAATTGAAAGAAAACGCAAAGATTAGGATTTTTCAAACGAATTACTCTTTTGAATTCACACATGCCATATGGCAGTTTGATAAAGCAAACCGTGAAAAAATATATCTTATAATAATATAATAAATATAATTTATAAATTTATATATTATAAATACGGATAATTTATAAATTATAAATTACGAGCTATTAAAGCAATTCGTGCAAAGTACGAATCTTTATCTAGTTATAAATAAATGAATGCAAAAATAAAATTAAACTGTCAAATCTAAAACTAATATAAAAAAAAAATATTCCTCTGCAGGATGGTCCGTTCCAATTCACTAGCGGGAGCTCCACTATTTCTGCTTCTAATATTCCAGGTTTTTCTCGTACCTCTAAATTTTTGAATAAAAAAGTTACCTCCACTAAGTCCGTTATATCCAGTTCTCCATCTACCTAGAAGGACTAGTCTTCTAATCCTAAACTCCCCCTTGTGCTAACGCCCCTCACCCATCATCCCTTGATTCTTGATTTTGATTATGTCTCTACCCATCAGCTCCCTGTTATTGACCCCGTTACTACAGTACCCAGCTCTAAACTATCCTGAACAACTCCCAATTCCTGACCAGCATCCCCCTTTGAATACCCCTTCTACTCCTAATATTCTGTCCACCTGGAAACACCCAGTTAGAAATTCATCCAATATTTATATGACAGAGGTAGAAATGGTTTCAAGAAAAAGGAAGGATAATGACTTGGATTTGATGGTTCTTGGATCCCCTAAGAAAAGGAAGGTTCTGCTTTTAAAACAATTTGACCAGAACTTTGAGATATCGGCAGTGGCTGCTAGGCAATACTGTCGGAAGCCATGAGTTATTTAGTATGGAACTGCAGAGGGCTTGGGAACCCTCATGCAGTTCGGTCAGTCAAGCAACTTTTTAAGCTGGAAGATCCCACTTTTGTCTTTTTGATGGAGACAAAGTTGTTTGGTCATGAGATGCAGGCTGTTCGTAATAAATGTGGTTTCTTTAATGGGGTTGATGTGGACTGTGCAGTAGTGAATGGTAGAAGAGGTGGCTTAAGTCTGATGTGGAAGAGTTCTGTGGCAATTTCTTTACTTTCCTTTTCTTTGCACCACATTGATGTTGAAATTGAAAATAAACGGCGTTTTACTTGTTTTTATGGTGGACCTAAAGATCATTTGTGACATCATTCTTGGAGTTTGTTGGATCTTCTTTAAAATAATTCCTCTCTACCATGGGTGGTGGGTGGGGATTTTAATCAAGTTATGTTTCAATTTGAGAAATTGGGTGGTCGGGATAAGGATCCTAGGAAATTGGTGGGTTTCTGTAATTGTATTGATTATGTAATCTCACTGATCTTGGCCTTACTAATTTCAGGTTTACTTGGAGCAATGGGCAAGGGGGGAGAATATTATACAAAGGCTTGATAGATTTGTTCGGATGGTGGACTGGTTTCTTCTATTTCCATCTTACAAAATTGCAAACCTTACCCGTTCTGGTTCTGATCATTATCCGATTAAGTCGACATGGATGTGTAAGATTTCGAGAACTAGGAAGAAATGGCCATTTCGGTTTGAACAAATGCGGTTATGTGATCAATCTGTGCATGATGCGGTGAGAGAGGCATGGCAGTCTGTAGATTCAATTCCTAGTCCGAGTTTACTCGAGAATAAAATCACTGCTTTTGGTAAGCATTTGAAATGATGGGAGTTAAGCAGGTTTGGATGTGTCGAAATCCCTTCATATATTGCTGGAAGAGTTGGCGATTTTACAAAGTAGGCACCACTCAGTTGAAAATGTGAATTGTCAAAAATGTATTGATTCTCAAATAAAGGAATTACTTGCTAGAGAGGAACTTATGTGGGCTCAAAGGTCTAGACTTCAATGGCTTAAGGAAGGGATAAAAATACTACTTTTTTCCATTATAAAGCTAATTTTAGACAGAAGAAGAACTCTATTGATTCCATTAGGGATAAGGGTGAGATATTATATACTAATGAAAAGGATATTGATTCAATCATGACTATATACTTTACAGGTCTCTTTTCTTCTGTGGATCCACCTGATTATACTGATGTCCTAGACTCTATAGATAAATCAATCTTGGATTAGATGAATGGAATTTTGCTTCGTCCTTTCTCCAGAGAAGAGATTTGTCTTGCTCTCAAACAAATGCGTCTTACTTCTGCTCAGGATCATGACGATATGTCTCCTATTTTTTTCCAAACCTTTTGGCATATTGTTGGTAGGGATGTTAAAGATAAAGTTTTGTCTCTTCTTAATGCCAATGAGTCTCCAGCATCTATTAATCATACTTTCATCTCTTTGATTCCTAAAATTAAAAATCCAGAATTTACCTAGAATTTTAGACCTATTAGCCTTTGTAACTATAGGAAATCCCGCTCCGTGTATTCCTTTAGAATAAGCTTATATACATGTGTAGTATTATGTAATTACAAATATACCACTAACTCAATTTACATAGCCAAAATATACATCAGTACATAGTCTAACAATAAGCTTATATACATGTGTAGTATTATGTAATTACAAATATACCACTAACTCAATTTACATAGCCAAAATATACATCAGTACATAGTCTAACACTCCCCCGCAGTCAGAGCGGGAGTTTCACGAACGCAGAGACTGGATCTGAAATCATCAAACAGGATTCGTGGTAAGCCTTTTGTGAAAATATCGGCCACCTGAAATCGGTATGGAGTATGTTGAACTCTGACTTGCCCACGAGCAACCTTTTCACGCACAAAATGAATATCCATCTCTATATGCTTTGTTCGCTGATGCTGTACCGGATTACTAGACAAATAAACTGCACTAACATTATCACAGTAGACCAATGTGGCTAAGCTAATCGGCACCTTTAACTCCAATAGTAATTACTCCAATAGTAAAATTTGCGAACCAACACAGATTCTGCAACACCAGTAGCGACTCCACGATATTCAGCTCAGCGCTGGAGCGTTTGATAATGTCGCGTTGTCTTTTAAAAGACCAAGATATCATATTATCACCAAGAAAAAACACAATTATCACCAAGAAAAACACAATAGCCAGAAGTGGAGCGTCTAGTATCAGGACAACCACCCCAATCAGCATCGGAGTAAGCTGTAAGACATGAAAAAGGGGAGTTCGAAAGGTGCAAACCATAAGAAAGAGTGCCTTTGAGATACCTCAAAATTCGCTTCAAAGCACTCATATGAGCCGTTGTTGGATTGTGCATATGTAAGCAAATTTGTTGAACAGCATAAGACAAATCCGGTCTAGTGAATGTGAGATATTGAAGAGCACCAGCTAGACGACGATATAAGAGAGGATCATCATATGAAGAACCAGAATCAGTACTGAGTTTCAGCTTGGTGTCAACAGGCGTCGAGACAGATTTGCAACTAGACATGCCTGCTCTGTCAAGAATTTCTGCAGCATACTTACGCTGAGAAAGGAATAAACCGGAGGAGTTTCGGTGAACAGAGATGCCCAAAAAGTAATTCAAAGGACCCAAGTCTTTCATGGCAAACTCTGAAGACATCAAAGACATAATAGATAGCCGAAGCTTTTCGGAAGAAGTGGTGAGAATAATGTCATCAACATGGTCATCAAAACATAGAGCAAGAAGATACGCCAAATGCATCCCCTTTGCTATAAAATGAAGTGGAATGATCAGATTTGCTGTGAATACCAATAAGTAAGAGCATAATCAGCAAACCTTTGGTACCAAAGCTCGTGGAAGTTGTTTAAAAACCGTATAAAGATTTGCGAAGGAAGGCAAACATAATCTGGATGTGTCCGAATCCTTAAATCCCAAAGGTTGATACATGTAGACTGTTTCACTTAAATTCCAATGCAGAAATGCATTTTTGACATCCAGTTTGAAATTTTAATACACCACCCGTTTTGAACAGGAGACTGAGTGACAGTGCGAATGGTAGCCGGTTTACAACTGGCTGAAAGTTCTCATCACAATCCACACCAACCTGTTTGGATCTGCCATCGACACAAGACGAGCTTTGTATCGCTCAAAAAGAACCATCAGACTTAGTTTTGAATGCGAAAAACCCCCACATAGACCGAAACCCACCATTAGCATTGGTAGGACGGGGTACCAACTCCCCACGTCTTATTTTAATTAAAGCAGCATATTCATCAATCATTGCAGCCTTCCAATTTGGATCGTTTAGGGGCAGCAAGTTGGGCTATTAGGTAGGGTGAAGAAAGACGAAGAGCAACAAATTAAAATGCTTCTTTAGGACGGGTGATGCATGGCATACTGCTGCGGGTGGTCATGGTTCGGACTGGAGGCAGGATGGAGGTTGGTGTAACAGGTTGTGGTGGCTGTGGAGAAACATTTTCAGATGGGACGGGTTGCGTGACCATAGGTGAAGGAGAAGATGACAATGGAGGTGGAGAAGATGTGGAGTTTTGTAAATGAAATTGTAATAAGGGATGAACACTGTCATCCAAAAAGTGATAGGTAGATGGAAACTGAGGTTTGACGGAAGCGAAGGGAAAAATTGACTCATCAAAAGAAACATGCCTAGAAAGAATGATTTTGTTTGTGGACAAATCATAACACTTGTAACCCCTATGATTAGTCGGATAACCAAGAAAAACACAAGATGTAGAACGAGGTTGGAGTTTATGAATAGTAGGAGAGGGATATGATAGTAGGAAGAGGGAAACAAAGGAAAAACACAAACACCCCAAAAACTTCGTTAATGACTGTAAGATGGAACCCGGCCATAGGAGAGATTGTAGGGATGAAAAAATTAAAAATTTTTTGTGAAGGAACATATTGTCAATAGTAGGCCATTTGCAAAGCCAATGAGCCAAAAAAGAAAGGAGCCCATGGAAGATTGAGAGATAAGTAATGGTTCTAAACCATGTTATTTATGGTGCGGATTTTTCCGTTCGGCTTTTCCCCATTTTTGGAGAGGATGTAAAGGACATGAAAATCGAAAACTCATACGCATTTCACATGACAAAATTGTTTGAAATTGACTTATTTCAATATTCATATTGGCAATTGTCACACTGTAACACATTATTTTACTACCAAATTGGGTCTCGATGAACACAGAAAATGATTGAAAAATTTGGAAGACTTGTGATTTTCGGCTTAATTGGGAAAGTCCACAAAAATCCGGTATAATCATCAAGAAACAAAACATATACCTTATGACCAGCAGAACTCAATATAGGGGAGTCCACACATCACTATGAATAATAATCAAAAGGCATAAGAGTATTAGAATTGGAATCTGAAAAAAGGTAAATCGAGCTTGTTTTCCCAAAAACACAAGAATGAACACTATTAGAAAAAGAAAAATTACAATCAATTAATTTATTTCTATAAAGATATTGTAAAAGAGGAGGTCCCGGGTGCCCCAATCTACGATGCCATAAATCAGCGGACAAGGTAACAAAAGCCAATGGTGAAGACTTTGAGAGACTTGAAGGAAAACTGCTAGTTATTGGATATAAATCCCCAACGCTATTACATCTCATGAGAAGACTCCCCATCCATAAATCCTTCACAGAAAACCCAAAAGGATCAAACTCAACAGTGACATGATTATCAATAGTAAAACGACGGACAGAGACTAGATTTTTAATTATTTTTGGTGCATGGAGAACATTAGATAAACATAAAGGAGGGTGGGGTGGTTTAAGGTAAGCATGCCCATGCAATGCCCATATCCTGCAATTGGTATTTTCCTGTCCACTAACCAACAATAACATCATTCATTTTTAACTGCTTCAAATTAAAATAAGACGAGAGAGTACCCGAAGAAGATGTCATAGCGAGGTAGCTCCTGTGTCCATTGAGCCAAGGTTCTTCAGGTGGATTGAAGACATACTTTGCATAGCAGCATCATGTCCGTAGGTTGCAATAGGCCAGAAAGAAGATGCCAGTATAGGCCTGCGGTGGACGAGAACCAAGTATGCCAGGTTGACGAGCAGATGGGCGTGCCCAAGCAGTGGTTGGATAAGGACATGGTGGAGGAACAGCCCAAGCTTGCTGCCCCCATGCAGGCCAAGGAGGATAAGCCGACCAAGGATAATAAGGTGGTTGTTGCTGATGAGAAAAATTATTGTTAAATTGCTGCCCACCTGATTGATTATTTCCTTGGCGATTACAGCCAGAATTCTGATTGCTATTATTATTTCGTCCTCTGCCGCGTCCATTATTGCCTCTCCTGCGATAATTATTAGGGTTGCGAGACTGTCCTCTACGTTGCCCAGTATAATTACGAGGAGCAGTATTGGTGTTGTCTGAAATAGCAACACGAGAAGAAGAAGAATTTTCCTCTCTGAAATAGCAACACGAGAAGAAGAAGAATTTTCCTCAGTAACACCTGTAGTAAAAAGTGCAGTGCCAGTGGCAGCAGAAGCAGTGGCAGCCTGCTTAGCCTCCCTTAAGCCTTGCGTGGTTTCTTCAAGAATCAATTTTTGATCGTGCTTCATAAAAGAGAGGCAACGGGTCACTTTGCTGAAATTAATGGTTGCTACATCCATCAATATGCTACACCATCATAAGCCTCATTTAATCCAGCAATCAATTGAAGAACAAGGCGTTGGTTTGAAACAGGGGCACCAACATTTGAAAGCTGATCGGAGAGCATTTTGAGCTCTTGACAATAAGCAGAAATATTTGGAAAATCGTCCAACAGAACATGAGAAAATTGGTTTTCCAAATATAACGCACGAGAATTCTTATTGTCTTGGAAAATACCTTTCAGACGATCCCAAGCATTTTGAGCAGTGGAATCCGTTTCCAAAATAGTATTGAGAAGATCAACAGAAATTGTCCCATAAATCCATTGAAGAACTGTAGCATCCAATTGAGACCGCAGTCTTGGATCGACTTCAGTAGCAAGTAGCCGTAGAAAGATTCCTTGTACCTTTATCAGATGACAGGGTGGAAATAATGAAATCGAGAAACTTTATAGGCAACGAACAATTGAATTTGAAGGAACAATTACCCGCCCAGAGGATATTGCCCCCCTTTTCAGTCCTCAAGAAGATTTTGGAATAAAATTTCCGGATATTGTTAACAGCAAGGGCTTGGAATGGAGAAATCATGCTTGCCTGCCATGGGTTAGAAAAAGAGAAAGAAAAGGAGATAGAAAGATGGAAGAAAAAGAACTAGGGTTTAGAGAGAGAGCGGCTTGAAATTGCCGGTGCTTCTGATACCATATAGGAAATTCCCACTCCATGTATTCCCTTTAGAATAAGCCTTATATAACATGTGTAGGTATGTTATGTAATTACAAATATTAACCATAACTCAATTTATCATAGCCAAAATATACATCACGTACATTTAGAATAAGCTTATATACATGTGTAGTATTATGTAATTACAAATATACCACTAACTCAATTTACATAGCCAAAATATACATCAGTACATAGTCTAACAGTAACATCATCTTTAAATTAGTCACTAAATCAATGGCTAATAGGTTTAAATGTATTCTTCCCTCTATTATTAATGACACTCAGTTTCCTTTCGTTACGTGTAGACATATCACTGATAATGCACTTGTTAATCTTAAAACTTTCCATTTCCTAAAAAATAAGCATTCAGGTAGGTGTATGTTTGCTTTTAAGTTGGATATGAGTAAAGTCTATGATAGAGTGAAATGGCATTTTCCGCATAATATTTTACTTAAGATGCGTCTTAATTTGAGATGGGTGGATTTGATCATGAAGTGTGTGTCTTCTGTTTCCTACTCTCTGATTATTAATGGCGAACCTAAAGACACTTTTTTTCCCTCACAAGGTTCTCCGTCAAGGGAATCCTATATCGCCCTACCTTTTTGTTGTTATGTGTTGACGTGTTTTCAGGTCTCATTCGTAAGGCAGAACATGCTTGATTGCTTCATGGTGCTAGAGTTTATCGTCGCTCCGGCTGTTTCACACCTTTTCTTTGCAGACAACAGCTTAATTTTTGGTCAAGCGACTATTCTAGAAGTAGAAGCTGTGGCCAAAATCATCTTGGACTATGAACGGCCATCATGACAAAAGATTAATTTTGAGAAATCGGAGATTTCTTTTAGTCCTAGTGCTTCGGTCTATATTCAGGAATTTTGTAAAGTTCTGACTGCGGGTTAAGGAAATTGATCGTCATTCGAAATATTTGGGTTTGCCAGCAGTTATTGGAAGGAGATAAGAAAGTGGTTTTTCAGTCGATTTCTGATAGGGTTGGTCACAAATTAGAGGGTTGGAAAGAAAAGACGTTGTCTCGAGCAAGTAAGGAAATCCTTTTGAAGGCGGTTGCCAAAGCTATTCCTAGCTACTCGATAAGCTGCTTCCTCTTCTCCCTTGAAACCTGTAAGCAAATCGAGTCCTCCATGGCCTCGTTTTGGTGGGGGCAACAAAAAGAAGAGAGACGTATCCGCTGGTCTTCTTGGGACAAGCTGTGTTTTGCTAAAAATAAGGGTGGTATTGGTTTTCATGATCTCCATGCTTTTAATATTACTCTTTTGGCAAAGCAAGGATGGCGACTAATTAAGTTTTCGAATTCTCTAGTAGCTCGGGTTCTCAAAGCCAAGTACTTTCCGACTCCTTGTTTTCTTGATTCTTATTGGGGTTTTCACCCTAGTTATGTCTGCAAAAGCATTTTTGAAGCTAAATGGATTATTGAAAGAGGTAGTAGATGGCGTGTTGGTAATGGTGCTGATATTGGTATTTGAAGGGATAAGTGGCTGCCTAGTGGCTTGAATCATCAAGTGTCGTCTCCGGTTTATCTCCTACATGAGAATGCTACTGTTAAAAGAATCATTAATTTTGATTCATTGTCCTAGAATTCTAATCTTGTTAATGCTATTTTTTCACCACAGGATGCTATGCAGATTTTCTCTATTCCCCTTTATATTCATAGGCGTCGAGACTCTTTAATTTGGTCCCTCTCTAAGGATGGCCAATATTCAGTTAAATCTGGCTACCATCTTTATTTTCTGGAGTTCCAGGCTCATATGCAAGGCTTTTCTTCTTAAGGCAGATCTGATGGTGTATGGAGTGAGCTATGGAAGCAACGTGTTCCTGCAAAAGTGAAGCATCTGGTCTTTCGAGCTTGCAAACATCAGCTTTCGGTTCGAGAAATGGATATTGACCCAGCCTATCCTATTTGTGGTAACAGTTCTGAGTCTGTGGTTCACATTCTGAGGGATTGTGTTGTTGCTAGTCTCATTTGGCGGTCGTGCCCACTGCGTCTTGATATCTCTTTGTCGCCTGATTTGTCTTTTATGGAATGGTTCTTCAATTTGCTCAAGTCCTTTGCGAATGAACGAGTGGAAGTTCTATGGTCAATTTGGAAAGCTCGTAATGCAAAATTATTTCAGAGCAAGCAACTCTCTGAGTCGCAAAATGTTTCTATGGGACTGGGGTGCCTCCATGACTTTCTTGCTGCAAATGATTCCTCGATCCCACAGGTTTCAGTGTCTTAGATTATTAATAAGTGGGCCCCTCCTCATCCTCACTTGGTGAAGGTAAACACTGATGCTTCTGTCTTTAATGGGCAAGGTTGTGGTCTCGGTTTCGTGGCTAAAAACCACAGGGGGGAAGTGTAGCTACTGGTAGTTGTAGGTTACCGCTGAACTTATTCGCTGATCATGCAGAGGTTGAAGTTGCTGTATTCGGTCTACGATCTATGTTAGAGCAGGGTTCTATTCTATCATCCTTGATTCTGATGCACTGGCTATTGTACACCTTGTTTGCTCTCTATATGTCCCTGGTACATATTATGGGACTATGTTTTTATCTTTGTTTAGTTTGATTTCTAGTTTTACTCATTTTAGTTTTGTCCGTGTGCGTAGAGGTGGCAACCAGGTGGCACACGAGTTGTCTAAACATGCACCATTTTCTTTTGACTCCTCTGTGTGGATAAAAGAAGTCCCTTCTTCTATTGTTCCTCTTGTTCTGTTTGAATCTTATTAATTCAAGGCAATTTTTCATTCTAAAAAAAACAAAAAAAAAATCAATATAAATATAGATAATTATTTTAAATAAGTAATAATTTTTAACTTTTTTGTGAGAAAGTAATAATTTTTAACCTATCTTAAGTGATCCAATAAAAAAAATTTAAAATTCAAATTAAAATATAGATGTAGATATTACTATAAATGGATATTAATTTTAAAATATAATTATTAGATATAATTTTTTAATATTTAGAGAATAAAATTAGAATTTAAAGAAGAATATCATGTTAAATATAATTGATAAGATATCTAAATTTCTTTTAATTTATTAAATGTATTTTTTTTTAACTTATTAGATTTTTTGAATAGTTGGATTCTCTGAATGAACCAAATTTAATTTAGTTTATTAGATGTTATCTTATTAACTTCATTTGTTATTTTAAATATATTTATTGAATTTAATGTTTATTTTCTTTTCCTTGTAAATCAATTATGTAAATGTTTACTTTCTTATATAACTTCAATAGTTAAGTGATTTCTTTTTAATCTTCTATCCTAACAAGTGATTTCTTTTTAATCTTCTATCCTAACAAGCAAAACAGATAAAAAAAAAGGCAAAATAATAATAATAACAATAATAATAATAATAAATATTGATCTTTCATTCTTAAGCATAAAAGTTATAGAGACAAGTTGAAGAAATTATTATTAAACATACTCGAAATCATACAACTAATTAAGATAAAAAATAAAAAGTATTTTCCTAAAAAAAATTTTGTAACACTCACTGCCTGGTCCTGAAGAATTAGACGGTGGATGCCACATTCGGTGCAAGAGGCACCGTTCTAGCTAACCGATTATACCTAAAACTAATATATGAATTAAGAGTGATTAAGCATTCACTAGTCCAGTAAGTCTTAAATTTTAACTTAGAAAATATTTTGGAAAATCTTACAGAAAAATTGTAAGAGTCTCCCCTAAAAACTGGACTTATTAAAAACCTGGAATTCAAAATACTCATAATTCAAAATCCTCAACCAACAACTCCAATATAATCAGATTCAATTCAATCTCAATTATTATACATGCATATGCCCTTTTATTCATTAACAACCGTATCATTCTCATAAGACACTCATAGTCATAAATATTCTTCAAAGCAATTTCCATAACCATTTATACATAAGTAACTTGAATTTCATTTTCACAACTTAATATTTCACAACCCATAATTAATAAACTTATACAAGCTTCTAATACAAATTCCACACGTAGATCTCATAATAAGTACATTCTCCAATAGTCTTAAATTATACATGCCAATTTTTTTTTTTTTTTTTTTTTTTTAACAAGCTTCCTAATACAAATTCCAACAACGTAAGATCTCATATAAGTACATTCTTCGCAATAGTCTTAATTATACATGCCAATTTTTTTTTTTTTTTTTTTTTTTTTGGATAAGCGAGGATCAATATTATTAAAAGGTAGAGAAAAGTATTTACACACATGAGCGTCTTGGGCAACAAAAACAATCTCATTGTGACTAGGAAAAACAGGATAGCTGAAAAACTATAATCAAAAGCAATCTCAGCACCTCAGAGTATGCCCAAACAAGCAAAACATAAACAAACGAAACAAGCAAGCTTAGCAGTGAACCAATAACAGATCCCAGCAACGCCAAAACTGAAGCAGAGGCAACTATTCACATCGAAGGTTGCACAGAAGGAGAAAGGTTTGCGAAAAAGTCAATTGCATGGGAGATAACCTATTTTGCTAGACAGTCAGCAAACGCATTTGCAGATCAGGGAATATGTAGAAAATCCACTTTAACAAACTTGGAAGATAGAGCCCAGATGTCGTGAATCTCGTCCTAAAGAGTCCAAGGAGTGGCAGAAGCACAAGTGACCCAAGAAATAGCATTGGAGGAGTCCGACTCGATGATTAGATTAGAATTACACAAACCTTCCATATAAGAGAAATTGAGGGCTCTCAAAATTGTTAAAACCTTTGCAGCATTGGTATTGATATTAGTAATGCCAATTCCCGATAACGGCGCCAAAAACTTGACAGGCTTCTTTTTTGTAAGTGTACGAAATCGCAAACAAGTAATAAAGAGTGAGTAGAATATCGTTTCCACGAGGATTGCTAAGTACCAAAATGGTGTTAACCTAATATTAAGAAATTAAATTGAAAGAATAAAACAAAGTGATTAAAAAGAACTCAAACAAGTAATTGTTGAAAAGAAATCAAGGGTTAAAAGCTATTAGGGATTTTGACTTAACAATTCTATCCGATTTATTCTATTAATTTGATAATCAATTTTAATTATTCAAGTAGGGGAAACAACCCTAAAATCACTAACAAGCTCTTCCGATGTATTGTTAGCTATTTTTCCACTAACTACGTCTTATCCGATTGTTAGCTATTTTAACCCGGTCTAATTACTGTAGAAATTAAAGGAAAGAATGTGTTCTATTTCTTTCAATTGTGTTATATTTTTCAACCTCTACTCCGCTATATATATACAAAAAATTATTCCAATATAAGAAGTAATCTAAATAGAAATAAACCTAAACTAGGAAACACAATTTTTACACTAATTAGGAATAAACCTAAACTAGGAAACACAATAGTTACTTTAATCACAAAGATTTTAACAATTACTTATCTTCCAATAGCGCAATCAAACATGAATTGAATCACCAAGTTTAATGGTTTGTTTGTGAATTCATAACCTAAGGTCGTTAAATGAAAACCCCCATGAGTCAAATCATATAGCTTCTGCATCAAGTTATTAGTCTCATATAATTTATTACGTTTTTTCATATCAAAAACCCTTCTCTCGATAGTGATTAATGAAATAAATCAATCCAAGAGAGAAACTCTGCCTGGACGCATTAAGTTCAATAATAAATTATATCATGAACAAGGAAAAACAAATCTAATATTATAAATTAGAATCGAAAGCTACATCATATCCCTAGTATATGAATTTAGTTCGACATAGTAATTAAATCAAAAACTCATTAAAATTAAAAAATAATCTCATAATCAACCCAGAATATTGAAAATAAAACAACGAAAGAAGAGTTTAGAAATAAAAACTAGTGCGAACTAGTCAACGATTGGCTTGAGCGGCTTTCTTGAATCTTGACACCAACTTGAATACTTGAAGTCTTAAAGAGAGAGAAAATTATGTAGAAAACAATAAAACAAGAGATGGAATATAGAATGAATAGATTCGCCCCCAATCATGGCTAGTCTCTCTCTTTATATAGATTTTCTGGAATATCTTCGTGTTCGTTTAGGAAAGTGAATCTTTATTAAGTAAAAAAATCTTTTGGAAATAGGAAAATATTTAGACTTTGTATTTCTTCTCAATTAAGACTCTCCCAGCGTCTAAATAGGACTTCAGCTTTAATAAGGTACATCCCACAATATCTTCATATGGGTAGCACGAGCTTAATATGAAATTCCGGCTCAAGTTGAACTCTTGCAGAGTAGTATGGGGGTGCTAGGTAGCACACCCTGGGGGTGCTAGTTACTGGAAGTCTTTGACAATTGATCTTCTGTAACGCCCTATTTTTCCTGTGTTGCAATAGTACAGCTTTTCATCCTCAGACAGATGGTCAGTCAGAGCGGGTTATTCAGATTTTGGAGGATATGTTACGAGCTTGTGTTATTGAGTTTGAGGGTAGTTGGGTAAGCTTAGTCCTAGGTTCATTGGTCCCTATGAGATCATTGAACGTGTGGGTCCATTGGCCTATAGACTAGCTTTACCACCAGACCTGGATAGGATACATAATGTTTTCCACGTATCTATGTTGAGGCGGTATCGGTCCGACCCATCACATGTGATAGCAGTGGAATCTATAACTATTGATCCAGATTTAACTTATGAGGAAGAACCAGTGAGAATACTTGCTAGTGAAGTCAAGGAACTAAGGAATAAGAGAATTCCTTTGGTAAAGGTTCTTTGGAGAAACCATAAGACCGAAGAAGCTACATGGGAAAGTGAAGACATTACGAGACAACAACATCCTCAGTTGTTTAATTCAGGTGAATTTCGAGGATGAAATTCTTTAAGGGGGGAAGAACTGTAACGCCCCATTTTTCTGTGTCTAAAATAGTAAGTTACCGGTCTGTGAATAGTAGAATAGTACCACCTGTCTGTGAATAGTACTACCGGGCCGGAAATCGGTATTATTTTGGTCCGAAAAAATTACTATTATAGGTTTCTATATACTTATTTGGGCATCAATGCATGGGTTGTAATGGGTAGCAAGTAGTAATTGAATATTTTTGGAGAATTTTAGAGAATTAGTGCGTAGTTGACTTAAGGTGTGACTATTAATTGAAGGGAAATTCCGCAGGCAATATGTTGTGTGGATGAAATTTGAAATTGGTGTCTAGATTAAATTAAGGAACTTCGAAGAATTATTTTTTTATGGAGTAATTTGAGAATTTTGTTGTGTTCATAATATTTTTGACGGAATTTCATTTGGAGAATATTTCGTAGCCATTAGATTAGATTTACATTTCAATCCTAGCCATCAATTTTTTTTATGGAGTTAATCATTATCACCTCCAATTATTTGGGCAAACACTTATCCTTTTTTTCTTCCTTTTTCCTAACGTCTTCTTCTTCTTACTTCTTCTTCTTTCTTCCTTCTTTTTCTTCTTCCCTTCCATTTTTCCTTTTTTAGTTTAACAAATCAAAATCACCCATACACTTGAAGTTAATTAAGACATATTAGAGTATTGAAGCTAGAGAAGTTATTTGGTGACTATCTTCAAGGAATTTTGGTGATTTTCCCTACTGTGGTAAGTGATTTTGGGATAAGGTATTTTGTTGGGGTTTAAGAGTTTTCTTTAGCATATTGAATGGCTAATCTGCTCCACTTCTTTCTTTTGTTTGTGTTTTCTTTGTTTGATTTTGATGTCTTACATGTAGAGGGTGAGAGCCTTCCCACCAAGGATAGGGCAAGACCAAAGCTTGAGCTTGTTAAAGCTTTGGTTTTGAAGGTTAGTGCAATTTATACTTTCAACTTGTTTAAGTTTGTTTTACATGGTTAGGCTTTTTTGAATGAATTTGGGGGAATTTTGTATGTATTGGTTAACTTGCTGATATGTTCTGCCGTGAGATTAGAACGACCCCTTTATACTCCCCATCTGTTTCTGACTTCTTCATGAAAGTTTCAGCTCTATTTCTTAGCTTTCCAAAACATATTTTTATGTCTAATTCCAGTACTTATAGCTCAACTTATGATTTAAATACCAAAACTGGTTCTGTTATGGTGTCTTACCAGTATATCCGAAATCATTGCCCATTTTGACCACTATAATGACATGATTAGGTTCTTTGTTATTCATAAAAGTTGTTGTCCTGTGTCTTGAGAATTCTCTCGTTCTGGATTGGTTTCATTTGAGTGTTTGGTGAAGTAGGAATTCAAGAAACATTGGACTTGGTTCTGCTGATTGGGACTTGGTTCTTGCTGAATCGGTTCTGATCTGTTGGGTCTGGGTGTTTCTGAGCTTTTTGTTTGCTATCTTCTCTTTGATCTGGGCTGTGGTCCCCTTCTGCAACATTCTGTAAGCATTTTGTCTTAAGATTTCTATGAATCTAATTTTATTCAATTTTTGGAGACCCATAACTAAAATTATGTGTTAAAAACCCAGCAAAGGTCAAGTTTATAAAACAATGCTGAAAAGTTCTTGATTTTATGTGTTTTTGATATTATATTAAGTATGATATATCATTTCTAGTGTTTGATAAAATTATTTGAACGACTGAGTTATAAAATTGAAGAGGTTTTTGATAAGAATATTGCTTTTGTGAAAGAATGCCTTTTTGCTTTTAGGCTCTACTAATGCAATGATTGTAGACGTAGTTGATGAGATGGATTTTTCTTATTGTTGAATGCTTGATCCATGATGCTAGGGTTATCGAAGCCCTTTATAAATAGGCGGACGCGCTTATTTGGTGTGGATGGTGGTGCCTTTCATAGGCCACGATTGTGTGATGGGGGTGGTTGCTTTAATAGGCCATGGTGGTGCTTTCATAGGCCACGATTGTGATGGGGGTGCGCCTAACCATTAGGCCACGATCAATCTGCTTATGTTCATTCTGTTGAGTACGGAGCCTTAATGAAAAAGTGAAATTTTATTGTTGCTATAAATAAAAGAATGAAGACATATTTGTATTTATAATCTTCTCATTGCTTTCACCCGTAATTTGAGATTAAATGAATGGCGATTTCGGTACTTTATATTAGTTGAATAATTTAAGTTTGCCTTGGCTATTGTTTTAATTTAAATTGTTTGGTTTTTTAGCACTACTGAGTCTTTCTCACTTCAGCGCGTTGATTTTTATTACGCGCAAGGTTAGGAGGCGGACGGGTGTTTCTTTTCAAGACAAAGGACCGATGCATCAGATAGATATCACATCTTGGGTAGGATTATTTTGGTAATGGGTGATTTTTGGCCATGTATCATAAATTTCGTGTTGTGGAACGTTGGATATAATAAGTTTTGTCATGTATTAAGAGTTATGATTATTTAAAGAAATAACACCTAAATTATATTTTTGGTGTATGATGATTAGAGATTCCCTTGAAAGAATCGTGTTTTCGAATATTACGGTCGTATTGTTTTGATGGATATTTAGAAGTGCT
Organism: Jatropha curcas; assembly: GCF_014843425.1. Next base: position 1,171,842 of record NW_023590593.1, read on the forward strand.
TTGTTAGTATGTGTTGAATTGGAAGGTTTGGGGGTTTAAAAAAAAATGGAAGTGTGTATATTTTCTTTGTGGCAAGTACATTTTTTACGGGGAAACCTCCTTGCGAAAATTTCTTAGGAATTCTTCTTAAACATATTTTTTGTAAATAAAATAAAAATTAATTAAAAAAAAACTGGTAATTTACTTGCTCCTTCTGAAAAATTTAAACGCACTTCTATTTGTGATCTAGCTTTATAGTTGACATAAGATGTGCTCCGGTCACCGATTGTAGCCTCCACCGTCTGGTTTCTGGGCATTGGTCGGTGGGTGTTACAACTTCTTCTCTTGCATTTTTTGGCTAGTTTCGCTATAAAAATCTTGCAAAATTTTTTCAAATTTGTGATCTAGCTTTTATAGTGACATAAGATGGTGCTCCGGCACCGATTGTAGCATCCACCGTCTGGTTCTCTGGGATTGGTCGGTGGGTGTTACATCTTCTCTTGCATTTTTGGCTAGTTTCCTATAAAAATCTTGCAAAATTTTTCAAAATCAAGTGAAATATAATTCAAGAAAGTTTTATTGTAAAACATAAATAAAAACTAATTAGAGTAATTAAAAATGCTAAAAATCCTAATAAAAACTATATTAAAAATACTATAAAAATAACACCTACCAGAATCTTTCACACTAGTTGAGCATAAAAAAAAACCACAGGGACATATTCTAAATGGTTCCTTAAAACTCCACCAACACTTGATGGGCCTAGTTTATCTAAGGAAGACCCATCAACGTTCCATTTAAGAGAGTTGACAGGTGGTGGTGAACAGAAAGAGGGGCTTTTTGTAGGTTTAGAATAGCTCCAGTGTAAGATTGTCAAATTTGAAGAAATTACATGCTCTAAGGCCTAAGGGAATTCAGGCATTGAGGATTTAACCCATACAAAGGCACGATAAATTAATAGAAAAAAATCTTCGTAGGTTGGGATTGAGAAGAACGGAAAATAGAGTTATTCTGCTCAAGCCAAATTGTCCATAAAATAGAAAAAAAATACCGCTTTCAAAAATTTTGACTGAAATCGACCCGAGGCAAGTAAAGGCTATTGGAGGAAAAAATCACTTAAATTCCCAAGCAAGCAAAAATTACAACCTCTCCAAGCTAAGCACTTACACTAAAATTCTCCATGCAAAGGGACAGAAAAGAAAAATGTGGGATGTAGGTTCCATATCAAAGTGACACAAAGAGCACCCAACATTGATTTCTGAAATTTACCTTTGGAAGCAAGAGAAGATTTGGATTTTATAGCATCATGCAGGATAAGCCAAAAAAGAAGTTATACTTTTGGTGGTGCAATTTCCTAACCACAAAAGCTGAATCTGAGGGAGGTTCATTTGGAAGCCAATTACAGGACTTGATTATAAATAGTCCATTAGATGAAGGAAACCAAATGAGTGTATCATCAACCTCCCTGCGCAATTTAGTGCGATAAATGCACTAAAGGAGAGAATTCAATTGCTCTTGATCCCTATCCAGGAGCGGTCTAGCCTAGAAAAAATTCCATGCCTAAGAACCATTTTCCCAAGAACCAAAATCAGTATCAACACCATCCTTGATTGTAGACAAACGGTAAAGCAATGGAAAGCACACTAATAGAGGAGTAAAGCATGCCTAAGTATCCACCCAAAATTTAGTTCTTAGACTGGAACTAACAAAAATTTTAACATTGGATGGTACCTAACTTGTGAACTTCTCATTGTTGAAAATGTTGTGAATTGAATTCCAAACAGAGCTAGAGCTAGAAAAAGGGGTAGAAAATTGATGAGCAAGAGACGAGGTGGGTTGAACATTGTACTTGCTTGAGATGAACCTCTTCCATAATGAGTTGTTATTATCACTAAACCTCTAAATCCACTTAAACAGTAAAGCCAAGTTCTTTTCCAGCAAAGAACCCACTCCTAACCCACCCATCTTTTTGCGTTTTTGAATAATATTCTAAGAAACATTGGCTAAAAATCAATTCTAAAATCACCACACCTAGAAAAATCTTCTCTAAAGCGTTGACCAAGGTGGTAGGATTAGGCAAAGCTTTAGGAGGAGGAGAGGGGTACTATCTTCTACTCTGGATTATGACATTGATTTCCTTTAATATGTCATTTAGGTCAATCACATAACACATGTCACTATAAAGGGGTTGGATAAGGGACACCAAGTCAGAATCTAGCACCTGGTGCATTAGGTGTATGTTTGGTTAGTGGTGTGGCAGATGGTTGGTGTTTATATTCGGTTGGGGTCGAACGAGTAAAATTTGTCCACTTTCTATAAGATCTTTTATCTTGTGCCTTATGGTCTTCCACTTAGTCTTGTGCCCTGCCCCCTGATGAAAGGCACGATGAACATTAAGGTTATAGTTCTTGGGCATTGGTTTTGGAGTTGCTCTTGGCTCAAGAGGTTGAATCAACTTATCTTCCACAAGCTTTTGATAGATGAAGGACAAAGGGACTCCCAAATCAGTGAAAGTATGCATGTCATCTCTGGCAATTGTTCTAGGAGGAGGAGGTGAAACTTGTCGGTGGTTGGTCAGATTAGCCACTTCACCACCTTTTTTATTAGCTAGAGGAACAATACGGTAACTAGGTTGGGGCCTCCTATAGTTGGAGCTGGAAGCCTGACCATCCTTGATTTGGCCTGACTGGATCAACCTCAATCTTGGTAACAGTAGCAATCAAGGCCCAAAAATTTGGTAAATATTGGGTCCTCAATCTTGGTAGCAGTAGCAATCAAGGCCCAAAAATCTAGTAAATATTGGGTCCTCAATAGATTTTGGTAGGAAGGGAGAAGATTATTGACAATGATGTCAATTTGCTTTTACTTTATTAGCTTGTTGAGCATTTGTGAAGCTTTCCCTCCACCTTATAAGGAATAAGGAGAAGGATTCTCTAGCAACCTGCTTAGTGGTCTCAAGGTCTTACCTAATGATGTCCACCTCAATATTATAGTGGTATTGCTAATTAAAGGCATTGCAGATCTCATCCCAGGTCTTCTTCTTATTATTTTCCAAGGTAACAAATTAGAGCAATGAGGTCATTGTTCACTCATAGAGGAGTCAGTGCCCCCACATACATTTTCAGGTGGGTCTTTGGGCAGTTTTGCCATCAAACTTGTCTACGCTAGGTATCTTGAACTTTAAAGGCAGCCTAACATCCGGGAAAAGAGGAAGAGAGTTAACATCAATTAGGTCCTCATACTTGTTAATGTTTTTTAGGAACTTCTCAAAGGTATCAATCTTTTCCATCATTTTTCTGACCTTAGGTGAGGCATGGTCATCTCTGGTCTGATTTAGAGGAACAGTAGCATTAGAGGTAGTAGCTCCCTCAAGGTTTGGCCCATTGGCGGTATGATTGCCAATGGAAGGGATGACATGATGTTGAGAGTTATGTTCATTAGATCCCCTAGCTTGATTAGGAGGTACAGGGCCATTTTGACTGGCATTCATCAGAGTTCTAACCTCCTCTAGTATAGTCTCCCTTTAAGCAGTAACGGTGTTCTAGAGGTGGTTCTACTATTTATTAAGCACAGTCCAGAAATGATTCTCTTGTTCCTGAAGCATCTCATTCATTAGCTCTCTTAAATCAGTAGGTGTAGTAAAAGCCATGCCTGTTCTTTGAAAGAAATAGACAAAAGAAAGGATTAGTGTTTAGCTTTGGTCAGGTTTAAAGCACGCAATATTAGGTTTGATACTTAGGTTAGTGTTTGAGTATGAATTAGGGTGTTGCCTCCAATTTGTGGTACTTAGATCTGATTTAAGGCTTTGGTAGTTGAAGGTGCTCAGTTAAAGCTTTGGGTAGGTAAGAGTGCTCAGCTCGGTGTTTTGAGGCTATGGTGACTAATTAAGGGCGTTGAGTACGCGAGATTTTTCCAAAAAAATAAGGAAAGAATCAAATCGAATAATCTTGGTTGATTTTATTTAATAAATCGATTTTCTTTATATAAACTATTCGTTAATCCTCGGGAAAAGGTTCTCTTACTTTGGTAAGCGTTTTATTTTAGCAGCCACCACCATTATTAAGAAAATTCTCAAATTAGTCGATTCTTTGGAATCAACTAACTTGGTTTTAAACCAGAGATAGGGTCCAAGAGTTGGGTATGATATGGGAAGGTGTTAGGCACCCATATGATTCTTTTGGATCATTAGTCGATTCTTTGGAATCAACTAACTTGGTTTTAAACCAGAGATAGGGTCCAAGAGTTGGGTATGATATGGGAAGGTGTTAGGCACCCATATCACCCAGTTAAACCAGCCTCCTAGTAGTCCATTAGTTCAAAATTACCCAATAATACCATTAACTAAAAAAAGGAGATGTAAATGCTTTTTTTATGCAATTTTGGAAAACATGTCAATCATACAAATTAATGACACATACAACATAAAATCAAACATCCAAAGAAGGTGGCTGAGGAGAAAAGAGTCCAAACCAAACCTAAAATACATTCTATCCATTGCCCTCCAAATTTCCCAAATCCCGTTAGTTAATTACAAACAAGCAATAAATGAGACCTATTAAGGTCTCTTACATTTTGCCATAACATAACATTAAAGCGAAGCAAAATGAAAACATCCATACAATATAAACACAACATAAAGATTAATCACAGAATCAAAATCATACATCTACAAACATTACACATTCATTCATGCACTAAATGATTAACCGATGCATGTTCATAATACAAAATAAATGAATAAATGGTTAGTGCAATAATAATCAAAATACATTAAGTTAAAAAGGCATAAATTTAAAGGACAAAATAATAAAAGTGCTCAAAAGTAAAGAACATAAATTAAAAGACAATAATTTAAAGGTTTTAACAAGGTTAGAATTCATGGCCTTGATGTTCATCATGAATGATGAACAAATACACCGATCACTATTCTCAACCTTATTTATTGATGTTTATTTGATCCATTTGTGGACAAGAACGCATCCACGCATTCCCCAGATCAACTTAAGGTTGGAGCTCTTGATGTTCATCATGAATGATGAACAAATACACCGATCACTATTCTCAACCTTATTTATTGATGTTTATTTGATCCATTTGTGGACAAGAACGCATCCCAGATCACTTAAGGTTGGAGCTTTGCCACTGGATATCCGAATCATGACCATTTTATTGATTATTGATGTTCGGAACCTCTAAATTGAAGGGCCTAGCACCACAGGGGAAGTGGCATGCGTTATACATAGTGGCGTCAGGCCCTTCCTTGATCAGGAAGGTAACAAATCACGAACATAGTCAAACAGAGGCATTCTAAAATGAAGTGGCGTAAGCCACTACCATTGGTCGTGGGCCACAGAGGCACAAAGACCCCCTCTTGGTTGATCCCGGGTTTCCTTCACAACCAGACTCAAAGAAGGTGCTTAAACACTAAAAAGAAAAGGAAAAAGATGAAGAAATGAAGTGAATGCTCTCACGTACTACCTTTTTGAGATTTCCTCAAAGTTTTGTGTAAGAATGGATAAAGAGACCCAAAGGTTTGAGTTCTAGATCCAATAATTCGAGATTGAGATTTAATAGATGTGTTTCTAGGATTTCTAATGGATCCTTTGGGGTTTTTTATGATTGAAAATCAATGAATCATAACTTAGAACAAAAAGAAACATTAGTTTTCTTTGATTTCTAAGTTGAGTTTTCAATTGGCAAGAGTTTCCCTAAGTGTCTTAAATAAATCCTCTCTTGCACACTCCCCAATGCTCTATTTATAAGCAAATGGGAGTGTGGCCCTATTTTAGGGCTGACGTGGCAAAATGCCAATGGTGGGCCACAAAATAGGGCCGAGCCCATTTTTACCAAATCAGACCGGTTGGCACACAAAATGAGGCGGTGCACCAGAAAGTGGGCCAGGTAGGCCCAAAGAGCTTCTTAAGCCCGGTTTCGTCACAAAACGCTCGGTAATCTGAAAAAATAAAAATGGTTAAATACATGTATTATCTCAGCCACGAACCATTGATCGAAAATCAGGACAATTGAAAATCCCAATCCAAACTTATGTAAAAAAAATGATTTATCATCACTGAGCCTTTAGGGGCAAAATTTGAGCGTCTACAATTTGCCCCCACTTTGATGATATTTTGCTTTTGAGCAGATGTCGTCAAAGTGTAAAGTAGATGTGTAAGCAAGAAAATACTTACCTGGTTTGCTTTCCTTGAACGACTTGGATGGATGAAGTGCGTCATTTTAGCAGTTGGCGATTGTTAGGTGGGGAACTGCACCATGGCAATTATTGGCGACTTCTGCGACTATCTCTGCTAGTTGGCGGCTTTATTAAAATACTTCACTTTGGGAGGTACTTGTGAAAATGAATTTTCTGACAGGAAAATAGGCATTTGGCCAATGGTTAGAGTTAAAAATTCTATGATTAGGCCTGAAAAAGCGTGCACGTGTGGAACGTGATTTTGCATAAAAAAGTGTGAGTCTGCATGAATTTGTATGAATTTATGTGTATTTGTGTTTGTGTGAATTTGCAAGAATTTGTGTGTGTTCGCGTGAGTTTGTGTTTTTTTGTGTATTTATTGAAAATTGTGCTGTGGCTCGCAAAATGAGAAAACATACCTATGGCTAGCGGTGTGTTGCCCCTGCTTAGACGGCGAGTCGTTGACAGGTTACCGACTAAGCATGAGAGCTTGTCATAGCAAATGGACCTTTGGGCCGAATTGGGCTCAAAGGTAAAAGTTGGGCCGATGGGCCCATTAAGCTTTATAAAAGGTGAAAGTGACATTCATTTGTCACTTTCAACCTAACTTACCAGACTCTTCTTTTCAAACACTCTCTTCTTCTCTTTTGCTCTTTCTCTCAACCACGATTGATGGCTATAGCTAAGGGCGAGATTCAAATTGGATATGAAAGACCTTTTGCTATCTTTGACATTGATCTTGTGTCTTGACTTATGAGCCACATAATGAAACTACTGGAGTTTATTCCAGACGCATGGACTTCAATCAGCCTGCAGCATGATTTGCCCAGCCACCTTTGTTAGGGCACATCTGAGGTACTTCGAAACTTTGTTCCTTATTTTTCTCCATTATTAAGACTAAAACATGCAAACATTAGGTTAGAAATCAAAAATTAGGTAGAAATTTACCTTTTGGGGCATTTGTGAGCATTCTTGGGCTATGATTGGCTGCTGCAACGTGTGTCCTCTGCTTTTATTCTAACAAGTGTTCTTTTTTATTATTTCACTCGCTTATTGGCTGCCCCTGTCTTATTCTACAAGTCTCCATTTTTGACTACAATGAGTTGTGTCAGTTGTATGAAGCGGGGTTCCTCAAATTAGCGATGGGGAGGCTCTTTGACGAGCACGTGTCTATAAGTATAAAAATAACAAGAAAGAAAAGTGTGTTATGCATATGCCATGTATGCATGAAACGCAATTACTAATATCTATGAATGTATGCAGAAAGCTAGCATGGCGCCTCCAGTTGGCCGAGGTCGGGGGATTCAGTGTGGCGAGTGTGCTAGTCACGGAGCTAGACTCCGGCCAATTATCATTGAAGAGACTGAGGAGTTTGGCAGTGACGACTCATAGGAGACGACTTCAAACATGTCTTAATTCGGCTGCCCTAGTTCACCTTCTATGTTTCCTTCTTTCTTCTTACTTTTGTATTTTCGACCTAGTTCGGGGGAATGAACTTTTGTAAAGAATGAATATTTTATTTATATAAAGGCGAATGCCCATATCTTTACATGTTTATAAGTGGTGATGGTGTATATTTACTTTATAGCTGATATTTACACTGTTTGTCGAGTTTAGAAGTTAAAATGCAGTAAAATAGCGAATGTTCTAGCTGTATGCCATCTAGTGGCATGCACCACTATGCTGTGGCGCGCATTACTATTGCACATTTCTCTCAGCTATCAAATTTTTCATTTTGTTTCTTGCTATAAAAGCCCATATCACCCATACACGCATCAAAGGCACATTTCTCTCTTTCTATATGAGGTTTTCACTCAAAAATTTCCTTAAACTCTTCATTTCTTCCCCATTCTTCATGGATCGATCCTTGGCATATGCATTCGAAGCATTGTTCCATAGTTTTAGTCGTGAGGATTGGGATTTGCTTTCACCTTTCGAACTCAACAGGCTGAGCTACTACTAGAACATTCGGGTCCAACTTGGATTATTGCATTGGTTGATTAACCATTTCGACCCTTTAGACAACTTATTTCGCTCGAGATTTGTCCATTGTTTGAAGAGCTTAGAATCATTTCTGGGAGAATACCTATAGCTGAGGAGGTTCCTGTAGTGTCTCGGTTAGATATTGACCCTGCTTCACTAATTCTGCCTGTATTTGGTTTCTCGACTTACGAGATTTCGTCTTATGACTTTGATGCTGATGTTGTGCCCCTGCGACTGTTTGTAGATCGTGCATTGGATATGGACTGTATTAGCCCATACTGGCCTTCACTTGTCTGTTTCTGCATTCTGAGTCAGTACTTGCTACTTAGCGGTATTGATGGTTATGGGAGCCTTAGGCTGGTACGCATAGTCGAGCAGATGGCTAGACACTACACGCTTTTTTCACTTATTCTGCCGAAGACTTTTATTTGGCTAGAAGAACATGCTGGGGACTCTAGCTCAGTACTTGGTTTAATGGGGAGCCCACTTCTACTGCAGGTAAATGCATTTTTCTTTTCCTTTTGTTTTCTTATTCTTTTCTTTTCTTTTCTTTTCTATTATTATTAGTTTTAAACGCTCTAATTTTTGTTTAAGTCGCTCTTTGTGGGTTTTTGACTTAACAAGCCTCTTTTTCTTTTTTTTTTTTGAATGCATTTGCAGTTGTGGGCTTTTGAGAAGCTACAGATGATGGATTCACAATCAGACCATCTGATGTTCGATTATAAGCCACGAGTCTATATCCGGTGTCACTATCATCTGACTGACGATACTGTTGAAGATTGGACTGCAATCTTTCAGAATCTCACTTTCAAGGGAGTTAGATGGACTTGCCCCTGGTGGTATACAGAGGGAGTCACAGTTTTTTCCTACATGCTCTATGTGCCCCTATGTGGATTAACCATGGCTGTGACTTATTATCCCAACTGTGTAGCTAGGCATTACGGTAGTTATCAGGCTATCCCTGATTATACTCAATTCGAGGGTGGCCTTATTACACAACAATTTCTGTCTTGCATTATTTCCACCTGGCGTAGTTGCACGACTGTAACCATTTTTGATGTGGCCTACATCTCTTCTTCAGACTTGTACAGCTCGTGGCTACAGGCTTATTCTGGAGTCGGTGTTGATTCATTGATTGCTAGATTTCTGTTAGGACCTGGCATGCAGATGCTCCTATCCTGCTTTTTTAATGAAATGTACTAGACAATTATTAAAAGTGAAATTATATGAATGTATGCACTTATTATGAATGAATGCCTTTCGCTTGAAAATGCTTTATATATTTCCTGCTATTCTATGTCATCAAAGTAAATTCACATCATTTGCATATCAACATAAACTTAGCATAACAAGCTTTGAAGTTAATAAGAACACAAAAGGTGAATTTATTAATTGGGCTTTGTCATAAACGTTTCAAGTTTCATATAAAATTTCTTTAGTCTATCTAAATTGACCGATTCAATGAATTCATTGCCTTCCATGTTTGATTGCTTCACTGCACCTTTTGAAAATGTTCTCTTGACCAAAAATGGACCTTCCTAGTTAGGCTCGAACTTCCCCCTTGGGTCATGAATGTTTGGTCACATCTGTTTCAGAACTAAATCCCCTACTCTGAGTAGCTTCGAATGAATTCTCTTATTGAAGCGTTTAGCTATCCTCCTTTTACACAGTTGATCCATGAATTTAGCATTAAGCCTCTTTCCATCTAGGAGTGCAAATTCTTGGTAATGACTCTCTGCCCGTTGACATTCTAGAATCTTGGATTCCATCATTATGCGTAAGGATTGCACCTCTATTTCCATTGGTAGCATGACTTCCTTTCCATAATCTAGAGAATAAGGAGTTGCCTATTCATAGAGTTGGCGATGGTCTTGTAGCCCCACAAAGCATATTGTAGCTTCCTTGCCCAATCACAATGATTTTATACCATTTTTCTCAATATCTTCTTGATGTTTTTGTTTGCGACTTCCACTAACCCATTAGCTTGTGGTCGATATGGTGAAGATTTATGATGCTCAATTCCATTCCTTTCCAAACGTGTCTTTGCTTCTGCTTGGAACTGAACTCCATTATCTGTCACTATATGATGGGGAATCCCATATCTGCATATCATGTTCTTTTTAATGAATTTGGCCATTTACTTGGCACCGATGTTCTTGAAAGATTCTACTTTAACCCATCTCGAGTGGGGAATCCCATATCTGCATATCATGTTCTTTTTAATGAATTTGGCCATTTACTTGGCACCGATGTTCTTGAAAGATTCTACTTTAACCCATCTCGAGAAATAGTCCACTGTCATCACTATGAATTCATGTCCATTGGAAGTAGGTGGTGAAATTTTGCCAATGATATCTATTCCCAAAGCTGCAAATGGCCATAGCGAAATAGAAGGAAGTAATTCTTAAGGTGGAATGTGACTTAGGTTTCCTGAATTTGGCATTCGAAACACCTTTTAACAAAAGAAGTAAAATCCTTTTCCATTGTCGACCATAAGAATCCCTGTTTAAGAATCTTCTTAGCTAGTGCTTTTTCGTTCATGTGGTTACCGTAAATCTGTGCATGGATCTGTTCCATAATCTCTTCAATTTCTTTTCTTGATACACATCTCAATAATACCTTGTTTGACATTCTCTTGTACAACTGACTGTCTAAGACTGCAAATTGTAATGACAAACATTGTATAGCTCTTTTGTCATCTCTAGTAGCTGAGTCAGGATAAAGTAGCTGAGTCAGGATAAACCCTTTTAGTCATCCACTGCAGTACATCATAAAACCATGGCTGATCTTCTTCCTTTATATCCATAATCCATTCTCCTTCATAACATGGGATGCTACCCGAAGACATCATAAATGGCTTCTTAGGCATAACTAAAATAATCTTCCCAGGTTGATGCTAAATTAGCCAAACACATCTGGTACTTGATTGTTCACTCTGCTTGTGTGTATAAAGGTCACTCTTTTGAAGTTCTGAATAACAACGTGCATGTAGTTAATATAAGTCTTTAACCTGTCTTTATTGACTTCCCAATTTCCGTTAGCCTGCTCGATTACCAGTTTTGAGTCACCAATAACCTCAACTTCTTCAGCTTTAACGGCAATCAGAGCTTCTAACCCAAATAAGTAGGCCTCATATTCTGCCATGTTATTCGTAACTGCAAACTATAATCTCTTCAGCGTCGGAATAACTTCTCCTTGTGGAGATTCTAACAAGACGCATACTTCGACTCCTTTGCTATGAGCTGAACCATCAAAATAGAGCTCCCATCCTTTCTTTTCTATCAAGTTTAGATGCTCATCGAGAAAATCAATCTCCCATTGCTCATTGTCTTTGATTGGATGTGCTGCTAGAAAGTTTGCAACTGCTCGTCCTTTAACGATTTTCTTCGTGGCATACTCAATATCAAATTCTGATAATGGGATTAACCATCTTGCTAGCTTCCACATTAGTGCTGGTGTTCCATACAAATATTTGACTGGATCCATCCTTGAGACTGCTATCACCTTAGAAGACGGAAAGAAGTGACGGAGCTTTCTGGTTGCCCATACCATTGCTAAGCAAGTTCTTTCAATCAAGTTATATTTTCGTTCGTTCGGAGGAAACTTCTTACACAAATAGTACACTACCTTCTCAAACACCTAATTCATAAGTTTGTGCTAACATGGCTCCAATTCCAGCATCTTCCACTGTCAAGTGCAAAATTAAGGGTTTCCCTGGTTTTTGTGGCAAAAATCGAGGGACTTGACAAATATTCCTTGAGGGTTTCCCTGGTTTTTGTGGCAAAAATCGAGGGACTTGACAAATATTCCTTGATTTTGTCGACAGCTATCTGGCAGTGATCGTTCCACTTTACTAGTTGATCTTTCCTTAACAACTTGAAGATTGGACCATATACTATGGACAACTTCGATATAAACCTGCTGATATACTGAATCTTTTCCAAAAAGCTTTTCACTTTCTTTTCTGTCTTGGGAGGCTCCATCTCTTGGATCTCGTTAATCTTATCTAGATCGATCTCTATTCCTTTCAGCCTTACTATGAATCCTATCACTTTTCCCAATGTTAACCCGAATACACACTTCTTCGAGTTCAGCCGTAGTTTGTATTTGCTTACTCTGTCAATGAATCGCTCCTGTGCTGCTGGATGTTCTTCTGGTGTCTTATTCATGACAATCATATCATCTATATAAACCTCTAGTTTCTTATGGATCATGTCATGAAATAATGTGGTAGCTATCCTTTGGTAAGTAGCCTCAGCGTTCTTTAAGCCAAACAGCATCACTCGGTAGCAGAAAGTTTTGAACTCTGTCACAAAAGCTGTCTTGACCTTATCCAACAGTGCCATGAGAATCTGGTTATACCCTGCAAATCCATCCATAATGGAATAGCATCCCATCATTGTCATATTGTCTATCAGAATATCAATACGAGGGAGAAGAAAATCATCCTTCGGTGATGCTTTGTTCAAATCCCTATAATTCATGCACATTCTAACCCGTCTGTCTTTCTTGCGAACTAGGACTATATTTGCTAACCATTATGGATAGTGAACCACTTCTAGAAATCCTGCATCAGTTTGTTTGGTCACTTCCTCTTTAATTTTCTCGGCCATTCTGGTCTTAACCTTCTTCTCTTCCATTCCACTAGCTTAGCTCTAAGATACAATAAAATTATGTGCTCGGCTATAAACCTGTCTATCCCTGGCATGTCTTCATGGCTCCATGTGAAGGCTTCCTTTTCATCCATGAGTAGACTTTGAAATTTTATGTTTAACTCTGGCGTTAGGTTTGGCCCAATTAGTAAAATCTGTGGACTATCTTTTGTGCCAATATTACATTCAAGCATGCATGATGAATTAATGTCATATATGTGCATGTTCTTATCTAGTCGATGAATGGAACTATCAGGAAAGATATTAAACAAGTAAGCAAAATTAAAGTTCATTTCATTGAAAAGCATTGATAGTTCATTACATTTAGATTCATCTTTAACAGAAATCACAGCATTAGAAGGGGTTTCAGCTTCTTCAAAGCTTTCCTCAATACAGGCCAAGATCACCTTAAGCACTTGACCTGCAGGGTCTTCTTTCTCGGTGATTGCCTTCTTATTCCCCTCTTCTTCTTCTTCTTGTTGGGTAGCTTGCTCCTCTTTCTCGGCCGCTTGTGGCCCCTCAACCCCATCTTCTTCTGGTTCTTTCCCTTCTTCCTTCTTTTCCTCAAGCTTTCTTCCTCTAGGCTCAACCGCCAGGACCTCAATAACATTTGTAAAGATCTCTAGACCTGGGTATGTTCTCCTATTATGCTCAAATGACTCTATCGGCAAACATGGAGAGGAATGCTCACTCAAACGGATGAAACGTCCATCCAGCCGAATGTTTTCTCTGATGTGCTTCTATGCTTATAACCCAAGCCTAGGTAGTTCCTCTGGATGTGAATTTCAGGTAGTTCTGTAATGCCTTGTTGGTTCTTTCGTAGTCCTTTCCCTTCTTCATAGTTCATTTTCTTCATGATGTTGGAGACAATGGGCCCTATGTCAATGCTTAGGACTGTAATCTAAAAGCCAGTCCATGGGAGGATGACCTACTTATCAATCTTTACTGTTGCTACACTTCTCTCACTTGCAGCAGGAATGGTGATGACCTCACCATTAAATGGAAACTTGATCTTCTGGAGTAGCGTAGATGGCACACCTCCCAATGAATGGTACCATTGGCACCTAAGCAGTAAGGCAAATGTAGGGGGGATGTCTATCACAATAATCGTCTCCTTTTTAATCAGCCCCACTTTAACTACTGTCTTGAATATGCCTTCCACTTGTCTCTTAAAGTCGTCATAGGCTCGAATAACAACATCTGAAGGTTCTAGATCAGACACTTCTATCTTCAACTTTGAAAGAAGTTTCAATGGGCAAACATTCAAAGTCGAACCCTCATCAATCATGAATTTCTTATTATCCTGCCTCTCACTTCTGCCTTTATAAATAAAGCCTTGGTGTGATTCATTCCTTCGGAGGAAGCTTGTCATCAAAAAAAGTGATTATAAGGGGATTATACTGAACCAACCCCGCAAAATTAGCAATAGAAATGGATGATGAGACCGAAATCTCAACCATAGCTTTCAACAAAGCCTCTCAGTATTTTTTGGAAAAGACAAGTAGGTCCCACATGCTCACATTTGCATGGGTTCTTTTTAATTTTTTTATTAGTGCGTCATCTTCATATTCTTTCTTCAGCACAACCGATGGGCTATCTTTCTTATTTTCCTCTCTTAGCTTTACCATGTCAAGTTGGTACACTCAACCACTGCGGGTCATATGGTTCACGGCTTTTACTTCCTCCTCTTCCTCGCTACTCCAGATGTCAAGAGTAATGGGATTCATTATCATCTCATCCTCACTTCCTACCCAAACTTGCTCATTCTAATTGAGTCATTCTTCGTCACTATCATCCCATACGTTCAAAACCATCACATAGATATGTTCCAACAGCAGTTCTCTCTCTCTCTCTCTCTCTCTCTCTCTCTCTCTCTCTCTCTCTCTCTCTCGTCTCTCCATCTCTCTCTCTTCACTCTCTCTCTCTCTCTCTCTCTCTCTCTCTCTCTCTCTCTCTTCCTCCTCTTCGAATTCAGCCGTCACCTCCTCGGGAGTCTTTCCAGACTCGTAACCATATAAAGATTTTTAAGAGGCAGCACGTTGTGAAAATTTGGCAGTGGATTGGTTCTCGTGCTTGACCTTGATTTTTCTAGTCCAGTTACCTTGCCTTCGTTAATCAAATTCTGGATCTCATGTCTCAATCGAAGGCATCGGTTGGTAGTGTGATTGTTGCTTTGGTGAAAATGACAATATGCATTGCGATCAAAGCCCTTTGGCAAAAGTACCGGAGGAGGTCTTGGTGTGAGCGGTCACAATAGACTCGCTGACTTCACCTTTTCAAATACTTTAGAAAAAGGAGTTTCGAAGTTGGAGAATCTTCTCTGTGGCACATTAGTGGCTCTCAAATCTAAGGTGGCAGTTTTTGTGTTCTTGTTGGCATTAGGGGTCTTTCCAGACAAACTCGACTCTTGGAAATCGGATTTATTGAAATTCCCAAAACGATTCCTATATTTTTTGTCTTCTCTTATTTTATCTTCTATGGCGGTCCTAACCTCATACACTTGTGAGAATTCTGTTAAGGGCATGTAATATAGTTTCTCTCAAAAATTTGGTAGAGTCCCCTTAATAAAGATCTTTATCTGCTCTTTGGTATCAGGATGGTTTCTCATTTGAGTGACCTTAGCTCTCCACCTAACCATATAATTGGTAAAGGTCTCATCATTTTTTTTGCACAGTAACCTCCAAATCCTTTAAGTTGACACTCATCTGAAGGTTGTAAGCATACTTTTTTATGAAAACCGTGGAGAGCTCGCTCCAATCGCTTCTCACCTTCTTTTCAAAGTTATCATACCAAGTCTGAGCGGACTCGGTCAAGGACATGGGGGACAGCTTTGGAATTTCCCTTGATGGCAAACTCGCCAACTCGATTACTGTTTTATACTGCATGATATGCACCTTAGGATCACTAGTGCTTTAACTCAAGCTCTTCATCATCATCGTCATTGATGTCTATATATTGATCCATCCCCTTGGATTGCCTAAAGACGTGGAGCTTTTCTAGCTTCTTTTTCAACTTCTCAAACTTTTTCGACACAACTGGCTCAGGCTCGGTCTTCTTTGTGGGCATTTTCTTGGTAAAAAATTCTTCGTCTTGCCAAGTGTCATCCATTTGCTCTTTTCTCTTGGATTCGCCCTTGGCCTCATCATCTTCTAGGCAAGCTGCCACTATCTTCTTAACCATCTTCTCAATTTTAGAGACAGGATTACTACGCTCACCCATTTTATCAACAGAAGTAGAAGTTGAAACTAATATATCAGCTTAAATTGGGAAGTTCTCAATCTCAGTGTGAGAGCCCAATTAACTGTTAGGTATTGAATCAGGCAAGTCGAAGAGGGTTTAAGGTTCTTCAACTCCAACCAAGCGATTGTCTATTCTTAACCAACTGATATCTTGTGGAGCTTTTTCCCTTCAAGGCACTATCTTGATTGCATAAAACAAATGTTAGCAAACACGACATTATGCATGTATGTGTGAATGCATGAATATGCTATAGCATACAAAAATGCAATCACACAATCGTGACATCGTGAGATGCAACTAATGTTATATTCCATCATGGCTTTATCATGATTGCTCGAGACCAAAATCAAAGGAGGGCTCCTGAGAACTGACAAGAATCAAGACGTGCCCTATTTTATAGCAAAATACTTACGATGGCCTTTTTGCTTATTTTTTGTATGCCTTTCTTTTTGCCTCAAACGTGACAGTACTTGAGTAGGATTCTTTATTTATATACAATTGAGTTTTTTTTTTCTTTTTTTTTTCTTCTTTTTTTTGGCATTAACAATATTTGGCTCAAAATAGTCTCACTTTCATTACTTTCCAAAAGTTGACTTTTTGCATTGATAGTTCTTTTGGCCCTAACTACATATTTACAACTTTGAAAATTATACCCTAAGAAGTTTGATATGGTTTAGCATCCTCTAGAGTGAAGTGCCTAATTTCTATAAAGCAGTTGGTGATATTGTGCATAAGCGTCAATCGTGCCTCCACACCTTAGAAGAGAGTCATAGCTTCAAGTTGCGCTTGCTTTATTTCAAGCAAAAGTTGATTAGCCTCTTCTAATTGGTCTTCTTTAGTTGATGTTGGAATTAGAGGAGCCTTCCTCTTAGGCATTTGGGCTTCAACCTTGTAGTCACTATTGGAAAGAGCTTGTTTGGCTCGCTTTGCTTCTAGCACTTCTCTTAAGTCCTTCGCCATTCGGCACTTCAAACGTTGGGATCAAGCCATGGTAGAATATACCTATATGGCTTCAATAAAACAAGTTAAGTGATGAATGAATAAAGCACAACACAATCATAGCAATAATATACAAACAAAGGAGAAGGGAGTTGGGAAATGCATGATCTCCACCCTTATATCTTCCACACACGACTCATGGTCAAAAGTCAATCTAAACCCTAGGGAGAAGGGAGTTGGGAAATGCATGATCTCCACCCTTATATCTTCCACACACGACTCATGGTCAAAAGTCAATCTAAACCCTAGGATGTATTGGTTGGGCCCATAAACCATCATAGCATTTTGGACCGATGCCTCTTGCATTTATTATATGAAATGACACAACATTAGTTATTAAGGTAACCCCAAAGGAAGGAACTAAAGTCAATTGCACGAGCTTTGGTCAGGTTTATTAAGTCTTGGGTTCCATAAGCGAGATATACTAAATGGTAATAGTGGATTATGCCAATTCTCTTGATATACCAAATGGTACTTGACTTATAGGTGGTGTATATTAGTGGTGGATCTAAAAAGTCGAATAGAGTGAAAGGATCACAACCCCCAATATCACCTTTAGGGTTTAGGGTTAGGGTTTAGCGGTAGAAAAGGAGATTAAGAAAGATAAATGGCATGAATGACATTTATTAAGTACAAAAAGTAAACTCAATTTTAAAGTTAATAGCATTATTAAATATTACGAATAAGTGGACAATTTTTTTTGAGTCAACGTTTAGGGTAGAAAAGAGATTAAGAAGAGATAAATGCATGAATGACATTTATAAGTACAAAAAGTAAACTCAATTTTAAAGTTAATAGCATTATTAAATATTACGAATAAGTGGACAATTTTTTGAGTCAACTCTCTACTCGAATCCAAAACTGAAAACCAGAGATTCTGGGTTTAATCCCCAGTGGAGTCGCCAGGTTGAGGACTCGAGATTTTTCCCAAAAATTAAGGAAAGAATCGAATCAAACGGGCTTGGTTGATGTTATTTAATAAATCGATTTTCTTTATGTAACCCATTCATTAATCCTCGGGAAAAGGTTCTCATACTTTTGTAAGAGTTTTATTTTAGGAGTCACCACCCTTATTAGGAAAATTCTTAAATTAGTCGATTTGTTGGAATCGACTAACACAGTTTTAAACCAAAGATAAGGTCCAAGAGTCAAGATACGATATGGGAAGGTGTTAAGCACCCATATCACTCGGTTAAATTGGCCTCCTAGTTGTCCAATAGTTCCCAATTACCCAATAACACCATTAACTAAAAAAAAGAGAAGTAAACACTTTTTTGATGCAATTTTGGAAAACATGACAGTCGTACAAATTAATGACACATACAACATAAAATCAAACATCCAAAGAATGGGGGTGAGGAGAAAAGAGTACAAACCAAATCTAAAATACATTTTACTCATTGCCCTCTAAATTTTTCAAATCCCATTAATTAATTAAAAACAAGAAATAAATAGGACCCATTAAGATCTCTTACATTTTGCCATAACATAACATTAAAGCGAAGCACAATGAAAACATCCATACAATATAAACACAACATAAACATAACATAAACATTAATCACAGAGTCAAAATCATACATCCACAAACATTACACATTCATTCATGCACTAAATGATTAAATTATGCATGTTCATAATACAAAATTAATGAATAAAGGATTAGTGCAATAATAACCAAAATACATTAAGTTAAAAAGGCATAAATTTAAAGGACAGAATAATAAAAGTGCTTAAAAGTAAACAACATAAATTAAAACACAATAATTTAAAGGTTTTAACAAGGTTAGAATTCACGGCCTTGATGGTCATCATGAATGATGAACAAAATACACCAATCACTATTCTTAACCTTGTTTATTGATGTTCATTTGATCCATTTATGGACAAGAACGCATTCTAGACCACTTAAGGTTGGAGCTTTGCCACTAGATATCCAAATCTAGACCATTTTATTGGTTATTGATGTTCTAAAACTCTGAATTAAAGGGTCTAGCGCCACAGGGCAAGTGGCGTGCGTCACATGAGTGGGGCATGCACCACACGTAGTGGTGCCAAGCCGTTCCCTGATCAGGAAGGTTACAAATCAAGAACTGAGTCAAACAGAGGCATTCTGGGATGAAGTGGCATAAGCCACTGGCTTGTGGTGCACACCACACATAGTGCCTTGCGCCACTACCATTGGCCATGCGCCACAGAGGCACAGAGACACCTTATTAGTTGATCCTGGGTTTCCCTCACAACCAGACTGAAAGAAGGTGCTTAAACACCAAAAAGAAGAGGAAAAAGATGGAAAAACGAAGTAAAGGCTCTCAGGTATTACCTTTTTGAGATTTCCTCAAAGTTTTGTACAAGAATGGATAAAGAGACCCAAAGGTTTGAGTTTTAGATCTAATAATCTGAGATTGAGATTTAATATATGTGTTTCTAGGATTTCTAATGGATCCTTTGGGGTTTTTGTGATTGAAAATCAAAATCACAACTTAGAACAAAGAGAAACTCTAGTTTTCTTTGATTTCTAAGTTGAGTTTTCAAATGGCAATTCCCCAAGTGTCTAAAAGAATCCTCTCTTGCACACTCCCCAATGCCCTATTTATAGGCAAATGGGAGTGCGTGGCCCTATTTTCAAGGCTGACGTGGCAAAATGCCATTGATGGGGCCCAAAATAGGGTCGGGCCCACTTTTATCAAATCGGACTGGGTGGCACGCAAAATGAGGCAGTGCACCAGAAAGTGCATCCAGCGGGCCTGAGAGCTTCTCAGGCCCAATTTCATCGCGAAACACTCGGTAATCCAAAAAAGTAAAAATGGTTAAACACGGGCATTATCTCAGCCACGAACCATTGGTTTGAAAACCGGGATGATTGGGAATTTCGATCCAAACTTATGTAAAAAAACGGTTTATCATCACTAAGCTTTTAGGGGCAAAATCTAAGCGTCTACAGGCGCTGCCCTCAGTTGGGATGTAGAATGTGCTTATGTTGATTTTAAGGCTTTTGGTGTGCTTAGGTCGGTGTTTACGGCTTTTGGTGTGCTCAGGTCAGTGTTTAAGGCTTGAGGTATGGGAGGTTGCTTAGCTCAATGTTTGAGGTTTTAATAGCTAAAGGTGCTCGATTAAGGCTTTGGGTAGGTAAGAGTGCTCAGGTTGGTGTTTGAGGCTTAGGGTATTTTTGGTGATGCTCAGGTCAGTTAAAGGTGCTCGGTTGAGGCTTTTTAGTGAGTCTAAGTGCTCAAGTCGCCATTTGAGGCTTTTGGTATTTTGGGCAGGATGCCCCCAGTTTAGGTGCTTAGGTCTGTTTTAAGGCTTTTAGTATGATAAAGCTCAGGTTGGTATTTGAGGCTTTTGGTGTGTGTTTAGTTAGGCAAATCTCCTCGGATAGGGTTTAATTTGATCACATGTGAGTCTTTAGGTTGACCACGGGATGGTGTTTAGGTTGACCATAATATGGTGTTTAGGGATTTCTTAGTCCATGACATGTAATGCTTGAATTTATGGATGTCATGCAAAAAAAATGGTTTCATGATTTTTAGTGTATATAACCTAGAATTAGGTTCTAGGGTCATTACATGCTTTTGGTGGATTCAGTTTAAGGGTCCTAGACGCTAGAGTTAGAATATACCTCACCATTTGACCATGTTGTATCAAATGCAACAATTATGGTATTGCCAAACCCTTTACCCTACCAAAAGGATTGGAGGTGTGCGGCTCCAGGTGAGCAGCTTTCTTGACTCGAGATAGCCCCAAGGAGGAGTGTCTCTAGGTGATAATAGCAACTTAATTTACTTAGTTCTAATGACGGTAAAGGATCCCAAATGATGTATCTGAATGCATGCAAGGCAATTATTCGATTAATTTCAAACCAAAGACTCAAAGCCGACTAAGTAGTCCTCTTACTATATTTTTTTAGTTTTTGAAAAAATGTTTAAGTTCCCAGCAGAGTCGCCAGCTGTGAGGCCCCTCCCGAGTGCCATGGGAAAGATTCAAAGGACGGAGTGAATCTAGACGAGCATATAGGTCGGTTTCTCACAGACCCACGGGAACTCCTTATGGTTCCTCTTTATTGTCATAGTTCAAACAACGCTAAGTGATCGGATTGATTCTTTGGAGCGCTTTGAAAGGTGTGTGATGTGTTTAGAGTCGCCACATTACTTTGTTTTTATTTTTAAAAAAAAATATGAGGTAAAATTCTCGTGTTTGACTCCATTTTTAGTTTGCCACAAGAATAAAATGCTCTAGCCTTGAATCATTAGGTTCAAGGATTAGGTTTCGATTTTTTATGTAGAATCAATGGTTTAAAATTAATCAGGTGATCAGAATATTGGTTTTGCATGAATATCATATTATCGATGCGTAAGCATACTTAGGATGCATGGCGATAATGGTGATATGGACAAAGCATTGAAAGCATAAACAAATAAAGAGTGTAAATCGGAGGGAGCCAGACTCTAGCCTCGTTTATCGAGGATTCTAGATCGTGTGACACATTTTCTTAGATCCCGACCAATCTATTTGGTTGGGGGCCCGCTACCTAGGCTGAAATCCTATATATGCCTTCGTACCTCGTTTGAATGAGGATCGGGCGCACGAAGTTCTACCATCGATTAGTATAATAGGGTTTTATTTGCTATTCTTAGAATTGGTTTATAAGGCGCCGAACGGACCAGGCTTGAGTTCCAGATGGACTAGACTTAGTTGAAAAATATGATTTTATGGTGTGCCAGATGGACTAGGCTTAAAAAATTTTTGAGTGCCGGATGGACCAGGCTTTAATTGACAAGGTTCGAGTTAAGTTTTATACCATATATCGATGAGGGGTTTGAAGGTCGAGTGGTGCAACTGTACAATTGCGAAGCTCCGCGATGGTAAACGATCAAAGAGATCGAGTCTTTCTCCAAGTAAGCAAAAGATGGATACAAGGACCCGGTTTAGTCTTATATATATATTAATTAATTAGCTTTGCACCAAAGAGGACGAAAGTGTATGTGAAAGTCGAAATGATCGATTTTTGAGTACCAAGTTAGATTTTTGCTCAATTAAGGAAAAAGAGCAAAAATCAGAATTTAAGACCTTAGAATTATTTGCACAAGGGAGAATAAGAGTCGGGAGAATAAGAGTCGTTGAAGCTCGAGAAGCGCTCGATCAAGCAACAAAAGGTATCAAATGAGAGGGAGGGGTGTGCCTTTTATAGGCAATTGGGGCTCCAGGCCAATACCGGAGGGCCTAGCGTCAGTACCTATCAACCTGGTATCATGCTGTCCAATCGGTACTGATGTTGAGGCTTCCAATATCACTGGCAAGTGGGCCAGTGTCGGTGAGCCAGAAGGACGCTTTTGCCCTTTTAGTTTGATTTCTAAGTTTTTGTGCTTCGAAGGACGCTTTTGCCCTTTTAGTTTGATTTCTAAGTTTTTGTGCTTCTAGAGGCCTGTTCGTGGCCCAAACATTGTCTGATCCGAAGGACGCTTTTGCCCTTTTAGTTTGATTTCTAAGTTTTTGTGCTTCTAGAGGCCTGTTCGTGGCCCAAACATTGTCTGATCCGAAGGACGCTTTTGCCCTTTTAGTTTGATTTCTAAGTTTTTGTGCTTCTAGAGGCCTGTTCGTGGCCCAAACATTGTCTGATCCGAAGGACGCTTTTGCCCTTTTAGTTTGATTTCTAAGTTTTTGTGCTTCTAGAGGCCTGTTCGTGGCCCAAACATTGTTTGATCAAGTTGATTTTGTCCGTTGGAACTGTGATGGAATTTTGTAAGACTTGGTGTTGAAATTAACATCAGCTATCAACTATCCATTAATATAAAGAACTAAACCGAATGGTATATATTATAAGTTGAAAGGGTAGAGGTGGACTGGATGAGAGATTAGAACCCATGAGATGAAAATATATGATATGGGCTTACTTGGGCTTAGGCCAACCATTGTTAAAAGATTAGTACTAACCAATTTGCTAGCTAACTTAGCACCCTTATATGCGCTTTGTAGATTTGGTATTTAGTTGATGTGGAATTCTTAACAGTATATTCATATTTGAATCTCACTTGCTATTGCTAGAAGGGTAAAATAAGTAATATTGAAAGCCCAAATCACAGTTACCATGAACAGTGAATTTGCAAGAGTTCTAGTATATATATAATTTTATTTCCTATTTAATCAGATTTATTTCCTATTTAGATAGGTGTTGTATTCATACACAATGTAAAATTCATAATTAGTTGAAATCCTAATTAGGGTATTCTATAAATAGACTTGTAACTTTCATTGTATAGATACGAGAATCTGCCAATATAACTCATTTGGACCTGTTTATTTCTATCATTTGTAAAACCACCATTCATTTCTTCTTTTTTTTTTTTTTTTTTTTTTTTTTTTTTTGTTTTTTTTTAAGTATTAGATAAGCTATTATCCCTAGCATCATGGTCAAGCCAAGCTAGGAAAGACCAGAAGGGTTTTTTTTTTTTTTTTTTTTTTTTTAAAGTATTAGATAAGCTATATCCTAGCATCATGGTCAAGCCAAGCTAGAAGACCAGAAGGGAACCATTCATTTCTTTCCTAGCTTTTCATCTATTTCTTCAACCCTAGTCCTCTAATTTTTCCTCAAGATTGACGGGTCCTTCATGCTTAAATATTCCAACCATTGTTAAAGCTACACAGGATTTGTTACAACCAGATTCAACTGAACGATCCAATATTAAGGTAAACCTATAAACTTAATTAATCCCTAAGTAATTAAATATATTATATAATATTAATATATGTAATTATGAATTCTGTGAGTTAATTTAGTTTATAATCTTGACTTAAACCTACAATAAAGATGCTCTAGAAACAATTAATCCATGAATATGTGGAGAAAGAATGATAGACAAAATGAAATTGATACGAGGATAGCCTCACATCAAAATCTCTCTAACTCTCTTGTCAAACCAGTCTCCTTTGATCCACCGAGTCCACCTCTCCCTCTATCTCTTAATCTCCATCGATGTTCATAAAAGTTTTCATAAAAAATTTTCTTTTACATCTGACGCTTCCCTCTGCAGCCTTAAATGTGTCTATCTTTTGAAGCGGTTAACTAATTTTCATAGAGCAGCTAGGAAAAAATACAAGCCAAGAAAAAAAGATAAGAACTGAATACCAATCCTAGATAGAACTGAATACAAGTCAACTGAGTGAAGCTCCTGCCAATGCAAGACAAAATCTAGCTTAAGCTCCAGCGTGGACCTGGAGATACTTTTTGATTCTGTTTATACATGAGATATATATATATTGCTCCGATAACTGATTTTGCTATGTTTAGTGAGTTCATGGATATATATATATATATACATGCTTTTTGAAAATTGCAGTAGTAACATGCATGTGTCATATTGTGTCATGTTTTGGATTTAGGGATATTATATGTGTCATGTTTTGGGTTTCAGAGTATTATAGCTGCACTATGAAAATTAGTTAACCGCTATAGAGATAGGCACAATCCATTTAAGGCTAAAGAGAACAGCATCAGATGTAAAAGAAAATTTTTTATGAAAATTGATATGGACACGTACATAAATGGAGATTAAGAGACAGAGAGAGAGGTGGACTCAATGGATCAAAGGAGACGGGTTTGAAAAGAGAATCAGAGAGATGAAAAAGATATAGGTCTAGTTGGTATTAATTTTTGGTTATTGAAACGGTGCGCCTCAATAAATATGAGGTGTTCAGTAAATTTAACCAAATGAGTTATTTGAGTCTCTCCATTTATAGTTTTATAGTAAGAAAATTAACTTTTTTTTATTATTTAGAGTGCAATTATCACCAAAGTTCATAATTAGGCTGCTCGTGGAATAAAGGGGGTTTTATGGTGAAATTGCAACAATTTGTAAATTGATGGTGAAAGAGTACATTAGGCCTTATTTAGGCCAAAATGAAAAATTTTGAGGGAATTTGGGAGGCTATATAAAAGACTGAACAAAGAAAGTAATGTCCAAATTTAGTAACAACTGCTCAAATAAGTTAATATACAACCTCAATCTGTTTTTCCATTTACACAGCTTTCAAAGGAGTGGTGCCAAAGTTTTGTATCTCCAAGTTCACATTTTTCGACTTTTACAAAAGATCCAGCCATTAAATGCACCCCCCCAAAATTTCCTATACCCATCAAGAGCCCAAAATGGAAGGGAGAAAAATGGACAATATATTATCCACCCCGAATTGTTAGCCTTCAGCTCAGCTAAGTCACTCTAAGACCCCTCCGAGCGGCCCATGCACAAGAGAACAGTGCCAGGGGGCATTTGCACGCAGCATTTACAAACTTTTAGGATATATGAGAAACTAAGATGACATGTGATGGTGGGGATGAACTGTTGATTTAATCAAAGAATTTAGAGTCAAAATTATCTCACTCAAATTGTTGAATAATTGGAGAATAGCTGCAGCAGGTTATCAATAGCTTCTGGATAGAATTTCCTAGCGAATAAGTAACATGGCCGTTGGATACCATTCCATAAGCATGGCTGTATTAGCACTTCCTTCTGCAAAAGCCAAGAGAAGCATACAAATACATAGAGATAAAAGTTACAGTATGGCAAATAACTTGAAGGAAATACAATGGATGTTTCTGAAATTGTACCTTTTCATCACTTGTCACATGTATGCTCAAGTCAATTGACTGCAAACAAATAAAACATTCAAGACTATCGACTGCAGATGTTCTATAAGAAAGATAACATAACAGAAATGGCATGCCAAACTATGCAAAATAGAAACATGCAGCCCAAGTTCTGACTGCTAGTCATATCATCTTGAGGGGGAAAGAAAAGAACTAGTTACAAAAGTATATCTGCCCCCAAGAAGATGAGAGGAAATCTGGAGGGTTCTTTTTGCCCTTCATTCTCACTACTCAATGCTATCAGGCACAAACTTGGAAGTACCATAACAGAAATGTTTAATTCTCTACAAAACACAAAAGCTCCAATGACCATATTTCAACAAGAAACAATTACTTAGAAGCAAAGAGCATACCGTAATATTCTTCAGAAGCTCGAAAGTAACATCCTGAGCCCTATAAGACTTAGGATGCCACTTCCTCTCAGACCAATCAACATGTGTTATTGACCAATTTGCAATACCACCAGGATCAACAATCTGATGTAACATAACAAACTCAGAGATATTAGAAACCAAAATATAAAGAACCCAAAGTTGACAATGGATTATAGAGAAAGGTTCTCACATTGAAAAAGGTTGGCAAATAATGTTCATCAGCAATACAATTCTTCCCTTCCAAACCAGGCTGTAATTATCAAGGAGATCCACATCAGTATTGCTGTGATCCAGGCATCATTTACAAACTCAATAATATACATAGTTGCTTTCGAAGTCAAGAATTTGACTTTGTTCCACAAGCATAATTGCGACATATCAGGCTTGCAAAAGATTAATGTCAATCAAAAAGATGGTGAGTTGTGACTCATCACATTAGAATATTGTATGAAAAGAAGAAGATGAAGACGATAGTAGACGAGAAAATAGGAAGAAAAATCCTCAAAGGAAATACAATTAAAAAAAAAAGTTTTCCTTCCTGCTTTTAATCATTCCATCAATGGAAAATGGAAAATATATGAATAATTCTTGTCCATTTTACACCTCCAACGCTTGGAATTTCATAAGCAAACAAGCAGGCCAAATTAAAGATCTCATTCCTTGGAAAGATATATAAATAGGCTCAAAAGAAATTAGGCCAAAAAACTTTAACATTTTCCCCAATACCTTGATGTGGCACATTTGTAATTTGGTTACAATTTATGCTAGAAGAAACCAAAGGATTATGTTACAGAACAAGCATACAAGAAATCTTAAGCCATGTTGCCCATAAGCACCACGAAAGAAGACATTGGACATACTTAAACACATGTTGTTCAGTAGTAGTTAGAATAAAAGGTGGGACTTCCAACACATTTCATACCAGGTTAATGTTCATAAGATGAAGTTGGCATCAAGGAAAAACTACCTTGCAGAACTGACGGAATTTTGAGTAGTAAAGACTATCAGCTGTAATTATCACAGCATGCTGTCGTTTCACTGAAAACCACTGCATAAATAACTATTCATTAAAAATTGTGACAAGAAGATGCTGATAGAAATTAAAACTAAAGGGCACCACAATCACACATCTAAACCAAAGGCTCGCTTGTCAACATGTCACCCAGGTTAGGAAAGTGTGAAGAAGCTCGTATTTGTTTATACATGCATAAAAGTACAGGCATTCATATTATATACCAAATAAACTACAATGATGCCCCAACATGTAAAACCTTGCCTCAAGAACATGAATTTAATAGCCAAAAGGAGGGCACTAAATCAAAATGGTGATCGGTCAGTGAGAAAT
Source organism: Jatropha curcas (assembly GCF_014843425.1). Next base: position 1,199,242 of record NW_023590593.1, read on the forward strand.
TACTGATAAACAAGTTCATGCAGCCTTCAACCGGCACTTCATGTTCAATAGACAGTAATAAAGCCAGAGAAAATTTGCTGGATTGTTTTTCTGGCCACTTATTTAAGGCTTACCACACAAATGAAGCCACATACACTAATTGGCTTGAGACAAATGAACACATTTCACAGACCATGTTCCCAAACCCTGGCACCAAATTAGAGAATTAGGGAAACCCTGGCACCACATACCTGAGCACCCTTTCTGAAGTCTTTCATCTCCACTTCCGGTAGCATATGCTCTGAATACCTACCATTCCCATGCGGACCAGGATCATAAAAGCTGAAATCAGAAGGAAAATTGCATCAGCAAGGACAAACAAGATCAAACTAACTTGGAAATATATTAGCCAATGTATATTTCTCTCAAGGGCTAATTAATTTGTATGTATAATTTCACCTTCTGTCACACAGAATTTACTGAAGGATAGAGAGCAAGAAAGAAGAAATGGGAAAAGGGGTAGGAGGACTGAGATGCGGATCACACTGTAACAAAAGTACAGTATAGAATGTAATGGCACTTACGAATCAACATAGCTGATATTGGTGTACATCAGATAGTTGTAGATGTAGTCGAAGGTATGTAATGGCACACAACTGGCATAGCAAAGAAGAATAGTCATTAACCAAAGATAGCTAAAGTCATCAAAAAATTATATTTCGCTTCTATTTAAGTTCTGTAGATCAATGACATTAGAATCAGAATATTCATAATCTGAATTACCTATCAGAAAGTAACACAAAATGCTGGTTGTCAGGATCTTTCAGTGCATTTGCCAAAAGTCGCCTTTCTGCATCAACCATTGAAATTTTTCCCCACACCACCTGCAAAATAATTAATAGCATATATGATTATACAACTATTGAATCACTCACTATCTGATTATATAACATAAGAATGATATGATGATATCTAAATTCCAATCGGTAGTCATCAAGAACTTACAATAACAAATATAATTTTCATAAAATAAGATGACTTGTGATGCATTTAATAAGAATAAATTAATATAATTTTCTAAACAACTTCATTGATGACATTGTCTATTGAGAATGATCAACAAAAATAGGGTTGCCTCCCAATTGGAGGGTCATGAAGAAGAAGTCAGTACGTATCCCACGTATACTTATAATAATTGACAAACTTAGCCTCAAGATTTTAGTCATTATGTCTAAGGCACTTCAGGAAGCACTAGGGGGAAAAAATAGTGAAAATTCAAGGAGAAACTAAAGACAGATTAAATAAATAAATGAAAGAGATTATCAGGTTTTATACAGGAGATACTATTTTCTATTCTACAGAGAATGAACAGTGTTATTGAGCCATGATGGAAATATTAAGACACTGCAAGTTCTCAGAACAACCAAAACAAATGGGAAAGCATAGCAAGGTGATGCAGGAGCAATCCTAGTCCTAATTGGATTCCCAGCACAACTAGGATTTTATTTAATTTACTGTTTTATTTCAGATTTGCATTAGTTTTATCCTAGTCCTAATTTGGATTCCTAGGCCAGCAACTTTAGGATTTTATTTAATTTACTGTTTTTATTTCAAAGACTCAGATTTGCATAGTTTTCCGTTTCCTTATTTGATTAGGATTTACTATTTTATCATTGAATAGGAATAGAGTTTAATTCTTTCTCTTAATTAGGATTCCTAGTCTAGTTAGGATTTATCCTATTAAATGACAGCCACTAGTAAGCATTGTAAAAGTCATCTTATTTTCCTCATAATTTTAATTCAAAGTATAAACCTAATTTATTTACTGTTCCATCCTACAATTCAACCCTATTCTAAGCGTTATAAACCTAATTATTTACTGTTCCACCTACAATCAACCCTATTCTAGCTTACTTGTTAAAAACTGACAGCCCTACATCTTCCCCCTGCGTCACAAGGTATTGAATATACTTAACCTTCATTCTTCTTCTAAGCCACATTTATGAGCAACAAACATGAAAATAGAAAAGGCAATGATGACTAAAACGAAATGAGTTACTGAAATCAAATTTTTGAACCTGGCGACTGCGTATGTCTCGATTAACAAAGTATCGGCTCACATGCACTGGTTTTTCTTTGGATGCGTGAATGTAGACTGAGAATCTGCCTTCATGACCCTGACCAAATTAATGAACTAGCTTTAACTAAAGAAAAAGTTAGATTAAAACAATCACAGGACCATCAGCAGTTGAAAAAAGAAAATTGTACAAATTATTGTAGCATTTCTCAAGGCACCAATAAGAAAATTGGAAAACAAAGCCTAAAACGAAGAATTCAAACGGCAAAAACAAATTGGCTTAGCAGCCATCATCATTTCTAGTTCTGTTCATTCTCAAAGAAACATTATATATTAAAGACATTACTGTACTGCTCCTGTCCTTTTTTTTTCTTCTTAATATCATTACATACAGGAAAAAAAAAAAATTAAATGTTAGATATGGAATGAAACATCAGAGGAACATCTGAAAATATAAGGCATTAGAACAGCAAATCAAGGACATCTTCCACTTAATTCTTAAATATGCTTTCAGGTCAAGATAATGTTTCAACTCTTGTCCGTCTTTCCTTTCAAATGCCACATCCCCAGCACAGTTTAGAACAATGAAACCTATATCCAGCTTCATCATATTTTTGTTTGACAAGGGCCACAATGAACACTAAATCTCAACTAAATTCTACTTATCCAACTTACTACAAAAACTTACATGAGACATATCTAGTTTGCCACACGTATCTACGATAACATCACAAGATCCTTTTGATAGCTCAGATAAGCACAGCAGACACAGATAAAATGTCCTATACTAGTGATAATTTGCATAACTTCTTAGTCATTAATAACTGTGCAATAACAATTCTCATTGGCAATGTCAGTATGAAGAATGATTAAATTATCATAGAGTCAATCAACTCTGCTATATGACTACAATCTCACCAATAATTTTTTTAAGCTCTATGACTGCCTTATCATGTTTTCTTTCACAATGTTCTTCTTTTTGTTCCCCATTTTAATAAGTAGACATAATACACAACTTATTAAGATTAAGAATTGCTATTGGAATTGAAAATTCTTCCCTGATTTTATACCAATCATTTTTCTTAAGGTACAACAATTTCTTAGAGATTAAGAATCCTTGGTTGAGATAAGCAATGTCCTTTCGATAGTTCAGACAAGCATAGCAGACAGAGAAAAAACATGTCCTATATCAATAACAATGTGCTTAAGACTTTCACTCGTCATTAACTGTGCAACAATAATTCTCATTGGCAATGTAGTACTAAAAATAATTAAATTATCAAGGAGTCAATAAACTCTGCTATATGACTATAATCACCAAAAATTCTTTAAGCTCTATGACTACCTTACCATGACTTTTCATGCATAATATCTCTTCCTTTTATTCCCCATTTTAACCGATTAGACGTAATATACACCTTCTTGAGATTAAGATTGCTATTGGAATTGAAAATTCCTTAATGTTATACTGATCATTTGTCCAATATACAATACTTCCTGGAGATCAAGCATCCTAATCCTCCACTCTTAAGTCTATTTAGCAACTCCTTTTGTTAAACTATATTTCTTTCTACCATTTTCAGCAGATCAAGGTCATATTTCAAGGTAAGATAATGTATGACATATTAAAGCAGTGGTGTCCATTGGCCTACTTTTATTTATCCTTTGATGCGGGGCTCTTCAAGCCCTTTTCCTTCTCCCCTTTTTTAAGACACTAATAATCGAAAGCATCTTCTGCAGTTAAAGAAATTTTTTTAATATGCTAACTTGCGATCTTGAGGAAGAGAAATTAACACACGCATAAACAGAGATTTTAAACCAAAACAATAATAATAATAATAATAATAATAATAATAATAATAATAAAAGTTAGCATCACGAATCACCAATTTCTGACACAAAATTAATTGGTCAGATTCAGAGATATTAGTTGGATGAGCTTACATAATCTGAATTGTTTGCATGGTGAAGTGCCATTTTTACTTTTTTAAGTTCGTATTGGAAGATAACTTTTTTTTTTTTTTTTTTTTTGGTGAAAGTGCCCCATTTTTTACTTTTTAAGTTCCGTATTGGAAGATAACTTTTTTTTTTTTTTTTTTTTCTCCCTTCAGTAGATTAGAAATTTTAATATTTTTTTTTTTTTTTTTTCTCCCTTCAGTAGATTAGAAATTAATATTGGAAAAAAATTCCCAAAAATATATAGAAACATTATCTGCGATTAGCATAAAATATAAAAAAGACTTACGTGGAAAAACTTGTCCCACAGCTTCTCAAAAGGTAATGAACCAGGAGTCAAGAACATGAAAGCAATTTTAGGATTTTTTGTTTGAATTGGCGGTGTATTCAATATCTCCTTAACCACAATATGAGAAGCGATTTCTTGATCTGTATAGTCCCTTGTTGGAGCAGGTGGAAGCCAATCAGTAAGAACCTTGCAACCTCTGGAAGAAAATACATAACAAGCCGCATTGCTTTGGGGCGGATAGATATAAGCACAGACGAGAAACAGGCTGACCATTGAAACCAAGACAATAATCCATATTGGCCTCTTCAGAGGAGGACGGTGGCGAGCCCCAGGCAAGATCTGCATATCACCCATGCCTAGACGCCACGCCTGAGCTGCCTTCATTTATTAGAAGCACATAACATGGAGGTCATGTGCCTCTATCATAAACATCCACCTCTATAAGAAACTTAATGGCCGAGATAAAAACCTTCAATGATAGTTTAGGAAAACCTGAAAATGGACAAGATACACAATTCAATCAGAATGCTAGATATGCACACTAAACGCAATTATCTTCCAATAATCAATCAATCAATCAATCAATCAAAAGATAACACAATAATGAACCATCCGAAAACAACACAGACAAAAAAAGAGGAAATCAATTTTTAGCAAAATTAATAAAATGCCCTGCAATACAAACTGAAAATTTGGCAAGACATTCATATCATTCTACTATAAATTGCAGAACATAACCCAGTCTAGTGGCAAGAAAGATAATAATTAATAAGTTACCCAGTTAAAGAACAATGCATGCTATATTCCCAAATATCAAAAAGGCAACTTCTTTAATTAACCCCACATAAAATAAAAAAATAAAAAAAAAAGGGGGAAAAATAGCAAACCAGATCCCCGATAGAAAAATAGTTCAAACATTTACCCAGCACAGAAATAAAACACACATCAAATCAAGCAATAAACTCTTTAGTTCCCCCTTTCCAATGCAACACTCGAAAGGACAAAATAAAATAAATAAAAATAAAAATGGAAAAACTAGAAAAAAAATAAGCAAGAACAGAGTTGTGATTTTAGTAGTGAACAATAATAAACTAGAAAACAAATAACTGTGAGGTAAAAATTTTGTAAAAATAAAAACCATTGTTGTCAAATCTTGCTCATTCAGGTAGCATTTCAAATTTCTAAATTTGCTAGTTGCCAAAAAATTTTAACTTTCAAATTTCGTTTCTCTTTCTATTTGCCTTTCCCAGAAAACAAACAGGACAAAAATTGAACCAGTTTCTGAGGAATTAAAGAAAAATACCCAACCATATAAATAAATCAAATGTAAACAAGATCAAGAAAGTTATACAAACAAACCAAGTTTGATCAGCCAACCCTTTGATTCAAAAAAAGTCCTCAATTTTCCCAACTACTAAAACCAACCCTTTGTTTCCTCATCAACGCAACAAACTAAATAAATTTAACTCCTTAACATAAAAGTCAAACCCAACACCAATGACTCGTTCAAAATCCAAATCCAAATAAAAGAAATGCTCATTCAATTGCTTATTTGTCAACCCAAAACCCCTGTCCCACAAATTAAGAACTTTGCCACTCTTCTGCACACCGCCCCATGTTTGGTTTCAAAGAGAAAACCAGAAAACAAAAGAAAAAAAAAAAAAAAAAAAAAAAAAAAAAAAAAAAAAAAAAAAAAAAAAAAAAAAAAAAAAAAAAAAAAAAAAAAAAAAAAAACCTGTTTCTTATCATTTAACTCTAACAAACCCATTACACTGACTCGGATCATGCATGCACAAAACTTACAATGAATAAAAACAATCACTATCTTCCCTCGTCATTTCTCCATCCCAGAATCAGAAACAGCGGGAAAACAGAATCCAAATCAAGAAACGATAAATTTTGGAATGAGAAGCGAAAATTACCTGAGAATGTAAAGCTCAACGTACAGATCTTTCCAATTGGGAACTTTCTCTCTTCCAACCCAATCTATCGATTAAAAGATCTAACAGAAGTACAAGAAAAAGGCTGTTTGCCGAGTTAACTATCGTTCAAGATCTAGGGCAAGCAAAACCGAGGAAAACAAGAACTGAACAGGAAAGAGAGAAAGACAGAGTTTTTATATTTTATATGCGAGAGATTGTTAGATTATGATTCTTTTAGACGATTTGTTTTTGTTTTGTTTCGCGTCTGTTACTTTTTTTTCTTCTTTCTACTTCGAGAGAGAGAGTGTGTGTATGTGTGTGCTGAGTGTGTCAAGTAGCAATAGTTTTTGGTTCCGTTCAAAATGGAAGCAGGGGAGAATTCCAACCCGCGAATTTTTTTTTTTTTTTTTACTATTTCTTTATATTTTGTGTGGATGATTTTTTTTTTTTTTTTTAACCTAAACGCAGCAACGGAGCGTGGGGTTATGGGTCCTATTACTAAAACCGTCCATTTGTTGCTCTTTCTCTAGTAGTAACCAAACGACCGGTCAAATATTGTAGTACAGCGTAAAAAAGTAGGCCTTTTTTATGGGCCAGGAATGTTAACCGGCCGGGTCGAGGCGGGTTATGCCCATCCCGGCGCCGCCCGAAACTTCACAGTTCTGTCCGTTTCCACCATTAAACCCGAAATGAAAAAAAAGATCTCGTCTGTTAAAAACAAAAAAAAATTTCAACCCTATCCTGCCTATAAAAATTTATGTATAAAATACATTTATTTATATATTATATATAATAAAGATCAATCAAAAATACGTAAATATATTTTTTACATTTTTTTATTCGAGGAGAGCTCAAGACTTGCACTGTCGTTTATAATGAAAAAATTTTCAGATGCAGTATTTTAAAAGCGGATTTAAATTTTGAAAAAAAAAATTATTTTATTTCTAATAAAACGGGTGGTGTCGTGTTTATTAATGGCTCCATATTTGCAATTACTAAAGTCATTTGGTTAAATTAATTTCAAATTCATTATTTTTTATTTAATATGAGTTAATTAAATTTTTTTTTTTTTTTGAGAAAGAGTTCATTAAATGTTGATATGGCATAAATAAACTAAATATCATAAAAAGGAAATAAATTAGTTAATTAAAATAAAGATAATGATAAAGTTGAGTTAGTAGAGTTATTGACATATAATAGCATCAAAGGAGAGAGCAAAGAAAGAGCATACAATGACACGGATAGTGCCCTATCAACCTCATTTAACACCTCCAATGATGGAAGAAAGTATTTCAATGAACTATAAATAGAAGGAGCATATACAGAAAGATGACCCCTAACAACAATAAAACAATTAAGGTGCCGTTTGTTTTGGTTTTTTATTTTTAATCTTTAAAATTAAACAAAACTCATTTGTTTAAAATCATCCGTTTGCATTATATGGAAGCCAAGTGTAAACCTTTGAAATTGCCAAATATGAAAAAGATAACAATTATTTAGCACGGTTGAAAGAAGATAAGGTGTAATGACAGCAATTGTAAGAAGATAAGTTGTTTTATATTTTTAGATAATGTCTTTATCATGATAATATCTATTAGTTACATCCTATTAAGATAATACATTAAATTAAATTAAACTACAAATAACCCAAGCTATAAAATAAGAAATACTTAATTTCTTATTTAATAAATACGTTGTTGTGTGGAGTAGTTTTATATACCAGGAGCTAGGTTGCACAGACAAGAGATACGAAATCTATGCTAATAAATAAATAATTATTTATAATAAATAAAAAACATAAAATAAAAAATATTTAATTTTATATTTTAATGTTTACCTTGATGTATGAGATAGTTTTATATACCAGAAGTTAAGTTGCACAGATACGAGACACGAGATACGAGAACGTACGAGATATAATAATAAATAAATAATCATTTATAATAAATAGAAAATATAAAATAAAAAAGAACTTAATTTTTTATTTTAAAATAATTACTTTAAAGTAAAATTAAATTAAAATACATATAAATCAAACTATAAAATTGTCACGACCCGTTTCCGTGGACCGGACCGGCACTAGGGCCCAGGTAAGCTTAAGGCCCCCGAGGCCCGTAGTAAGCCTAAATTATTCAATCTGTAGTAAGCCTAAATTATTCAACTCTGTCTATTATGATTCTCCTAATTTCAACAAAACATAAGCCCATATATAAACCATGTGACCCATTCACATTATACATAATATGTAAACCCAGGACCTATCCACAATAAATTATAATCACATTATGGCTTACTGGTTCCACCTGCAGCAAATTACATAATCTTTAATTTATAGCGTAGTGCTAATAAGTAAAGCCCAATATTAAATACACAACCCTATAACTGCGGAAGTTCAATAATAATCTAATGTAGAGTGGGACTTATACATCCAATTTAAAATAACAGAATATTAAAGTTTTACATTTATAACCTCTGCGGAGAAGATTGCAGAGCTTCAGTCGAATCAGCTTGCTTCCTAGCACCTGGGAGGTTTGGAGGAAGGGGGTGAGTTTTGCAACCTCACGTGAATAATAATAAAATAATACACACCACATTACAGTCAAGCAAAATGGCACCCTGTTACTGGAATGAACACACAACAGTCAATCATATAACATGACATAGCACCCACCAAACAATATCACTTTCAAATAATCCACATCACGTTGAAATTAGTCAGTGGAGTCACCGAATCCCGATGAGCCGTCCTCCCACATGGCTCATCTCCTCTCACATGTGCACCAGGGAGCCGATCCCCCATACTGGCCGACCGGTCTAATCCTTACTTGACCAGCCCTCTTCATTGTTTTTTCCATTCTCTCTTTTCTTTTTCATTAACCAACAGGAGGTACCCGGTCGTCTCCATCAAATCTAGATCATCAGGCGCTCACAACAGAAGGCCACCCTGCGGGGGCTGCGATCAAATCTAGATTATCAGTGAGCCCAATGAGGAAAACCAACTGTGGTTTTTCATATCACACAGATCATAGCAGTGTGCACACGGGGCGCCGATCTCCCATTTACCCGGCCCAAATCATCATTTCAGGATCCATGTCCACATTACCATTCTCACAAAAACCCATGGTGTCCACTTTCATCCCAATTCCACACAAAAACAAAATTTCACAGCATAGCCACAGCACCAAATAATCAGACAAATTCATTCATCATAATACACCATTTCATCCAAATGCACAAATTATATATTAAGTATAATTATAGGTGATCGTAACATAATATATATGATAAAAATACTTATAATATATTTTAAATATATAAAAAAAATATAGGGTTATTTAAATAAATGTTATGCAAATGCAGTGTTGATATGGCATTATTTACTATTACTCACTTATGATGAGAGCGAAATTCTAGCTTTTTGTTGTCCTGGAAGGAGCACTAGATGGGACCCGGGCGATTCTAAGAAATTTATAAGAATGGACACCAGGAAAATAATTTATATCAGATAAAGATATTGTATTACCTTAATTAATTTTTATTTCCTATTTCTGTACTTTTTATACTTTAATTATTCCTCTTATATTAAATTTCTTTTCTGACAAACTTTTATTCTTATTATATTATTATTATTTATTATTATTATTTATTCTATTTTTTATTTATCTAACTCTAGTTTATTTATTTTCTTCTACCGAAATTTATTTTATTTTTATACCAATTTTTTATTTTTATTTTTCTACCGAAATTTCGGCAGCATCTCCCTTAAAAATTGGACTATCTACCTATTAAAATATCAACAATTTCACAAGTATTAAATCCATAACGCCTATCCGTCCGGGCAAATTTAATCAAACAACATTTTCCCATCCTCCTCCAATCTCAACATCACCACACAATCCAAATTATTACATTACAATAAACATTATTATTTAAACTACCTTAATTAAATCAAACTAAAAAATTATAAAACTGTTAACTACTCACAATTTATCAAATTAAAATTAACCAAATTACTTAACTACAAATAATAAAATTTAAATTTAAATTTAACTAGCATTACTAAAATTAACTTAACTAAACTAATTGGACTACAAGTAATAAAATTAATTTCAATTACTAATATTACTAAAATTAATTAACTTCAATAATAAAATTAATTCTAATTAACTAATATTACTACATTAAACTAAATCGACTAAAATTATTAAAAAATTAAAATAACTAACTGGAAACACCCTGAATTTTTATTTTTGAAACCTTTGATTTTTGACGGTATGGGCCATAAATAGTGAATAATTTTATTCGCAGTTCAAATTTTGCATTTGGGCCCAAGCCCAAATATAATGTCGAAACCTTGATCGAGAACAGTTAAATTCTCGGAGTAATAAAATGAAAGTCCAGCAATTAATCTAGTAGTAATAATATTAAATTTAATTTTCTAAAAATCAAAATATGGATTACTAACCTATGTTTTTTTTTTATTTAGCTAATGGAGGAAATGTTATGAAAACCTAATTAAAAATAATTAAATAATTGAACCGGGACCCGAAACGCAAATTGAATTATTCGAAGACCAAGTGAAAACCATGCAAACCGAGTAAAATCGATCCGAAAACATTAAATTAGACAAACGGTTCGAGATCGAACCGGAATGGTCTTAGAAGCCCTTAGATTTTTCTTTTCTTTTCTTTTTTCTTTTCTTTTTCTTTTTTTTTTCTTCCTTCTTCTTCCTTGCGCCTAGGCATGGTCACGGTTCCGGACCCGGCGGTTCCGGTTCCAGGAAAAGCTGGAACCGGAACCGAACCGAAATGTCCGGTTCCGTTCCGGTGTTCCGAACCGTTCGTTCGGGTTCCCGGTTCCGGTTCCGATCCGATTACAAAACCGCGGTTCCGATTGGTTTCCGGTGAATCGCCATATTTTAAATTTTTAATTTTGGGATACCGGTTTTAAAAAAAAATTTTATGTTGAACATAAAAAATTAAATAAATACAGTTAAAAAATTTTTTAAAATATGAAGGACCGGTTTAAAAAAATATTGAAACATGAAAATTTAAAAATACACCTTAAAAAATTTTAAATTTTTGAAGATCGGTTTTAAAAAAAAAATTATTTGAACATAAAAATTAAAAAATACACCTAAAAAATTAAAAAATACTTCAATTAAAATTTATTTTTTAAACTTTGAATTGTGAGTGTTGAACATAATGATTTTTTTAAAAAAAATTTTTGGAAACTGAATTTTTTTTAAGTTGAACAAAATTAAAAAAAAAAAATGGGCTTGAACTTAATTTTTTTTTTTTGGGTTTAAAAAAAAATTAAGTGTTGCCTACGTATTCCTTCTTGGGGAGTTTAGAGGAATCAAAGCCCACGTAGTTCTTACTTACCTTATATCAATTTTCACCCCTTTTACCCTTAATCCGCTATTTGCAACCACCGGTTGATGTTCCCGTTGAGACCATCGTATAAACAAAATAAATCTTCTTTTCTTTTGGATTTTCTTGGGCTGTTATGTAACATCCTTCTTTGGTTTTGAGTCGGGTTGAACCAAACCTGGTTGGGGTAGAATGGATGTAGTGGACTTATTTGCTGGAAAGTTTAGGGATTTGTTTGCCTCCAAACATATAGCTTGGGTGTAGTTGTAGCCTTGTATACTTGAGGTACCAATTGAGAGTTTACACAGGTCAAATCACTTTCTTCTAGAGTCTACCCGTTCCTATCATTTTCACTTTCCTTATTTTCACGTTTCTCATTCTTCTTACGTTCCCTTCCATTTCCTTGCACTTTTCATGCAAGTTACGCAGTAAGTCCACCCAAGTAAGTAGAATTCCTTGAATGTTATATGATTCACTCTTTAATTGAGTTATATTGGAGATTGAGTTTATGAGAATTCTTGTGTATAGAGAAGAAAGTTCAAAGGTAGCAGAAAAGAGAAGCTTAAAACAGAGCCCCAGGCTTTGGGCAAGACAGGTTTGAATCTTTGTTATTCCCATGTTTCTTTGCATGAAAAATTGAGTGAGGTTGCTCATGAGATCATATGTTGCTTATTGTGGAGTGAGAGGATTGAAAATGATGTGAAAACAAGGGGATGGAATGAGGTTATGAACCAGAGTTTGCTGGAAATACCAAGCACTCATCTTGATTTTGACCCCAGTAAATGATGGAACTAGCGAATTGTCATAGAAGGAGTTATTTGTCCTCTATGTGTTATCTTTACGTGGCTTTTGAATCACTCAATTTTGAAGTTGTTATATTGAGAGTTATGGCCAAAGAACACAGACTGCACAATCTGGAAAACACGTCGCCGCGCCCGCGCGGTCTGGGAAAAGCAAGTCGCGCTCGCGGACTTTCACAGGCGCCGTCGCGACTTTGCCAAAAACTCTCTGACTCTCAAATGGCACATTTCGCGCTCACGAACTCCACAAGCGCGCTCGGCGGGACTTCATCTCGCGCTCGCGACTTGGTGCTGCGCGGTCGCGACTTGAGCCAGAAACCTCTCTGACTCTCGATTGCACTTCTCGCGCTACCGAGGTTTGAAGACCGGCTCGCGACTTCTCCCTGGGAGCATCTCGCGCCTCGGCGACTTTCCTGCGGCGCTCGCGACTTTGTGTTTTTCCTGCTTTTGGACTTCATTTTCTATACAATTACATTTCCTTGCTCAAACATGCATGCATCCAATCATTGTAAAACAAAAAATATAATATTAAGAACCATGGATTAAAACACATGTAAGCATTTATATGGGTGCGAAATCAAATCAATATATGAACTATGACGTTGTGAAACCATTTATGTGCTATTGTGTTACATTGATTGACATGCTAATCTTTAAGTCCATTGAGGTTAGGTCAGAAACTATGTGAATGTAAGGCTATGTCGCGACATAGAATAGTCAGATCTGCGCCCCATAACAGTTTGGAACTCCGGCTACAGGCCGTGAGTGGATATGATATAACACCGTGCGGTGCAATTCCGGTTAGGGGCAACCAAAAACGGACAATATTGCAATAGGCGAAATTCCGGTTCGGGGCCTATGCTACAGTTTCATCAGTTTCATACAGTTTATTCTTATCAAACTTCGTTTCACTATAACCTTATGAGCCATACAATATTTTTAACTTGCTATTGCATGAACAGACAGTAAAATAAACAGTGAAGAAAGATCATTCAAGGTGAATTGAAAGCCGTTATGTTATTGTGTGATTATATGTTTACTTATATTAATTCTTTCTGCATATATGTGTGCTTAATTATTGTCTTTCTATATTGAGATATCCACTGAGCTGTAATAGCTCAGCGAGTTACCTGGTTTAACTTCGCAGGTTTTGAAGATTTGGTCTAGTAGAGCGACAGCGTACACTGCAGCAGTTCATCATGTAGAACACAGTGCTTCAGGGGTAGCTCCCTATTTGATATGTATCTTTTATTATCTTCATGGCATGTACAGAGCACAAAGTGGGCCCATCTCATTTTGAACACTTGTATATGTATATAAAATATTCAGTTACACTAAGTAATGTAAACGGCATCGATATATATATAAATATTCAGTATGTTATGATATCAGCATGTCTAATTCATACAGTCAACCAGTGGTTGTAGCATCTCGACTCGGTTCATTCGGTTAACGGGGACCGAAGGGGTGTTACATGTTAGTTCGGCTTTTGGTCCAATCATCCCACGCACGCTTGTGCTTCTAATGAATTCGGGGGTCATGACGAGATCGTGTTTCGATCAAGTATGTTACCTCCTTGACTAAAAGCTTTGTTCAACCGCAACAGTGGAGACCGGAGCTGCTAAAATTTGTTTTGCAAGTAAAGGAAAGAATTGGAAAAGGTATTTGCGTGACGGGACTCCACCAATCTAAAATTGGAAAATCTTGCATCTTGCATAATTATCACCAAACTCAAAGAAGTTGTTAGATAATTGTCAAATTCAGAAAATAGAACTGGATTCCCTTGTTCTTTTTTGTCTTTGCAATAAAACTTGTTGACAACTCAACCACCACTTACCCTTTGTGTGAAAATTGATGGAATATTAGATTGAGAAGAAGTAGAAGAGAAGTAGATGAAACTAGAAAACTTGAACAAATCATTATATAATTGCATAATTTTCTGTTAACTTCATGCACTATACATTTATATTAACATTATCTTCTACATCAGATTTAATACGTCATGAAAAAATAGTCAAATAATCACATAAAAATATCCATTCACATCTAGGATGCAAAATACAATAGCAACAAGATAAAGAGGTGGTTTATATTTTTAAAAAGATAACCATTTTTTTTTCATTTAAAAAATACAATCTTTTAATAAATCATCATTTTGAAATTCTGTAGTGCAAGTAACATATTATACACATTAGGTAAAAATAAATTAGATGTGGATAATAAACTCCACTAAATTTATAGGTGGCATCATTAAAAAATTTTTTAAAATATTCTAAATTTTTGCACAAATCTCCCAATTTTGTGGATATAAATTAATATCCTCAATATTATTAGTAACAAAAAAACATAATTAATTCTTTGATAGAAAAGGACTCGTTTAGTAATTCATATGTGAAATTTCCAACGAGTTGGGACATCCCTTGGAAAACGTTTTGGTCTTTTATTATTTTCTTTACAAATTTAGCCCAACTTTTCATCACTTGGGATGTTGTCATAAATATGAAATAGCTTTTTTAATTGGAGAAATAAAAGAATCAAGAATTTTCAAACCATCTTGTACACATAAATTTTAAAACATGGCAGCACCATCTATATTGAAAAAATTTACCACCATATTTGGTTCACCAAAATTTTTTTAAGTTCAATAATTGATCTAGTATTTGCAGAAGCATTATCAAATGAAATAGAAAAAATTTTTTTTCGTCAAACCCTATATTCATCTAAATTAAACAATTACTCTTATAATATTAATTGCAGTATGTTATCATCAAAAACACGAAAACCAATAATTCTTTTTTTGAATTTTCCCAAATCATCATCAATCCAATGACATTTGTAATTTACCCATATAAATGCATTGCCAATTGATCACTCCAAACTTCACCAACAAAATTGAAACCCACGAATTTTCAATTTGAGAAAATAAAAGTTCTAACTCTTTTTTTCCTTTGTTATATAAAGAAATAATATAAGTTTTCCGGTTTTTACAGTATTTCTTGGTACTCTTTTTTAGCGCACAAGGGATTTAAAAGCTTTTTGACAATAATTATTAAAACCTAATTTTTCACCAAAAACTTAAAGATAAATGTTCCATAGAAATCATTTTTTGCTAATTCTTCTTTTTTGTATTTATCAGAATATTAAATAAAGAAAGGTTAGAAGCGTACACCGGAATTTGTTGTCTGAGACCGATCAACTCCTATTTTATGTTGGAGTTTTGCCTCCAAATGCTTCCAAAATGATCCATAGCCGCCCGACTTGGTTTAAATTTAAGATTTTCCACAATAATTGCAAATTACATCGTACATTTCTCACTTTGAAATTTTTTTGTGAAATGAATGGAGAATATGGTCGGAACTTGTCTTGCTCTTTCTAACAATTTTTGCTCGTTGCTCTTGCATCTTAGCTCTTCATTCTTCTTGGGAAAATTGCTCATTTAAATTCGGATTCTTGAGTCTGGGAATATCCAAATTTTATTTGGAAAAACCTTCAAAATTAATTGGTCGGAATCATATCATAGATGTTCGTTGTAGGGATAGATGATTCTCCAATTTTTTCCCTGCCCTTACCCGGAATTGAGTTCCTCCACTTGCCCATTATTGATAATAAAATATAATTTGGGAAATTGAATAAAAAAAATAAGAGAGGAATAATTATTAATAAGAGATTTGTAGAGTAGGAGAGAAATAAAATGAATAATATAGTAGAGTTGTAGATATTGTAGAGAGAGTAAGTAGGAGGAGTGAGTATATTGTAGGAGAGTAAGTAGAGAGAGTTAGATTTTTTTGTAATGAATTTGTAAATAAATGAGTATTTATAATAAATCCAAAATTCATTTTTCCAAAAATACCCTTAAAACTAAAGCCGTTATATAGCCGCTTATGGCTGTTGGGAGGGGTAATTTAAAGACATTTCACAAAAAAAAAAAAATCAAAAATCTGATAGTTACAACGCTAGAACCGCCGGTTCGAATCGGGTTCGAACGGCGGTTCTAACCGGCCGGGAAGAACCGGCGGTTCCAGTCCAGGTTCCGCCGGTTCTCTGGAACCGCCGGTTCTGGTTCCTCAATTTGAGGAACCGGAACCGACCGGATTTTTCCGGTTCCCGGGTTCCGGTTCTCACCGGGTTCCGGGCCGGTTCAGAACCGACGGTTCCGGTTCCCGGAACCGTAATTTGGCCATGGCCTACTTGCGCCAGCACCAGCGCGCGATCTCCTTCTCCCCTCCTCTTCTTTTTTCCCGGACAAACCGAAGAAAAACGCCGCGCCTCCTCGCCATCGCCTCCACGTTGCAGCGGAAATCCCGAGCTTACCTTCCCATCTCTCTTTAGTCTCGGGCGTACGCAGAGGTGCAGGAGAGCCGCGAACATCCTTCGATCATCTCTCTCTT